>LR749690.1:1292363-1401696 GCA_902729485.2 Mus minutoides
GGCTCAGTGGTTAAGAGCACTGACTGCTCTTCCAGAGGTCCTGAGTTCAATCCCCAGCAACCACATGGTGGCTCACAACCATCTGTAATGGGATCCGATGCCCTCTACTGGTGTGTCTGAACACAGCTACAGTGTACTTGTAGAATTAAAATAAATCTTAAAAAAAAAAAAGAATCGTGTGTGTGTGTGTGTGTGTGTGTGTGTGTGTGTGTGTGTGTTTTGAGACACCTCTCTTTGTAACCCTGGCTGTCCATGAACTTGCTCTGTAGCCCAAGCTGTGCTCCAACTCAGAGCTTTGCCTGTCAAGTGTTAGGATTAAAGGTACAACTGTGGCTAGTTTATACTTTGTATTTTAATTTGGCACCTTTGTTTTATTTTGTGAAAGGGTCTCCATGTAGTTCAGGCTGACCTCCACCTCACTTGGTAGGCAAGGATGGCCTTGAACTCCTGGTCCTCCTGCTTCCACTTCTGGAGGGCTGAGATTCCAGGTGTACAGTGCCTGCCTAGTGTTGTATATTTATAACATATGCCACTTTGGTCTAACCTCATTTCAAGCTCTCAGTGGCCACAGGAAGCTGGTAGTTGATACCACTTTGGATAACAGGTGGCTGGAGGTTAAGCCCTATAGATAGCAGCAGTAACTGCCAATCATTACTTTCTGCTTACAATGTTGCTGTGTGCTTCCGGTTTGCCTCCTACTCAGGGCTTTGGGTGCTCATCAGACTTAATCTGACGAGCAATCCCTGACCCAGGGACTATTCTAAAATCCAAACTGTAGGAAACAGTCTCACAGACTAAGAATTCCCCTATGATAGACACAGAAAACTGAGCAGCAGAGACAAGACTACAGCCAGACTCCCAGCTCGGGTCTTCATGCTTCATAGCATTGCTAACCAATCAGCAGACCTGGAGAACTTGATAACTCTAGGTTATCAAGGATACACCAAAAATACATATATTGACTGAATGTATCATGAACAACATAGTCAAACAGGCTTATGTTTTGACTTCGTTTTGCTTTTCCAGATGCACTCTGGCCACGCACCCTACCACTGATCTGCAGGCCAGCCCAACCCAAATGCGTAGATGTGTAAATTTATGTTTTGAGAGTCATCAAGAAGGATAAGCATACTCTTTCAGAAAACACCCCTCCCCTCTCTGTTCCTTTTCTCTCTCTGACCCCTTTCTCCCTCTCTCCCCTCCCTCCCTCCCTACTTCTCCCTCTCTCCACATGTTCCTGGCCAGCTGCTTGCTGCTTTCTCCTTCTCCTTCTCCTTCTCCTTCTCCTTCTCCTTCTCCTTCTCCTTCTCCTTCTCCTCCTCCTTCCCCCTCTCCCTCCCCTCCACTCCCTCTTCTTCTCTTCCCTTCTCTCTGTCTCCTCTCTTTCTCTGCCTCTACTCCCTTCTCAATTTCACTTCTCATGTCCCCAAATAAACTCTATTCTATACAAGAAAGAAAGAAAAAAGCCCACCCCACCCCACCCCCATACCATCACAGGGCTAGGAGACTATAGAGAGGGCTGGGTTTATTATGTTCGCAAGCTCTAAGAGCTTCATGGAGGATGAGCTTAGGGAACACTGGGTTTCTCCAGAGTTGACAGACAGTTAAAATCAAGCTGCTTTCCTTCTTTCCCTCCATCCCTCCCACTTAGGCCAGCCTGGCTGAGTTAGGGAGGTGGGGCTGTTTTCTTCTTCATCTCCCCTGAGGCCTTAGTAGGAGGTGTGTCCTTCTGGCAGTGAAAGGAAGGAAGGAGTAGATTAGCATCTTAAAGGTGTTTGCCTAGCAAATAGAATCCCCCAGTGGTTGTTCTGGATAATTGAGTTTTTCTTTCTTATTTCAGGACTAAGCTGGGCTAAGCAAGCTACTCTACCTCCCTCTGCCTCGTCGCTGGCCCTCAGCTTATCACCGGCCCTCAGCTTCTCTTTTGATGTGATTTACCTTCAGAGTCTCCAAATAAAACCTTGATTTGTTTTTTTCCAGTCTGGAGAAACCGATGTTGTAACAAAAATCCTCATGCTGGTTTACACAAGTCAAACATAATTCGCTCTTCTATGAACATAGTCGGTCCACAGTGGCCTCCATGAGAGGGACCTGAGGTTTGTTGGTGTGGAAGAGACGGAGCACGGAGCTGTGTCTGTATCCTGGCATGGCTCGGAAATTCTACTCCATGTTACAGTATTTTCACTATTAAACATAAAACATGATTTCTACCCAAAACAAAACTTAAATACCTGGGAAGGCCATTGCATGCCCAATGTTGATCTCTTGAACCCTTCAGCCTGTGTTCACAAATAAAGCTTGCTTTATCTAATGTGACCATGATTTAGATCTGTAGTCTTTTCAGATCTGTGGTATTAACAGTTTCAAATCTAACACGGTTTTTATTGCTTGATTTAGGTATGCCTAAAGAGGTACACCATCTTTTTTTGGTTTTGGTTTTGTTTTTTCGAGTCAGGGTTTCTCTGTGTAGTCTTGGCTATCCTGGAACTCATTCTGTAGAGCAGGCTGGCCTTGAACTCAGAGATCCGCCAGAGGCACACCATCTTATATTGCAGTTTTTACTCCATTTCTTATGTTTGCATTAATTTTCCAACATAATTTCTAGATTTCCCTACGCTTTTTAAAATATTTTTAAAGATTTGTTTGTTTGTTTGTTTGTTTGTTTTATATGAGTGCACTATAGTAGTCTTCAGACACCAGAAGAGGGCATCAAATCACATTATAGATAGCTGTGAGTCACCAAGTGGTTTCTGGGAATTGAACTCAGGACCTCCGGAAGAGCAGTCAGTGCTCTGAGCCACCCTCCCAGCCCCCTTCCCTAACCTTTTTACAAGGATCTTTAAAATCCACACTGTGGCAACATTTTGGTTAGAGATGAGTAGCGGGTCCCTCTTCCTGGATTTGAAAGCTCCTAGGAGACACACCTGTAGAAGTATGGGTGAGGCTTTTCAGGGAGGCTGAGCTGAAGAGAGAAGAACCATTCTCGATGTGCAAAGCACCAACTCGTGGGTTGGACTCCTGCAGAGAATAAAACAGGGGGAGAGGAAGATCAGGCTGGGCATTCATTTCTCTCTCTGCCTCGGGACTGTGGACTGTAGACTTGAGGCCACCGTTGCCTCCAGCCCCCACCCCCCCAGCTAAATCTGGTGTTGCTAAGCCTTTCCTGCCCGCGGGATGAATGAAAAATAAACCCTTTCTTCCCTACATTGGTTTATGTCAGGTATTTTGTCAGGAAAGCAACTAATACAGAAGTATAACAGGTAGGCCACCCTAGGGAATTCTTTTCCTCTGAAATAGTAGTTCTCAACCTTCCTCGTGCTGTGACCTGTTAATACAGTTCTTCATGTTGTGGTTGGTGACCCCCCCCAGCCATAAAATTATTTTAGTTGCTCCTTCATGAACAGTTTGCTACTGTCATGAACCATAATGTCCATATCTGATAGGCAATCCACAGGTTGAGAACGGCTACCCTAATGCTGTAGGTAAGAAAAACCCACTGTAGTTTTAGTCCTCGTTCTTATGTTTATCATTCAAGGATAGGTGAAAGATGCCGATAAATACTCTATCTAAAAAATAGTTCTTGGCATTTCCCTTTCCTGCCACTAAGAACTTGTAAAACAGCTGGGGAGAGAGGTAAGCAGGCTTCTGTAATTTACCCGCCAAGCCCATTGCCCAGTAGTTCTCAAACTCCACCAGGAGATGGCAGTAATAACCAACGACAAAATCTTGTTGCTCGGCCTCCCGGCAGCTTCTCATTGTCCTGTGGACATTTCCTGCATCTAATCTGATGCTTATGAAAACTATTTCCTCCTTTCAAAAGCACAAGCCCAAACAGAAGCTAACCTCACCCTACAGATAAAGGATGTTTGTGCCTTTCCAGTTGTCGAATCCTCCCAGCTGTGGCTTGACTGTCAAGTATTTTCCCAGCAGCTGGTCCAGGAAGGAAAGCAAAAGAAGCTGAACTTCCTCTGGGCTAGTGGGAAGGTGTGTCTAGGGGCAGCACCCATCCAGCCACTACTGAGATCCCAACTCCGGGAAGTGGAGCGGGTGGAAGGTTGCTGCGTGAATGACCAATTCTTTTTGCTGTGAGAACGACTTTCCCAAGACCTGAACAGCTCAATCCAGATATTTGCCCAGATGCAGCACCCAGCTGTCTTTGAGCAAGCAAACACAGGTTTCATGGCGTCCTTCTTGAGAGATGGCGTTGAAATGGCTATCGCTAACTGACAGGCTGCAGAACAGCTGCGGGGCAGCTCAGACAGGGAAGGTTTGGAAAAGCCACAGTGAAGTGTCCAAACAGAATTTAAAGTTAAGCATGAGGGTGGGGGAATCACATAATCAAATTAAGAAGTGATAATGGGCGGGGGGAGGGGGCAAGAACGCCTCTATCCTTGAATCCCAGCACTAGGTCGTGTTTAGAGAGTCTCTGATAGTGTATCATGAAGAACGCTGAGGAAAGTCTAGAACATACTCGGTCTCCTTTCTCACCTGCAGGCAGGAAGCAGCTGGACGACCAGAAGGACTTGGCTTTGGGATTTGGAAGAGCAACTAAAGCTCTGGAAACTCCATTTCCTCATTTCCCTGCATGTTAATTAGAGATGGCAGTCCCAAACTGGCAAACCGTCAGGAGGCAGAGCAAACTGGCCACCAAACGAATGTCCAAGCCAGATAGTTAGAACATAGATGATCGGACTTTTAATTTTGAAAAAATCAGACTTACAGAAATATTTTCAGTAATTATACAAAGAAGTCCTATATACCTTTTAGAGGTTCTCGGAACATTAAGATGAAAGCAGAATGCAATAATCAAAATCAGAAAATAACATATACATAGGACTAGTATTACCTCACTTTCAGACCTTCTTTAAAAGTTACTTGGTGTCCTTTCCTGGCTCAGGATGAAACAATGGATCAATTGTCTGTGTCTCTCAAGTTCTCTTAAACTTGAAAGTTGCTGGGTGCTTTTTTTCTCCTGACCTTGACACTTCCCAAGAGTGCTACCAATCTTTTGTGAACTGCATCTTGGTTTAGGTGTGCCTGAGGCTTTCTCTTGATTAAATTCCCATCAGGCTGTTGTGGCAGGAGTCGACAGGAATGAGGTTACTGTCTATCATCGTGGAAGGCTCTCGCTGCTGGCTTAGCCAATATTAGTGATCATGTTGGCCTCTTGTTTAAGAAGGAGGCCAGCAAGGTCCTCTGCCTTAAGTGTCACAAACTGTGTAAGTGTCTTGATCCTTAGCATACCTCTGCCCTCTAGTTTCTGCATATTCATAATCCCTACCTAAAATAATTACTACCATGGTATTTACCAAATGGCATTTTTATTGTTGTTGCTATACAGATTTGTACTTGAAAAATACATTCTACTGATTCTGGGATGTGTTGGGGGGGTTTTGTTTTGTTTTGTTTTGTTTTGGTGGGGAGCAGGTATCCCACTGGGAATTGGTCCTCAGGCTTTGCAGGCAAGTGAGCTACCACCAAGCTACATCCCCTGACTTTCTGATTTCTTTATAAAATATGTGGAGAAATATTGTGCCTCCCAGAATGTTTAACTCATTTCCGTTTTGTGTTTTTATTTTTTTACATAATCTTTCTTTCATGTCTTAATAGGTCTTATAGGAGATTGAGATTATTCAAATTGTAGTGCTAGTTTGAAAACTTACTGGGCATTCATTTAAGCCCTAAATCTTATTCCGTCACCTGTAATATTAGCACCTATGGGAAGAGAGAGAGACAGAGACAGAGACAGAGAATCCCGACCCTAGCCCAGAATCAACTACCATTCCATTCCGTCCCTCCCCCACCCCACACACCCACCAGACTTGCTAAGACTTCTTTGCTTTAGCCAAGAATGTCTGAGACCCTCTTCTCTCTGCATGAAAATACAACTGAGCACCCCTGGAGAGCTTCTCAAATTCTGCTCCTGGGGGTGGTCCCCCCCCCCCCCCCCCAAGGATTCCATTCTCCCCCTAGAGCAAGCCTTTCCTTTTCAGAGAAAAGTCACCTGCTGACTTGGATAAGCATCACTAAGGAGTGTTGATCTCCACAGCACCAGAAGCCTCAGATTTAAGGGAAGGATTGAAACAACACTTCAACCGTCCCGCAGGAAGAAGGGCCTGCCCAAGTCGCCCAAGTCGGCGGGGAGGTAGCAATTTACCAAAGCCCCAAAATGTTCACATGGAAGTCATACCGAGCCCTGTGTAGTAGTGCAAGCCCCCTCAACCCAGCACTCTGGAGGCTGATGGAGGAGCATCGTGAATTGAGTTCCAGATGAGCCTAGCTTGCAAAGCAAGACCTCTTTAGAAAATGAAACATACTGGTGGCTCATGCCTTTAATCCCAGCACTCATGAGGCAGAGACAGACAGATCGCTGTGAGTTCCAGGACAACCAGGGCTACACAGAGAAATCCTATCTGAGAAATAAAGCACAATGCAAAAATACTGCATCAATATCCTTTCTTAAATTGCACATTTTGCAATGGGAATATTTTAATTGTTTCTATCCCTATTTTTTTAACCTGCTTGTGTACTTATTTGAGCTCTAGAATAATGCTAGTTTAACCAAGAATTTACCAAAGAGACAACCAGAGTAACATCCTGACAAATAATTCCCTCTCACGTGCAAGAAAGAGTGTTTCGTAGCTAGCTCGCAGAACCATTGGCAGATTTCCACAAGACTTCAAAAATAGCTTAATGACAAGATGGCTCCCATATTTTTCCATGAATACATTAGAAACAGATTGATAATTATTGAAACATAAGGCATAGATCTTAACCACATTCCACGGAACCTAAAGCGCTATCTATATAGGAGATCTTATCTCATAAGGGTTCACGGAAGATGAAATATTGACATGGACCCAGGTGCATCACATGGATCCCCTAGTGCTTGCAATTCTTCTTTTCGTCTTATTGGAGACTACAGCAAGGTGGATCAACAAAGGAAGTTGCTTGCCTCCAAGCTTGATCTTGCTTTGATTCCCTGCCTCTTGTGATGGACAGATAGGAGCCTTCTGCACACATGCTCTGTGGTGTGCCCACACACACTCATGCATGACACATGCACAAAATAAATAATCACGTAGAGACCTTGATTATAATATTTTTCAATTCTGCACCACGCTGTACATACAAAGAGGAAACGTAGGTAAACAAATGGGGCGGGACAGACCTAAGCCCCCTTTCCATTCACAATCTAACTCTGTTGAATCACTTTGAGATCATGTGATTCATGTCTTTTCCCAGGCACTGTTGTTCTATCAGCCTGTGAGGACTTCCTGGAGATTTTTAAGGTGGGTGTTGTCTTGGGTTAATGTGATCCACAGGAGTGATCCCAGAACTCTGAAGCCACAGGCGGGATTGATTGTAAGTTCAAAGATGGAGAACTGCAGGAGGTCTTCGGGGTTTCCTTACAAACAAAACCCAAGGCACCAGTCCTTGGAGCTCTAACGTTCCCAGAGGACCAACAGCATCTACAGCTGTGCAACCTAGAATCCCAGGCCGCAGGCAGTGTGGAGTCTTCAGGCTGTGAAGGAATGCCTCCTGCCATCAATAAACTGAGCGCTCACATTCAACAGTTGCTTCTCTCTTGCCTTCTACCTCTGCGTCCCTGCTTTGTTCCAGCCATGTACGTTGACAGTTACCCAATGACAAACTCTAGGAAGCGAGCAAAACCTCTCTCCCATAACAAAAAAAAAGGTGGGGAAAGCCAGGGGCAAGCCCATGATTTGAGATTATCATGCCCAGGACTCTCCATGATATCTCTGGCTCACAGGCAGGCTAAGTCAGCTGTGCAGGAAGCTAACTCAATAGCCAAGGTTCAGAAGCCAAGGGTGGCTTCTCTCCACGGAGGTGGAATGACAGAGGCTAGGGTGGGGCTGCCTAGAGACACTCAGCTTGCCTTACCTGGCTAAACTCCTGGTGGCTCATCTGTAAAGGATGGATGGGTGTAATATGTACCTCCCAGGACTATCAGAAGGGGTAAGCGAAGCATGTAAATGCCATTGATACATGCCAAGAGCATTGTGGTCCAGTCACTTTCCCCACACCCAAAGGGCAGTGCCTAGCATCGTCCTGGAGGCTGAAAGTAAAATAGAACCTCGGGAAAGGCAGAAGCCTGTAGCTGAAGCTCCGCCTTTGTCAGGTTCCCTGAGCTTCACAGGTGGGCACTAATTGTCTTGATAGTTCTTTCTTTTCCCCCCAGTATGCAGTGAAAACGGCAGCTTTACATTGGGGCAGTTTTAGCATTGTTCTCCCCACTATCTTTTGCATTTGACCAAGGACAGTGGTGTTTTGAAGAACAGTATTTGGACAAGACTCAGCCCCACCCTATGCTGCCAACTGCAGGAGATGCAGGCTCTTCGGGGGGGGGGGGGGCGGCAGAGGCAAGTCCAGTCATGGGAAGACAGAAGGCAGGGACTCACACCACCCCACCCCAGTGCAGCTTGCTCTCAGATTTCCTCTCCCCTCCCTTTCTTAGATGCGCCAGCTGCAGCTTTCTCCTCCAGTCTTGTGAAATGTCCCAGTCCACTACAAAGCTGGTGCAAATGCAAACCTCGGCCTTCCAGGAACCTAGCAAACTGTCTGCCCTGGAGTCACATCCAGTAAAAAGGCAGGGCCAGGCCACAGCCACAGCCACAGAGGGTGGGAAGCCCACCAAGTAACCCCAAACTCAGCCAGACTTTCTCTTATGGCTTTGGCAGATCAACCAGTCATTTTGCCTTGGTTTCCCCTCCCCTGCCATGGGAGCTACAGGCTCACTCGCCTCCTTTACAAGTGTGTTGTAGAACTAAGAATGTGGGAGGAAGGCCATTTTGCATGTACTGACGGATGGAATGTAGAGGGAGTACAAAATGCCATTAGGGCATAATTGTGGGCAAACTCCCAGGCCCACCCTTTAGCAAACCATATTCCTCAGAGACTAGTGTTTTTTGCCACTTCTCTGCACTGTTAAAACAGTTTAAAAATATAGTGGGCTATTCTCTCCTCCTCCCCCCACCCCCAACCCGGTGCTATTTTTAGTCCACGTTGGTTTATTTCTCCACTGTGGCAGCAGCATCCTCTCCCTTTGGGCATCTGTATCTTTTTTGGTGTCCCCCACAATATCCCATTACATCTTTCTCCTATTTAGAAAGCCCAAAGACTCAGGACTCAGGCCTGCCTGGTCTGCCTGAGCTAGGATTTACCCCAAAGTAGACAGAGACTCAAGTCAGGAATGGGGGGAACAGGGAACAGGAGTGACAGAATCGGAGGCATAAATGTCCTGTCACATGGCCACTGAAGAAAGTCTAGAGACATCTGGGAATTTATAGCAGCCATTCGCAATGTACCAGTAGCATCACCAGCCTGAGGGGGTGAGGAAAGGCGCCTTCACCCCTTGGCTGCTGCTGTCCCCAGACCCCTTTTGGTTCCTTGTTCCAGAATGAACATGCGCCACATGGGGTCTCTCCCCGCTTTCCTCCTGGGGTAACAAAGGCTGCAGGACACTGGTGGTAAAGGCAGCTCAGAGAGGTGCTCTCCGACTGCATGCCGAACCTGTGACTGAGAAAAGACTCAAATCTTAAACAAGAAGAGATAGACACTAGAGTTTAAAAGATGTTAAAAGTCTCCCCAGAGTCTGGTACGTTCAGGGTTTTTGTTTGTAACTTGAGTCGTTTTTTGCAAGGTTGTAAAGATTTTAAAACTTTTGAAAAGTAGGTAGAGTAAAAGTTAGGTTTAGAGAATGTGCCCTTGATAGGTGGGGTACTGACCACTAGCTGAGTCCTCTCTGCCCCTGGTCTCCTCCTCCTCCTCCCCCCTCCTCCTCTTCTTCCTTCTGCTCTTCCTCCTCCCCTCCTCCTCCTCTACCTCCTCCTCAGCTCCCATCTTCTCTCCTCCTCCCCTCCCTCTCCCTTCCTCTTCCCCTTCTTGGCTGTCAGGAGTCCAGTGGCCTCCTTATCATGGCCTCCCACGGGCTTAAAAACAATGAAGCCCGACGACCACAGACTGCAACTCCTGAGCCAGGACAAACCTCCCTCCTTAGAGGATGCTTATCTCAGGGAAGGCAGACTCTCCAGACCTGTGCCCCCAGCTGCTTAGGAAGCTGAGCCAGAAAGAGCCAAACACCAAGCAAGGCCAGCTCTGAGACAAAGTGAGTTCAAGGCCAGATTGGACAACTAAATGAGACTTTGTCTCCAAAAAAAAAAAAAAAAAAAAATTAAAAGAAAGAAAGAAATCAGTAGAAAAGCTGTATTTTCTGCAGGTATATTGTCTCAGTGACAGAAATCTGATGAACACTCCAAACCTCTATCAAGAAAACCAATCCTGGGTCACGTTTCTGGAGATTTCCTTTTGTTCCCATCCTTTTCCCAGGCAGTGTTTTATGTGCAGCCAGAGAGAATTGTGACAGTGGACTGTGACACTGCTCCCAGACAGCCCACGGGATCAGAGCACCACGAAAGGAAGGCTGGCTTCCCAGTAGGAGGACTATTTTGCAAGCAGCAATTAAGGAGCTCTTTTTAAACTTGTCTTTTGGAAGGGGCAGGGGGCAAGAGTTTCAACTGCTGGCTGTTGTGGTTGGGCCTCAGTACTCATGTTTAGAAACCCCAAACAAAATCTTATTTCACTACTTATATTTATCTATGCCTTAGAAAAACAGCAGAGCTGTTTCTTCCTCTGTATTTACCAGCCACTTCAATTGCTTCATATTAAGTATGATCCATAAATACCCCTTTGGGGGAGGGGAGAGGTTAGAATCTCATTAGATAGCCCTGGGCGGCCTAGAACTCACCAAGTAAACCAGATTGGCCTTGAATTTATGTCAATCCCCTGCACCAGCCTTCCAAGTGCTGCTGGTATTGTAGGCCTGAGGTGACTGGGGGAAAGTACCCGAGACAAGGAACTGTAACCAACCCTGCAAGTGGCTGTATTTCTTAATTCTACCTATGTTTTCCCTTTCTTCCACACCTCTAAAGTTATCTTAACTCATCTTGAAATGTGTGTGCCCTGTCTCCTTAACCATGACCTGCGCCACCCCCCCAAATTTCATATGTAGATTCCTGTTCCAGAACTTCAGAAGGTAACTGCTTGTGACTTTGAAGCGGTAATAATTATGTTATTATGATGTCGTCGCAAAGGTGACCTGTGAGACAGATGTAAGCGACAAGCTGGGACAGAGACAGCAGAGATGCTCAGGTACCAGGGACAGACCATGCTGAGGCACATCAGGAACCAGTGAGAGAGCAGATGGGAAGTCATGTTAGCCAAGAGCAGTCACAAGTTCTGCTACACAACTGAGCCCACGAATCAGTAAAGAGTAGGTGTGAACCATGGTCAGTGGCCAGCCATAACGCTTCCTTCAAAAATCTGTTGATGACCAGCCAGCGTTCACTTCATGCACAGACAGCAAATGGTAGAATATATTCCCTTCATGGCTCCTAATGGCAAACCCATGTGAGGCTTTAAAAAAAAAAAAAGAGAATAATCTAGAGAAAGAATTGTGGCCAAAAAGAAAAATGATCATGCTGTAAGCGAACTATAAATGGAATTCCAGAAGGAGTTGCTGGCCCCACAAGCGAAGCTGCTGTTGTCTTTTGAGAAATTCTGAGAAGGAGCTCTGGGGCTATTTCGTGGAATACAAAGAAATACAAAGCGCGAAGTGCTATGACTTACCCAAACTTAGAGGAGCATGACAACTCACCACACCGTGGAAATGGTCACACCCACAGTGACAAACCTACTCCAAGAACACACCTACTCCAGTAGGGCTACACCTTCTCATACTGCCACTCCCTGGGCCAAGCACATATAAACCATAGCAGACACTGTGACAGAGATCTCCACACCCCTGCTTATGATCATTTGACACACACATGGTGAAGTTGTGTAAGGGATCCAAAGGCCAAGGTATAAGGCACACTCTCCTGTTAAACTGTCATGTGTTGTTTCAGGACATTGAGAAGGTGTTTCTGGAAGCATGGTTACCCCTTATATATAGGAGGAGCCCTGTGCTGTGTTCATCTAGGCCATCTGATAAAGCAGAAACCATCTTTTACAGGCCCCAAGAAAGGTTCAAGGAGGGTGGGAAGTATGAGATGGATATTTGGTACAACTATGCCAGTCATGGGGACCATTTGAGAAGAGCAAACTGTGCTGGTCATGAGGACCATTTGAAAAGCAGCCACCTTTACGGCAGCCACCTCCTTTCCATCACTGTATAACATCTGAAGCTCTCAGGATCCTCTGCTATGAACGCTAGGCAGCTGCATTTTGTATCTTTGTCCTATCTCATGTGAGATCATTTTTCTAGGGAGTAAAGCCATCACAACAGACCTTGGAAGACTTTCTGAGCATGAGAAATATTAATGAACCATCCATATTGTCTTCAAATCCCAGCGACTGTCACTGCTAGCATAGCCCGGCTTTGGGGGATCCTGCGCCCAACTCTTGCACAGCTAAGGCAGAGCGGAATCCGGAGGATCCCGCCAGTGAGACCTGCTCAAGAAAGGAACAGGATGGAGAGAAGAAAGGGATGAGAGAGGGAGGGAGAGAGGGGAGGGGAAATGGAGGGAGGGGAGGGGAGGGGAAATGAAGGGAGGGGAGGGGGAAAGGAAGAAGGAAGGTCTTAAATAAGACAATGAAATACTGTCTTTATCAGACCTTGTGTATCAGCACATTGACTTTAATTCACGTAACAGCGTAGAGCTTTAAGAGTTATAGAACTTTCTACCCTCTTCAAAACCCCACTTGTACGAATACCACTGCAAACATTGATGTATATGCACATGTATGTTCATATGTGTTTGTGTGTGAGTGCAAATCTATCTTAGTAGACCCAGGCTGCTTCAGAAAGGATGGATTTCCACTCTATCCAGAGATGTCCCAGACAATTCTGATTAGTGGGAGGGTTTGAAGGCCGTGACGTCATATTTATGGCCTTCTCCTCCTCAACCAGATCCATGACCCCATGGGAACCGAGGAGGAACACACGCCTTTTCCCCTGTCACAAGATCCTTCACACCCATTCACACACACACACACCCCACTCTGTTTCTACGCATGCGCATTCAACTTCTTGCACTTGCTCGGTCACTTTGGTTACCAAAGCCTCCACCCTTTACTTTCCTAAATCAAAAACTGGCAATAACCTAAGGAAATGAATGCCTTCCCAATGGGCCCTGAGTTTTTATGATGTACTGTTTGGATAATAAAGTCCTAACAGAATACCCGGAAGTCATGGAATATACTCTTTAAACATAGCAGCCAGTTAAGGCTTGGAAAAGCCTAGGATTCTCAACAAAGAGTTTTTTTGGAGGCAGGGCCAGACAAGAGACCTAGCTTCTCCTTGAATGTAACATTTCATTTGGAGACCACCAGCTCTAGAGGACACTAAGAATATTTATCTGAAAGTCCTGGGTAAAAAGGTCATAGCGCATTTGTTCCTTGACCCTGGAAAGAAGACGGGCCAGTGTTTTCCATTCTCCGTAGAATGCCCACTCAGGACTAGCCTTGTGCAGCCCACGTGGCTTCCTGCCCATATTTAACCATTTTGCAAGGACACAAGTCAAACCGAAACACGATCCGCCCTGATGACCTTCTCTTCACTTAGAGCTGCAAAGACTGTTTTCAAGTAAAGTCCCATTCACAGGTCCTAGGTAGTGGGGGCTTCAATGGAGAATGCAGGCGGACCTATGATAATCGTCACTCAGAAGGGAAAGGTTGGACATTTGCTCAGGACACCAGAAAAGCCAGTCAATCCCCAGATTAGTGGTTAGTGAAGCTCTTAAGTGTCACTATGCTCCCCTCCCCAGACATAAGAGTGAATGCCCAAAGCCACGCACCAGATAAAATCATGGCTAATGTCCTGCTCATAAGGTGGCTATTGAATTCAGTAGTATGTGGTAGACAGACTTTGGATCCCAAGTGCACAATTGTAATAAGCATACTCAGGGGTTTGGGTAGCTTTAGCATGTTCCATGGGCCGTGATGTAAGACCTACCACAGTACCAAATAGAAACCCTTGGAAACACCCCAATATGTCAAGGCAGTAAATAGCAGTCATACATTCTGGGAAAGATGGAGGGTATTTGTATGAGCATGAAAAGCCTCACACTCCCGATCCCAAGTTAGGAAGTCCAGTACCTGGAATACTTTATTTGTTCCTGCCAGCAGCAGACCCCACACCTGGGAACACTGACCCCTTCTGTACATTTAGACGACACTGAAGCGTGTTTATGTGGAGCCTTAAAGTTCAAAGCAAAGACAAACACACCTGCCTCTGGAGTCATGTGTCTTGGTGGAGTCTTTGGGTCTGGAGGTATCAATAATGGGATCAGACGTATATTAGGATGGAAGCCTGTCTTCCATGTCCTATCTTCAAAGAGGCCCTGGTAAGAGCCATCAGGGAGATAGCACACAGCAAGAAATGTAGTCCTTTCTTCTGCACAAGCTTAAACTTTGGGCTAACATGATGTCTCCACATCCACTGTAATCAAGAACAAATCTGAGCATGGTGGCTCAATGCCTTTAATTCCAGTAATGGGGAGACAGAGGCAGGTGGATCTCTTTGAGTTTGAAACTAAGAGTTCCAAGACAGCCAGATCTAAAAAAGAATCTTTCTCAAAAAGCATATCTGGATTGGTAGACCCCTTGACACCCCAGAATCAAGGTTAACAAGCTCAGGGGATTTCCAGACTCATGACACAAAGCCTGCAGAGGGCATGATGGACAATGCTTCCTGGACCAGGGCAAAAAGAGATGGTACTTGGTCATTAGGAAGAATATTCATTAAACACATTTAACACATGTGTACATTAAACACATATGTAAGTACATCTTGTCTATCTAGAATTCTAAATCATTAGACTTGCACATCTTGTATAGCAATTTTCTCTAAATTTAAATTTCCCATCCCAGAAGGAAAATCCTTGCAGGGCCCAGAGGCTTGGGGTAAAGGTGTCATAAAACAACTCACAAATCTCAAGAAGTTCCTGAAATCAACAAGATACACAGAACCCTTCCTGACAATAAGCAATGGCTGGGAGAGGAGAGTCTCAAAGCTGGAGAACTACATTGAGAAGATTTTCAGGCCTATTAATGCCTGTACATCATGGAAAATGCTGTGGAGATATAGCTCTTCTGAGTCTACACCTAGGCTAGAGTTGTCTTTTTGATGATGCAGCTTCTTTTGAGCTGCTCCCTACCCCTGTGAGTCACCTCTCACTATTCTACTCTAAGTAAGCCTAATGAATTCATTGGTTCACCAAGTTGAGCTTTGGTGTAACCATTGCTTTGTTCTGTTTTGGGTTCTGTCTTGGGTTGAGTAGACATTTGCCTGAGTCTCCCCAGGAAATGTGTCACCTAATATTTGTCCACTCGACTCTAAGTCAATCAGTCTCTGTATTCCAAACAGGCTGTGAATATTTCCATATGTTCTTAAAATATCCTTTTCATTAAGACAGCAGACTCACAAAAATAAGTAGCTTTCTGGAACTAATCAATAACGTTTGTCTGTAAGGATTGTGCTACAGACACAAAAAAGAACAAGCCATAAAGTATACTGAATGCAACTTGGTGTTTAAACTCATAGAGATGCCCATAGAGCTTTGAGATAGGGGTAAGAGCTTGTCCAATGGCTCTGTGCTGCCTTTCCCAAGTGAAGTGATGCTACGGGCACCAGGAGAACCATAATTCTTTTGAGGTGCTTATTTATTGATATTTTTCAGCTACCCTCCAAAGCCAAGGTTCTTCTTCTCTTACGCTTCTCTTTGACCTGTTCTTCATTAACCAGAGCTTCCACAGGACGCCTGTGAAATGACAATAGAGACTCCTGGGTCTGCCTGTCCCAACAGTCTGGTCTGAACCCACCACATTATAATTGAATTATCAATCAGACAATCTTCCTTTCTGCTTATTCTTATTCTAGAATCTGACTTCAATTAAAGGGTCTTTATCATAAAGAATTCTCTCAGCCACACCCTATAGATCATAGTGAAGGAACTATAAAAGAAGCTCATCTGGAAGAAAGTATGAACCATCATGGGTAAGATTAAAGCCCTGTCCTGTCCTGGCTTTTTATTTGCATTTGTGATTGGAATAAGCAAGGAGTCTCTGTGAACGTGGATTTCCTAGTTCATTTCTCATTCTGTGTCCTACAAGCCTCAAAGAAACTCACTCATCATCAGGCAGAGTGTGGGAGAGGAAAGCCAAGCCTCAGGGGTGGTGAGTGAGCAGCACAGAGAGTCCATCTCCCCTTCAAGAACTGCTGATCGTTAAGCTAGGTGTGCTGGCCCTCGCCCTTGGGAGGCAGAGGCAGGTGGATCTCTACGCGGGTTCAAGGCCAGGCTGGCTCACAAGCTCCAGGCCCAGCCAGTCTATACCATGAGACTCAGTCTTTAGGAAAGAAAGAAAGAAAGAAAGAAAGAAAGAAAGAAAGAAAGAAAGAAAGAAAGAAAGAAAGAAAGAAGAACTTTTGGGCTGCTTCTAGAAACTTGGCAGGATTTAGACATTGGGCCAGGACACAGAAGTGGGCTCAGATATCTTGATGATCCTGATAAGCCCCTTGAAACAGTGATCGTGGGACTTTGTTTATTGCTTTGTTTGTTCCTCAACCTATAGCTGACCTTATTCTTTGCATGTACTTAGAATGGTACGAAAGCAGGCTGGAGAAAGATAAACCCACTTCAGCCACAGCACCGGCTGGAGTCATGCTACAATGTTGTCCAATTGTCTTTTTCTTTTCAATCCACACTCTCTCCCTTGAGACCCAGTTGACTGACTGAACTGGCTTGGTCAATAAATAAAATCCGTCTGGCGAGGCTGGCAGATACAGATTGGGACACCAGGTTTGGGCCCAGTCCACAAGTGGAATCTGTCTCAATGTCTCTTAGCTCCTGGTAGTCCTTAAACAAAGTCTGTGCAAAGAAACTCTCTCGTGGAGCTCGGCATCTCTCATGACCATGTGCAGCAGTCACTTTATCCATTCCCTCTAGGCTTCCTTTAGATCTTCATGCTGCTGTGGCTTAGCTGTGTGTCATCCAAAAGGCTGCTGTATTGGAAGCTTGGTCCCCGGCTTGAGGTAATACTTGGAAGTGGTGAAATCTTTAAGAGGTGGATCCTGATAGGCAGTTAAGCTATCGCATGAGGATATTAGGTTTTGGGTGGTTGCTTGCTTGGTTTGGTTTGGTTTGGTTTTTGCTTCCTGGTCACTAGGAGATCAGCAGCTTCATCAGCCACATGCTCAAGTTCAGCAAGACCAAGTGACAATGGACTGAAATCATGGACCAACATAACCTTCTGCTTGTTATAAATTTATCCAGCTCGGGTGTTCTGTGATAGTAATGGAAAGCTGACAGATACACAGATGGTGGTTAAGTGCCATGTGCTTGTAAGGAGGCTCTCAGGATGTAGCCTTGGATCTGAGCAGCAATGTCTGAGAAAAGCAAAACTCATGAGGTACCAAGTCTCAGGACAAACCTGGAATCTAGTCTTCAGCGTTGCAAGTTCGATTTCTAGCTTAGTGGCTCAGGGCACTGAACCTGGCTCTTAGCAGAGGTTTTGCACCGCAGGCACCCTGTGAGATTAGAAAGGGGAAGTGCTAGGCTGAGACCCACGCAGAGATGAGATGCTCTCATGAAGGAAGTTGGAGGAGCTTGAGGGAGAAGCCAACTTACTGAGAGATGTTTTGTGATTTAGAAAAAGACATAAGGTCCAACCCCCCCCCCCGGAAATTTTTTTTTTAATTGAAAAAAGGAGAAAAAGAAAATCCATTGGTGAGAAAAAAAGACCAAAATGAACAGAGAAAGAATCGAGAGGGTCATCGTTCCAGAGGAGATGGTCAAGGGGGGGTAGAAATCCAGCCATGGGAAGATGTTTATTTTCTAAGAAAGGAGAAGGAGGCAGACTGGGAAATGTGGAGAATGTCAAGGGTGGGGGCAGGAAATGCAGGAAGCTCGCAACAGATGGCCTCAATCTTCTAAGTGAGAAAAGAGGCAGCAGTTAGCTGGGTGCTGATGGGAGACTGGACTGGAGAAGTCCCTAATGGCCACGGGGGTCTGGGCTGGGTCCTAAGCTAGCCACAGCTGCGCTTCCCAAGCCTGCCTGTAAAACGGAGTGGCGAACAGTGTGGCGGTGCAGATTCCCAGGCTTCTCCCTCGAGACATGCATTCTGCAGAGCTGGGGTGGCCCGAAATCTATGTCATCAGGATGGGCTCCGAGAACACTTGCCATCAGACTCTTTAGAGAAACTCGCTGAGTGTGAGAACAGTTGCGCTCAAGGAGACCCATAAATGGCTGGGGAGCACGACCCTGAGGGATCGCTTTGAATCCTTGCCTCGGCCAAACTCCTCCGCCAGGAAGCTGTAGGGAAGAAAACCAGAGGTGGGGGTTAACTGTGTGCCTGTGTATCTATCCAGGAGGGAGGAGTCTAATCAGGTTTGCCCAGGAAGGCGAGGTATATCCGGGAGGGAGTGATCTACCTAAGGCAGCAGAGCCTAGCAAATAGGGCGTGGCCTGGCCAGGAGGGTGGAACTGAGTCAGAAGGCAGAGAACACCCTCTCCAGAAGGGGCAAGGACTTGAAAGGGATAGCATGGCGAAGGATAGCACAGTCAGGGGTGGTGTCTAGCCAGGAAGATGGAGCTGAACCAAAGGAGGACAGACGGGTCTATGAAAGAGGTCGGTCTCTCCAGAGTGGTGTGGTTGGAAGTCTGGAATGTTGCATTCATCATGCTTGACCTTGGACCACCCATAGCAGAGACCAAAGGCAAGAGAGTTCTGCTAGGCTATGGGTCAAGTCAAGACAGAGGAGCCAGGGGAGCCAGGGAATCTCTGAGTTGGAGGATGGGATAGGCAGGGAGTCCCCATCAAGCGAGGGAGGGCATACTCCCATGAACACACTGCTTAGACCAATTGCATCTTGCTAGATAGAAATTTAGTGTGTGTGGGGGGGTAGATTTATATGGCAATAAACACATTCTACGGATTTGTAAGAAATGGAGAAAAAACTCACCACCAACAGCAGCAGCAGCAACAACAGCAGCTCTTCAGAAAATCGCAAAGATTTTTTGAAGCTGTGTCCCAAGATTCATGTCTTTCTATGGTGAGACCCGTTTAAGAAAAGGAGCTGAGATGATCCTTTGGCTTAGGAAATGGCTACCTGGCTTGATTCCGCAGACCTTTGATGGACCTCCTCCCCAGCACCTCCGCCTTATAGCCTCAAGAGGGCGCCTCTCCACTTCCTAAACTCCCCAAAGGCCGATGATGCCCTTGGGAGGCCTCGCCCTCAGTGTTCCTGCAGACATTTAAAGGGGAACACACGCACAGAAAGAAACAAAAATACAGTTTAACACCTTAGCCCTTTACACGCGGTCCCCACAGGAACAACACTAACACCAACTAGGAGCCTGCAGAATATGCCGCGCTTCCACCACTACCTGGACAGGCTTCTGCTTGAAATTATCAACATCTTAACAAGGTTCTGGGACCTCTATATAAACCCACTTTGGAGAAACAATGGCCTCAGCCAACAAGGTGCTATTTCTTGATCTCCTGCCCTTTCCTTGCCACCCCCCAACAACTTGGGCACTGCCTCTATAGCAGCCACCCCCAGGAACATTCTCTCAGACCTTACCACAGCTCAAACTCAACATTTAGTCTGTCCTTTCCAAGAAGAAGGTGCTTCGTTTTAAGAAGCTAGGGTTTGGTTTTGTTTTGTTTTGTTTATTTCTGTTTTTTTTTTTCCTTAAGAACTAGTTACTTTTCTTGTGGCTGTGACAAACTTATCTGACCTTAAAGACACACCTTAAAGGAGGGGAGGTTTATTTTGGCCCATCTTCAGAGGACAGTTCATCTCCACAGGAAGGCATGGCAGAGGCTCAAGGTAGCAGATAATCTTGGATGAGGTACAGAGGTGGACAGGCCCAAGACAGGACTGAGCTGCAATTCTCCAGGCCGGTCCCTCCTGCCCCCTGCCCCAGCTGGCTTGCGGTTTTCAAAGGTTCTAAAGCTTCCTCCAACAGCTGTGGGCCAAGTGTTCAACATAGGAGCCCCGAGGTGGGGGTGGAGGTTGGAGAGCAGGCATGGTGGGGGGCCATTACAGGCTTAAACTATAACAAACCCCAAAACTGAATGCTTCAAAATTAAAAGCATTTCTCCATCTTCTGGCTCCTATGAGTCAGGAATCTAGGTGTGGTTTAGCTGGAGACCTCTGACAGAGGCTGTAGTCTGCATAGGTTTGGGGCCCCGTAGTCATGCGGGGCTGTACCAGAGAGCAGCTTGTGTGAATTCCAGCTCGTTCTCCAGGAAGTCAGCAGGCTTCAGGACTTCACTACCTCACTTCCCCGTCACTGAGCCATCCATCACTGTTAGCCATTGTTCCTCAGAGCAAGAACGCTGCAAGGGCTGGGTAAGGGATCTGGAAGCCAAGCAAGAGAAACAGGACATAAAAGCTTGGAAGTACCCTCCCATCAACTCTGACACATGCTCCTAGTTAGGTCTGAGTCATTAGGTACAGCCCAGGCTTAAGGGGAGAGGATAACACAAAATCCTAAATACCAGGAATTGGGGCTCACAGGACCATCTTTCAGGGAGTGATGTCACAGTTTGAGCCATGCCTCAACAAGGCAGATGCATCGGCATACAAGAACATGACCTCCACTGTCACAGCCAAGGATGTCCTACAACCTGTAACAGGACGTTGATTCTCCTTTAACCATGGCTTCCCAAGCGACTGTACATTAGAATATCCAGGGAACTAAAAAGAACAAATGCCAGGTCTTATCCAAGACCTTTGAACCAGGCAGGTGTGGGCCATTTTATTGATTTTCTGTTTGTTTTTGTTTTTGTTTTTGTATTAAATCTCCTGCCTGATTCTTTTGCACAGTTGGGGGTGAGATGAAAAAAAAAAAGAACTAAATGATAAATAATTGTTGGGCCTGTGATGATAGTCACTGAGGGAGATGTAGGGCCTGGCAGCATAAATTCCTGTGAGAGACCAGTTGGGGAAAGGAAAATAATCCAGGGAGAAAGAGGAGAGGGAAGGAGAGGGGGAGGGGAAGGCAAAGGGAAGAAGGAGAGGGAAAGGGAGAAGGAGGGGGGAGAGGGAGGGGNTTTTTTTTTTTTCTTTTAAGTTTTTATGCTGTGTGAATGTGAGTATTGTATGTGCATGTCTGTGTGCTACTGCATGTTCCCACACTTACGTGCAGAGGCCAGGAGATACTGTTGAGTATCCAGCTGTCTATCTTTCTCTGCCTTATTCCTTTGAGACAGGTCCTCTCCCTGTACCTGGAGCTAGGCTAGTGGCCAGCAAGCCCCAGAAGTCCTGTCTTCACTTCCTCTCCACACCGGGGCTTTAGGCGAGTGTGTGGCTACATCCAGCTTTTTATGTAGGTGGTGAGGATTTGAACTCAGAGCCTCATGCTTACGTTGCAAGTAGTCTTACCCACTAAGCCCTGGTAGATTCTTAGCTTAATTCACTCTCTGTGAACCCATAAACAGAACAACACCAAGACGGAGCCCTGCTGTAAACTATGACCTTTGCGTGATCACATTCTGTTGATGTATTTATCAGTTGTAACAAATCGACCACTCCGGTTAGGATGGGAATAATGAGAGGGGGACCCTGAGGGTTGTGTGGGAAATCTCTGTGCGTGCCCCTTTTCAACTGTGTGTGAGCTTGAAACTGCTCTAAAAGAAATAAAGAATTTAAAGAGATCAAAAGTTGAAAAGGAAGTCTGTTGACTTTTCTTATCGTTAGCTATACCTGCTGGCTTCAAAGAAATATAAGCCAGAAACACAGAAGACTCAACAATAGAAATGGCCCTTATCCTTTATTCCATGGTCTACAGATATAGAAGCTCAGAGCTGGAGCCAGTCCTCTCGGTTTTTACCTCATCATTTCATGTCATAGATAAAAAAACTGGGACACAGAGAAGTCACTCAGGGAGAGGGAAAGAGTAGATGCTGGGATTAGAATTAAGATCCTTCTCCAGTGTGAGCCCACGGCTCTGATCTCAGGCCTCATGTGCACAGAACATCTCTTTTTCCTAAAGCAAAAAAAAAAAAAAAAAAAAAAAAAAAAAAAAAAAAAAAAAAAAAAAAAAAAATCGCTTTTGTGGAAAAATTAGGTGCATGCATATTTAAATGTGATTATGTACCACCAGTAAGTAGGTCAGTGCTTAATTCTCTCTAAAAAAATCAGCAGGTCAGTGGGTTGAATACGTTCACCAGAGTTTAACAAACTCTCAGCCTGAGCCACACCTACTTGGAGAAAGGAGGGACTTGAGAAGGACCATTAGCAGCCCCTGACGAAAGTGGCTCTGTCCACAACAGTAAAGGGCTCCATTCTTCAGGCAGAACTAACCTTGACTTCCCCTCCCTACCCCTAGCCTGCCCAATCTGTATCTTGGCCACAGTTCTTACTCCCAGGAACTGGGTCTCTCCCATCCTGTTGCTATGACCACGAGCCTCACCCAAAGCATACCAACGCTGCAGTGTGCACAGATCTTTGGCCAGAGGCCAGGCAGATGCAGAGCAGTTGGGGGTTGGGGTGAGGGAGTGTCCTTCTCTAAGAGCTATTGGTCCAAGACTGGTCAGGGGCCTCTTTCTCTCCTGTCAGCTTGGGTCTTTCAGGGCTGTCCACTTGGCTGCCCAGCTGTGAACGAGCAGTGGTTGCTAATTTCTCTCCCCAGCACCAACTACTCAGAGCCTCTATCCCAAAACTTAAACAAAGAGCTAAGCGAGGAGGCTGTTCCCAGGGCTCCGGATACTGGCTGTTTACCAAACACTGAAAACTACCAGTTGCCACCAGTTCCAAACCTCTAAGCTCTTAAGAGAGCATGAAGAATGTTGCCCCTAAAGTTCTAGGCCTATTCCCCATGCTCCAGCCTGTTCTTTTCCACCATCTCCATCCTGTGGATCTAAAATGGCTCTCCTCGAACTCAAAGACAGAGGGAGTACAGATCACAAATCAGCGGAGAACGGAGACCCAATCTCTCCTAAAACAAACAAAGAAAACCCTTCCCGGGTGTGTGCAGCACACCATGAAAGCACGGGTCATCCCTGGATCGTTTGTTTTGGCGAGATGCTTGAGCTCGCTACAACTACAGAGAAGGGGAGAGCATCAGGAGTGGCCCGTGAACAGCAGTAACACTCTCAACTGACATCCGTGTCCGGCCCTCCCTCCCTCCCTCCCTCCCTCCCTGGGGGGGTGTGTGTGTAGACAGTCTGCCCCAGGCTGCTCCTTGGAATCCTCCCTTGTGAGAACACATCCAGAGATAACCTTATGTGAGGCAGTGAGGACGGTGCCCATCACAGTGTGACGTGGCTTTAGCTCCGCCCCTCCAATAAGGTGCATGGCCAGTGAGAACGGCAGAGCACATGCCCACCATGTCCTTGAGTTCAGACGAGGGAGGACACAGATCCTCCCTCTGTCTGAAGAGTCTTTGCTGGCCTTTGCTTTATGTTTGCTGGTGTGCTATAGAACTGAAAAAAAATAATAATAATAATTAAAGTAATATTTAGATTCAAATGCTTTCGAAAGGAAAGTGTTTAGCTCTTCTTTAAAGGTAATATAAACATGAATAAATAGAAGTAATACAGAGGCTGGGCTTGGTGACATACACCTATGATCTCACACCAGGGAAACAGACTACAGAACACTAAAAGTTCAAAGCCACCCTGGTCCCTAGAGTGAGCCCAGGCCACCTGTATAGTGAGACTTTTTCTCTAAGAATAAGTGAAAATTAAAAGTAAGATGCAGTGGAATAGCCCTTTAAAGCAGATGTAAATATAACCATAAATAATAACCTTAAGGTCAACGAGGAACGCGCCAAGTGATCTGTGGCTTTAACTTATCACTTTTGGGACTAAAATAAAACAAAAACCCAAAAATAAAACAAACAAACAAAAACAACAGTGGAAACGATTTCTCCACTCTATTATTTAGATTCAAATATTTAAAAATTGGTTTAGTTTTGACACTGAAGGATGGCTACTATATTTATCTCTAAAGCTGGTAAAATGCTTTTTTATAAAAAGCCTTGAGAATAAACTTTAATATTCAGATTACACAATAAGCCAAAGTCACCAACCAATTTCACTACCACCGACGTTTGTTTGCTCTTCTAGGAGCAACAGATACAGAGGCTGGGTCCTCAGGCTGAAAACACAACTATTCAAAAGGACAGCATGCACCCTACTTCCTCCATGAAAAACATCAGCTGGAACACGCCCTTAATGATGTGCCGCAGGGTCCTGGCAAGAGCTGCCACTAATTCCACACTCAGCCTAACATTCTCACCCCATGGGCCCATGGGTCTCAGTCTTTACATCCGTCCAGTTTATTCGAAACGGACTCCTTGTTTTAAGGAGGAAGATTTACATAGCTAGAAGCTGAGCTGAGTCCACTCACATCCACGCCTTGGGTAAATCCCCAGCCCGGGATTTAAAAAGGCAGACCTGAAATTGCTTCAGAACCACGGTCACTCTAGTGAGACTCAGGGTCCTTTGAAGGACAGCGGCAACTGAAGATGTCTGACACGGGCTAAGGTTGGCATTGTGATGTGGGGATGGTTTCTCTCCAAAGCACATTCATTATCTCTCCATCCCTGGCATTTGCAGGCACAGCACTGAGTCTCACCCATGTCCCCGAGGGACAGCTGCTCCAGGATCCACCCAGCAGCTGAGTGACGAGATGAATAGTATTTTCCACTTCGAGCAAAAAGAAAAACAGGCAGGGCTAAGGTTGCAAACAGCAGACCACAAGAAGCTTGAATAGGAAGAGGTCAGAAATGTACTTAACAAAGACTGTGTCCCCAGGAGGACAGGCGTGCAGGGTCCCCCGAGTCATTTTCCAAATAGAGTAACTCAAGTTCCATTTTGATTCTATGTGCAGCTGCTGATTTCTGGGTCTTCAGAAAAAAGAAAAACAAACAAACAAACAAAAACAAAAAACAAAAAACAAAAAACAAAACACTGAACTCCTATTGGGATGCAAGATGGTGCCTGGAATAGCAGACGTGGATGGAGTTAAAGGGTGTCTGCATGAAGGTGGCCCTCCTTCTTAGGAGCCAAGTTGTCCTAAGTCACTTCCCCTCTTTAAACTTGAACATTCTCAGGTTCCTATGGGGCATAAGGAAGGAAAAAAACCCACTTCATTTGAAACCCTTCAAACTGAAGACTTGGCCCTTTTCCGTGGCTATGGTACCAAAGTCACTCAGTAAGTTTGATTTGTGTCCCTTCCCTCACCAGGTAAGCAGCCTCTGCAGCCCCGTGTTATCTGTTGAAGCTGGAATCTCAGTGAAGCCCAAAGTACAGGTTCTTTGAAGGGCCAGGCCATCCCTGCCGAGTAGTGAGCAGACAGCATCTACAGCCAGCTTCCAGCCCTATCCTGTCCCCAACAAGATGTACCCAGCACACGGAGTGATCGCTGTCTCTCCCCTCTACCCGAATAAACCGCTCTTTCTGTACCCTTCAAATGGAAGCTCTGGCTTACAATTGCAACTGTCAGTGATTGTTTTTATCCTCAATGTCTCCACACACGAGGGCTCTGACAAGGAGCCCCCGTTAAATAAACCAACTGTGCAAAACCTCTGCTCAGACTCTCAGCTCTCCCATGCTTAGAAGCTGAATGGAAGACAGACAGCTCCCTCCCTAGGAAGCTTCTAGAGTCCTTTGAAGCAGTTAAGAGAGCCTTGGGCTGAATTCTCTATTGCCTTTTTCCAGACCTGACAATTCGGTCCTTTCTAGGCATTTGTGGGATAACTGGGGCACATTTTTGAGCTGGATCAAATTAGCTCGAGGCTGATGTGGAACATTCATGAGAAAACCAGAGAAGCTCTCTCCTCTGCGCTCAGCTCATCACACTTCCGCCTGGCCAAAAGTCACTTGGCAGGAAGCCTTTCTGACCGGTTTCAGCCAGAGTTTCAGTGGCTGGGACTGAAGGCGTCCTGGCTTTGTAGATGAGGGAGGAGTGGGAAGTAAATAAGGGGAAAATAAAAGTGTAATCTTATTCTCTAGAGGGTATCTTGTAACTAGGTCCAATTAAAAGGCCCCACAGCCAGGGGACCTGCAATAATTTAGAATGAGTTAAGGGATGGCGAGCCAAGAGGGCACTGGGTAACCAGTCGTCAGAGCTCCTAACCCCAGGCCATCAGTGACACTGCATGACTGTGAGTAAATCAGACCTGTATTAACCATGGAAGGGCTAGGCAGGGTACCGTCCACTGGGCACCTGCAGCCTTCTGTGGTTCTGGAAACTGTGGGCACTTGAGAATGTTGATAGCAGTGTTATCGAATCGGAGTGTTAGCATTATCCAGTCGTGTCTGTTACCTATAAATATTCTTCAGCTGTGACACACGTGACCAATTTAGGCCATAGGGTGAGGTTGGGCCCCGACAGATCCTACAATCTGTGAGGGGCTGGCTTTGAGTCAGTAAAATCAGCCTAAGCCATTCTGCTCCCAGAAGCCTTTGCTCTACGCATTGTTAAAGCAATCCTGGCCCAGGTGGGCACTTACCAAGTCTAGGGAAAGGCAAATTTGCAGGCTGATAGAATTATCTGCAGGGATTTGCT
The DNA here is from genome assembly GCA_902729485.2 of Mus minutoides. Taxonomy (NCBI): domain Eukaryota; kingdom Metazoa; phylum Chordata; class Mammalia; order Rodentia; family Muridae; genus Mus; species Mus minutoides. Next base: position 1,318,910 of record LR749690.1, read on the forward strand.
TGCTACAGCCTACAGCAAAGCCAACTGCTTCTGAGGTCACATTGCCAGGTCTTTCTTCAGCATACTTCAACGAAGTTCAACCCATGAAGAATTAACACAGAGACTCCGGGCTTAACTTTAGCCTAGGTGAGATAGGACTGATGTTTCTTTTTTTACTTTTTTCTTTTTTCTCTCTTTTCTTTTTTTTTAGGTCATGAATTGGTTCTTAAATGGTAAATGGTTGGCTTAGCTAGGTAGTTGTTTAAAATGGCATGCTATGTGGAATCTGATTATGGAACCTACTTCCACCTCGGTCCCTATAGTCTTCTTTAGCTGTTGCATTCCAAAGTGTTGTTAAGGCTACCTATATGGCTCCCAGCACAGCCTATCCACTACTGTCAAACACAGAACAGCTGGGCACAGTGATGGACACATATAATCTGGTAACTAAGAGCCAGGGTGCAAGCTGTAGACCAACCTGTGCTACACAGGGAGATCTTATCCCATCCAAAACAGTATAAATGGCATAAAGACAAAGCAAAGTTCCCAGAAAGAAGCCACACCTATACTGAGCATTCTACAAAGGCTGATTGGCTGATTGGAACTTCAGTGGTTGGGGGCGCTGGGGAGATGGCTCAGTGATTAAGAGCATTGGCTACTCTTCCCGGGACTCTGGTTGGATTCCCAACACCCACGTGACAGCTAATAACCGGCTATGCCAGTACCAGAGAATCTAGCGCCTTCTTCTGGCCCCAGAGGCAATGCACACATTAGGTGCATAAGCATGTAGGCTCATGATGTGTCCTCCTATGACCTACCATGTCTATTTATTTGCTTCAGATCACTTTTTCATTGCTTAATGAATGACGGCGAGAGACAGACTGCATGTTTAGTAGACAGACAATTTTGTTGTTGTTGTTGNAGCTCCTGAGTTCACTGCTGCTCAGCCTGAGGTGGCCGACTGGTCCGAGGGTGTGCAGGTTCCCTCTGTGCCCATCCAGCAGTTCCCCACGGAAGACTGGAGTGCACAGACAGCCACTGAGGATTGGTCAGCAGCTCCCACAGCGCAGGCCACTGAGTGGGTTGGAGCCACCACTGAGTGGTCCTGAGCTGCTGTGCAGGTGCAGACACCTGAGCAAAGGGAAAAGTGGAAGGAAAATAAAGTTTCTAAAAGCTGAAAAAAAAAAAAGAAGAAGTGGGGTCTAGCTGGCAGAAGTAGACTCCAGCCATAGGGCTTTGAAGGTTATACACATTTCCGGGTCAGGTCCCACTTCCTCTGCTTCCAAGCCATCTCTATATGAGTGACCCCTGCCGAGTTCTTCCACCACTGTAGACCGAGTCCCTCCATCCCTCCCTGTTATCACGGGGCAGCACCTGAGATACCATGGGTCAACAAATCATCCTCCTGAGAGTCATTAAAATAGTGCCCCCCCTTTTCTTTCATGTCTTCCTTTTTCACATCTATGTTCTTCATATGAGGGGAAAAGAAGATATGTAGCATTTGACTTTCTGAGTCTAATGGATTCCATTTTATACAATGATCTTTACACTCACCCCTTTTTCTACAGATGATACAATTTATTCTTTATGCTGAATAGAGATCCGTTGTGTATATATTCCACATTTCCTTTAACCGTTGATAGGTACTAGGCTAAGTCTATAACTTGGCTGTTGTGAATTGTGCCCTGAGAAAGATGGGTGTACAAGAGTCTACTTCATGGGATGGTTCGATCTCTCTAGGTCATACCCAGGAGCAGTGTAACCAACCCATTTAGTAGTTCTTGTTTTCATTTTTAAGATTTATACTAATTCCCATAGTCACTGGGCTAACTTACATTTCTACAACCAAGAAGACCAATTCTTAGCCAGAAACAATATGAGATAACTATTCTGTCTTCATTTCCTTGTTGCACCCCATAATATTCACAGGCAGACCATGGCTGTAAAAATCAAGCCCCATCAGCAAAATGAAATATATGGTGGTCATTTGGTTTTTAAACTAGAGAATGACCTGGAATTAGCACTGCTGTCAAGACCAGAGGTTTCGGTCTCAGCACTGTGAATGTCTGGGATAGGGTATCCTTTACTCGGGTCATCTTGTACATCTGGGATCCCAGAGAAATAAATATGACTCCAATGGAGTCCTGAAGCATGACTCTCCAAATGTATACTCACCTTTCCAGGCAAAGGCCAAGGGGAGCGTGAGGAGAATTTGAAAGTGTGCTCAAAAAACAAACTCTAAATTGACTGACTGTAAAGCGAACAGCTTTAGGAAGAGATGAGGGCGGGACAGTGCTGAGTCCTCAGAAAGTGGAAGAAACACATAACTGTCTGTCGTGCTTACTGCTTACAAACCTTGGACCAGTTGTATCTCATTAAGCTTGTCTGTCTAGAGGATGAAAATATTACAGGAACTAGGTAGGAGTGCTCAGTGTTCCGTGTCAAAGAAGCCGAGCACTATAGGATGAAGACTTTGTAAGCTTCTTGCTTTGGCATGGTGATAGAGCAAGCAGGGTAGAAAGTTCTAGTTCCACTTAAAGAAATCCAGACTCTCAGATTTGGTCTGTTGATGGACTTAGGAGCTGTATGGGGATCAGGTATTTCAGGTAGCATAGTTTGCACTTGATGGGGGTGGGGGGGTGGGCATTTTGAGGCAAGCAAGAACAATTAGATGACCAATGACAACCATAAAAGGGTAAACACACAAGGTGGGAAGCAAGGGACATCAGATGTTCTTCGGGGACACAAAGAATACTGACAGTCCAGTGGGAGAGTATTTTCTTCAGAAGTTCAATGAGTTGAACTAAACCAAAAGCTGTGTTACATAGCCCAGGGTTCTCATAAGCAAGAAGAAACTCCAGATATAGGCTTCACATGATCAATTACTAAATTCTTCACCATAGATATGGCTCATGCATTCCTAGGAAGGATGGCGAGAAATAAGAAGTGGTGACTAACAATGGGCTGTGTTGCCTTGGCTGCACCCGGAAGGGAGTGGGGCACCCACGGGTGAAGGTGGTTATCTCTTCTTGCACACTAGTATGGACATAAGACGGAAGGGTCCCTTTGACAAAGGCACAAGAGAGATAGACTAAATGGGCCTTTCCCACTTTCATGTATTGAGGTTAATGTTCTTTTTGTTTACAACATCTCCAAGTATCTCTTACTTCAGGAGGTTCTGGTAGGAACAGGCTGCCCTGGTTTGATATCCCGTACTTAGCTATGTCCTACAAGACATTCCTTTGTATTGTGCTGACTTGGGCTACTCTATGATGGAGTCTTCATGCTGTTAAGAAGGTACTCTGTGAAAACAGACACTATATTATATATTTATATAATATCTCTACTTTTGAATCACGAGCCATTAGCAAAATTAGTAATGGCCATGGTTTGATCATCTCCTCCATCATGTCTGTGGAAATCAACTACCATGGTAACAATATTAAGAATTGAGGCCTTTCAGAGGTGTTGGAGTGATGACAGTTCTAAGTCATGTGTAGGTTAACGCTGCTATCAAGAGAATGGGTTAGTTATCTCAGAAACAGATTCCTGCATACAATGGATGTGCTTGGCCACTTTTCTCTTCTGCTGTGTTATGATGTAACAAGAAGGTGCTCAAGGAAAAACAAAGTAAAAAAAAAAAACAAATCAAAACAAAACAAAACACTACCTAAAGGTTAAGAGTGAAAATCAAATCTTCACTAATTTTCCCATGGGAAGATGTCCAGGCAGGAGGAAGTGAGTTCCCTGTGGAATCTGCTATCATCAGGCACAGGTGGGTGAGCAGTTCAAGGCGTTGGAGAACACAGATCAAGGTTCTGGTTCCTTCTAAGTCATAACAGGGGAGGGAACTCCTTGGATTGAGGCTGTTGTGATCAGAAGGGCACCTAGATCCAAAGACAAGAGAACCACAGATGGTAGTCATTTTTGTATCTGAGGATGCTGCTGCCCAGGTATCATGTGTTTGCTATGTGAGAAAGCCATCAGTCATCTGGACAAGACATCCCTCTTTCTGGGTTTAGCTAGTTTGCAGGACAGACAGTTGAATGAGTCATTAAATAAACACGGGATGATAATTGGAGGGTCTGTTTCTGGGCTTGTCAGAGGTAAATAAGGGTAATTTTTTGGGAGTCTTGTGGGTGTCACATGGCATGCACACCATTTGAGAGTGGACCCGTTTGCCGGGGCTGTATAACAAATACCACAGAGAGGACAACCTAAAACAGTAGGCAGCTGTGTCTTAACAGAGCTTGTCTAAGGCCAAGTTACGGACTGGCTTGCTACAGAGGTTTGTAGCTGATCTCCCTGTGTGTGTCACAGTCCTAATGTCTTCCTAGAAAGGTAGGTTGGATGAGTGTCCACTCAAATGACCATTTTAACTCAATTTCACATCCAAATGGTCTGTCTTCATATGCAGCCATTCTATGTTATGGAAGTGAAGGGTCAGACCTTGCACATATACATTTTGGGGCCATAACAGCCCACAACAGAGGTTCGTATCTAACCATGCAGGGAAAAGTGGATCTTTGCATGGTGTCATTTCTAGGAATACAGAAGGTGGGAGCTGTCCCACAAGACTGGAGGATAGTCCTTGCCACAGGGGTAAAGAGATATCCATACTCTTTTTTTTTTTTTGGTTTTGGTTTTTTCAAGATAGGGTTTCTCTGTACAGCCCTGGCTGTCCTGGAACTCACTCTGTAGACCAGGCTGGCCTTGAACTCAGAAATCCGCCTGTCTCTGCCTCCTGAGTGCTGGGAGAGATATCCATACTCTTAGGGAGTGGTCCCTTGTTTGTTCTCCCCTGAAGCCTCCCACTGGGCAGAAAGGAAAGAGATTGCTATCAGAACCAGAGGGTCTGAAGAGAATTACAAAGGAAGTAAAGAAGATATATATGGGGTGCAGGGGGTAGCCGAGGGGCTGTAATCTGAAGTTGACAGTGAGAGAGACAATGAGACCCAGATATGGCTGAAGGCTCAACCTGAGGAGAGAAAGGAGTCTAAGCAGGGAACTAGAGAGGTGAGTAATTACTCCCCCTCACACGAAAGTGTCTGCCAGGTTGATTCACAGCAACAGCTCACCCTTCACCACCCTGGGAACTCTTCTGTATATGTATTTGTTGCCAAGCAAGAAGTCAGAGGTCTGGGTTATACATCCCCGTCATCAGCTGAGGAGAGCCAGGGACAGCCACCTGCAGCAGCCAGGTTCTTCTTGCACACATCTACCTGGTACAGTAGGGACCCTTGACTTTTGCACAGAGAATTTCAGCCTGAGACGGTACGAAGCAGAGTCGGAGTTTATTCAGGAGAAAAAAAAAATGTTAACATAGATTTCAGCACAGGGGCTGAAGAAAGAGGGTCATCTGGGGACAGATAGGGCACACCCAAGAATGGGTGGAGGCTTCGTAAGGGACGGTTTTGCTTAAATGCCCAGCAATAGTGTCTATAGTGTTTGGGAAGCTTTTGGAATTATGTTGTTCAGAGGGATTCCTTTATCTTCTTAGAGATCATGAGATTACAGAGGGACTCTGCAGGTGCCTGGGACAGGGCTGCAATCCATTAAGGCAAGTCATGGGACACCAAGGTTGCACAAAAAAGCAAAGAGATGTCTTTTAGGTAAATGGAGGGACTGGGGCAGTCCTTGGGAGAGTCCTAGAAAACTGCAAGTTTGTAACTGAGAAAGGAATAGTGGATATATACTGGAATATAAATGAATATACTGGAGGTCATATATGCAATGCCCTTAAGCATGATGTTCCGATGTTTTAACGGTCTTCTTTGAAACATAAGTACATAAAGTATATAACTGTCTCTGTGTAGGCAGCTCCCCGACCCCCAGTTAATGTCAATCTTGTTGGGATCCTTGACTCTAGGCTGGTGAGAGACGTCAACCTTTTCCGTTTCCATACCATTCAGTTAGTTCCCTGTCGTCTTCTCTCCTTTCTCCTCTCAGCGTTCACGCAAGGAAAGCCTAGAGGCGAGTGGGCAGGGAGCTTCTCCCAGTCGCCCATCAAGATCTCTCCGCCACAGGCACACTGGCAGAGACTCCGTACCGGGTGCTTTGCCATCAGTCTTCTTGTTCCCACAGTGCGGCTTTACACACACGTGTGACTCTTGGGCCCTCAATAAAAACGGAGTAAGAGCAGCCCGGATGGAACATGGCAAGTCATATCTCAGGGTTATTGATAGGAAATTAGATACTGATAGCTTAGAAGGTAGATATCTGCCCAGCTCTAGTGTTTTAAAGGCTTATTATAACTATTTTAAAAAGATTATAAACTTGCCAGTTTGAATAGATATAAGTCCTTTGCATCGGATGGTATTTTCCATTTAACTGTCCTCTGGGGGGCGCTGGAGTCCAGTTAACCCCAGGAAAGCTGGCAAGTATCTGGCATCTGGACTCTTCTGGTTTCGTGACAAAGGTGTACCCGTTGAAAGAGCAAGGCAAACAGGCTGTTTTGCCAATGGGGTGGAGATAAGGAAGGGGCAGGCCCCTCTGAGTCTTTCCGTGCTCGCAGTAGGCAGAAGTGGGGAGGCCTTCCTGGGAGCCAACAGAGATCCACAGGGAGAATCTGCTGGGAACTGGAGCCCCTGGCCTCATTAGCATATGTCCTGACCTCTACCTCACCCAACCCCCTTTCGGGGCTGCTCTCTTGGCCTGAATTAAACTCTCATCAGTGTGGAAATCTGTTAGGGAACGAGATAAATGCCAAGAAGGCAAGAGAGGAGAAAAACAGGGTAAGGTGACAGGGAGGATTCTGCAGCCTCTCAGCGCTCCCCACTTGGGGCTCAAGCATGCATGGCCACCCTCCCCTGTAGCCCACACCAGCAGGCTGGGGTGGAGACCTGAGGTAGAAGATAGGCCAAACAGAGGCTGGGAGCTGCCCTGGAAGAGAGAGGACAGGCCCAGAGTCTTGAGTGTGTTTTCTTTTGGGGGGAAAAGCTTCGAGGCATGCAAAAGTGAGCGGTGACGGTGACAGCTTGCAGGAGCCCCGGCAGTCAGGGCTCAGCAGACACCCCTCTGAAAGGGGGGTGGGGATGCTGGCTGGCTGTGGCAGCATCGGGGCGGGTCACTGCACAAAATAGTTTTTATAGCTCTATTTGGCTTCACAGTCCTCAAACATAGACAAGCTGGAGGGCGGGTGGCTTTAAGATCCACTTGTGTGCCATTAAAGCACCCAGATGGGAATTCTAAGGGTTTCTGCACTCCCAACTTCTTAAGCAACAATAGGAAAAAGCCCAGAAAAACACAGTCAGAACATCAGGTTTTCTTTATTTCCACTAAAAAAAAAAAAAAATACCACCCTCCCCAGGCACGTGCACCTTCCACCAAACTGTAGCGTTGACTTTTAAAATACGAACAAAAGGCAGCAGAGACTGTGGGTGAAAAAGAAAAAAAAAATGAGCTGGCTATCCTGGGATGTTCCAGCTCCACTTCCACCGTGGAAACCAGAACAGAGATCTTCCATACACACTTGAGGGAAGCATGGAAAAATCCGAGCCATCATGTTCTGAAGATGTCTCGTGAAGCATTCGCAGAAAGCATCTCAGGTCATCCATGTTCACTTTTAGATCAGCTAAGGGGTATGGCAAATTACCAAACAGAACCGCAAAAATCGGGGGTCCTAGAGACAAGAGGAGCCCTTTCCCCACTGTGAGTTACGGCCCTTGAGTTGCAGAGTCTACGCTGGCCTGACATCTGATTGCAGCCAAAGGCCAGACTGCCCAGGAGCATGCACTGACAGGAAGGTTCAGGAGCTGACTGTATGCTTATGCAAAGGTGGCCAGCAAACCACCTCGCAGGCCTCGAACATGATGAGCAAGGGAGTAACAGATGTCCTCTCTCTCTCTCTCTCTCTCTCTCTCACACACACACACACACACACACACACACACACACACACACACACACACACACACACACACACACACACACACACACACACACACACACACACACACACACACACACACACACACAAAAGATCCATGATACTGGAACATTTGACAATATTCAGCAGCTATATCCTGAAGTCTGGAGAAGCCAGCTTCCTTTGGTGATGAACAGCAGTGTGGAAGTGTAAGCTGAATAAACCCTTTCCTCCCTAACTTGCTTCTTGGTCACAGTGTCTTGTGCTAGAGTAGGAACCCTGACTAAGGTACTGTGAACCAGTGTTTCTATTGGCTTCACTGTTCCATCACCTAGCTTTGGGGCGTCCCCTAGACAATCACCTAGTTTTGGGGCAGATGCTCTTGGCTGACCCTTGGCCTTTTGGATAGATCCTCGGATTCTGGGTGTCGTCTTCTTTGCAGGTAAATGGTTTAAAGTGAGAGAAGGAAAGGAAATCTTTTTTTTTTTTAAGCCACTCTTAGTCAGTGAGGAAAGAAGCTGCCTGCACCACAGACAGTTTAATCCGGAGTTGGCTGTGGACAAGAGACTCTTGCGCTTGTCTCTGTGAACACGCCGGGCCACTATCAAATGCTCTGTTGCTGCTGCTTGGTCCTGGGCTGACATCTAGCACCCAGTGGTACCAAGAGTTTATTTTACACCCACAGCAAGAGAACATGTTGTGGAGATCTGTTCAGCTGTGTATGGCTCTACACAGGGCTTCTCTTCTCCCCTAGACGGTCCTTTAGTTCTTGGTTTACGACCCCATCTTTCCCATTGTCAAGGGCTGACTGAGACCATTGTCCAGGAATCCAAAAAAGCAGACAGATAGGACACCAAGTAAGAAAAATCTCAGCCTCGTACTGACAGTATAAGAAAATGACGGTCTATGGAGAGAAAACAGGGAAACTGCACTTGTGGGATTTCCCAGCACTTTCTCCACTCCTGAGATATATGCACCTTGGGACTGTTAACCTATGATTACACAGATGGGGCTGGGGTGTGAGCCAGCGTGAAAGCTACCCAGCTTGCAGTCGAATTGTAATGTCCAACAGTTTCTGCTTCCTTTCCAGCTCTGATCTTAACACACGCTAATGACAAGATGGATTGAACCTGGTTCCTTATCCTCAACTGAGATAGCAAGCAGGGAAGTGCATGATGATGTGCAAAGATGAGCGGCCATCTACCAGTAAAACATGAACTGATTGAACCACTGCCCGCAGTTTGCTGATCAACAGGCCCATTCATGTGAGTGAAGCCTGCCCCTGAATAAGCCAAAGGACTGGAGATAAGCAGAAACATAAAAGGGGCACTTTCCTTGACAGCCCAGAGGGCACAGACTTAGAAAGTCCCAGGGACACAGAAAGGACCTTTTCATAGTACAACCCAAACCCCGATTCACGGGATCTGGCTAGAGGAAGGCTTCCAAGGAGACAGCCCAGACCATCTCCATGCAGAGTGGATCTATCCACAAACAAATGCAGGAAGCAGAATGGGACCCAGACAGGAGACAAGAGGAGACGGGAGATACCAGCAGGGCCAAGGGACAGTCCAGAGCATCTGCCCAAAGCTAGGCAATTGAATGACGAAGCAGGAGGAGACTCTGGTTCACAGCTCCAGCTACCTTCTGGTATTTATTCATTCCATGGGTCCATCACCCATTTCCATGCTACTTTCCACAGAAGTTTCTAATTCCACAACACCTGGGGGTGGGGTGGGGGGTGGGAAGACTCTTTGAGGGGACGCAAGAGAAAAACAACACTATTGGCTCTTGTCAACTTAAGATATCGCTTCCTCTTATTGCAAGGTGCTTTCCATTGACAGAGAAGAATAGCATTTATTAGGACATTTAGAAAACTATTTGGGGGGGGGTGTCCTCTCCTAAATGGTCAAGAAACACATTCTAATAACAAGATACTCCCTTCTGACACCCCAGGCTCAGCTCAGGAGACTTGTATGCCAGCACCTATCCTGCTGTTTCCTGACTCTTGGTGTTTTGTTTCTCGCCCGTGGGAAGATGTATTTAGCAGCTTTCCAATACTGTCACAAACACACACAAGACAGTCAGATTATGAAGAGAAAAGGTTTATTTGGGCTCACTGTTTTGGAGCCTTTAATCCCTGATTTGCTGGTCGGGCCTATATGCTAAAGCCAAGCATGATGGCTGATGGCTGCCCACATTATGGTGCCCAGGCTGCAAGCAAGGAGAAAGCAACCTTTGAGACCTGTGTGAGCAGAAGGCCCTCTGCTTTATCGCTTTTGTTTTGTTTTGCTTTTTTTTCCAAAGTCCAAGGACAATTTTATTAGCATTTAACAGAAAAAATTCCAAAGCAGACAATCTGTAAATCTCAGCAGCTGCCTGGAGGAAGAAGACAGAGATAAGGAAGAGAGGAAGCCAGGTTGTCTGCTGGCATGGAGATCAGCCACATGGTGGACAAGCAGACACATGGCCATGGTGGGGAGGGAAGCTTTAGAGAGAGTGTGTCATCCAATGCGTTAAGGAAAATGCACCCAGAAAAGAGGTAAGAATGGGATGGGGGGAGGAAGAGCTATGCTTTCCTGCAGCTGTGAGGGGCTACACAGAGGACAGAGAAAAGGTTTACTTCCTTCTGAGAAGGGAAACTCATTAGCTCTGTCTTCCTGGTCGGTGGTTTCTTGGCTGGGAGACTGAGTGGACCAAGCCCCTTTCTGCAGCTGCCGCTTTTGGAGCCCCCGCCCTGAGCTGCCTGTCCACTTCCTGTCCATCATTCTCAGTAGTCACCACCTGTAGCAGGCACTCTAAAGGCCATTTCATGAATCAACTGTTGATCTGGTTTCTTTGTAGGGCAATCTAGGGGGTCCCCTAAGTTCATCACCCACGATATACTGCAGACCAAATCTTTAACACAAGAGATTTCGGTAAGACTTACCATAGCCACAGCACTAGGCAAAGGAAGAGCTTGGTCTAAAGCCATGTTTTTCAAACTGGGAGCTGTCAGTATCTCAGGACACGTCACTCCATGTTGAGGAGATTGTCCTCTGTACTACATGACATTTGGGGGTGTTCCTGGCCTCTACCCACTAGCTGCCAGTAGAACCCTCTCTAATTGTAACAAAAATGACTTTAGATGTTGCCACACATCCCATGGGTGTGGGAGATTATCTTTAGTTGAAACCTTAGTGTAAACTGCAATGGCTAAGCTAGATGCCACGTGTGGTCATTTCGCATGCTGCTAGTTCAAATTGAGATATCTCATCATTATAAATTCAAATATTTAAGTGAAAAACCAACCATGTAAATTATTATGAACTAGACTAACATATTTCAATATGTCTATATTTGATGTTGCTTTATATTGCAATGATTTTTTAAAACTCATTTGGGAAGTTAAAATACTATAATTCATTTCAACTTTTTTTTTCTTTCTTCTTATAACCGTAGCTACTGAGAAACTTGAAGTAGAACACTTTGTTCATACTGAGCCACCTTTAATCTCCCCAGCTCAGCATGGGGTAGGACTCAAGCTAAAGTCCCTCTCTGCTCAGGAGGGTTCCCTCCCCCTGTAACTGACTACTACAGGCAAAAGAGACCTCCCAGCCCTCTCTGCATCCAGCCAGCCTGTAGCAGACACAGAAGCCTGTTAGTAAACAGCTGACACTCACCCCAGAAGTGTCCAAGTCTCTTCTCTCTCATAAAAACTGAGTGTACACGGCAGCTTCAGCACCCAGAGTGAACATCCTGCCCATCCCAGAGGAGGCAGCTCCACTGTCAGCATCAGCACCCAGAGTGAACATCCTGCCCATCCCAGAGGAAGCAGCTCCACTGTCAGCATCCTGCCTATAGATGCCAGAGACCTAGCACTTAGCAGCAGCCTGCAAAACCTGCCTCTGGGCAGCCATGTAAAGTTTCTATTCTCCTGGAAACCGTGCAGCCAACCCAGCAGGACTTGCCTTCCCTACCATACCTGCAGGAGCCCTGCACCAGGCAGTCTTCTTCTTCTTCTTCTTCTTCTTCTTCTTCTTCTTCTTCTTCTTCTTCTTCTTCTTCTTCTTCTTCTTCTTCTTCTTCTCCTTCTCTTCCTCCTCCTCCTCCTCCTCCTCCTCCTCCTCCTCCTTCTTCTTCTTCTTCTATAAAGGGCCAGTTGGAAATTTGCACCCCTCCTCCATGCCCCCTGGAAGTTTAGTTCTATAGAAGCTATCTCCATTCAAATACTACAAGAGCAGTTAGAAACTCAACCTCAGGAGCGACGACATATGGTGGCACAGCACTCAAGAGCTACATAGAGACAAGAAGACAGGCGTTCAAGGCCCACCTTGGTTGCATAACAAGTTTGAGGCTGGCCTGGGTTATATGAGTCATTTCTGGGGTTGTTTGTTGTTGTTGGGTTTTCTTTGTTTTGTTTTGTTTTGTTTTAGTTTTTTTCGAGATGGGGTTTTTCTGTGTAGCCCTGGCTGTCCTGGAACTCAGTCTGTAGACCAGGCTGGCCTTGAACTAGAAAATCTGCCTGCCTCTGCCTCCCAAGTGCTGGGACTAAAGATGTGTGCCACTACAGCCCGGCAGCATGAGTTGTTTCAAAACAAAACAAGCCAAACCATGATACATGCTGGTAATTCTGCACTCGAGCACAGAGATAGGTAAATGGATCTCTGTGAGTTCAAGGCCAGCCTGGTCTTCACAGCAAATTCCAGGCCAGCCAAGGCTACATATATAGACCCTGCCTGAGAAAGAGAGAGACGGACAGACAGAGAGAGAGACGGACGGACAGACAGACAGACAGACAGACAAAGACAGAAAGACACAGAGAGATAGAGAACCAAAACAAATCAAATTCAGTCTCATCCAGACATACTGGATCAAGCTGGGAAACCCAGTATTCAGGAAGCTGAGGCTGGAGGATTACTGCTAGTTCAAGTCCAGCCTAGGCTATAGTTGACGGCAATGACAAGGAAAGGTATTCCTTCTCTGCCCGCTTTGCTACTGTCTTGTTTCTCCCCAGATCCAAAGTTGATCGAAAGATCCCAAGAGCAAAAAGCAAAGGAAACATCCAAGGGCTTCTCTCAGCCCTCATCGTCTGATGTGTTACGGTCCTGGACTGCAGCTGCCTTGGGAGAAGTCTGTGTATTTCTCACAGACACTACCTTCCATGTCCTGACTACTTGGGAGTTACAACATGAGACTCAGGTCCCCCTACCGCTCCCTCTGGAAGTCCCATCTGCTATAATGTGGGTAGGTGTATCCCCAGAGCCATGTACTGAAGGCTAATTTGTCAACTTGTGGACATTCTGGGAGGTGGTAGACTCTTAGGAGGTAGGGCCAGGTGAATGGATTATGGTCATGGGCACATACTCCTGGGGAAGATACTGGTACCCTGTCTCACTTCCTTCCTTTCCTTCATCTTCCTTTTACAACCTCTCTCCGCTATAGACTCCATCAGCTGAGTTGATTTGCTCTACCTTGTTCCCTGCCAGGAAATACTACCTCATTATAGACCCAAAGCAACGGGGCAGCATCTGAACTGAAACCTCTGAAAGTGGTTTAGAGCCCCAAAGAATCTCCTCTACTTAGATGGATTTAATTCAAGTATTTGTTCCAGTGATTCGAAGCCGACCTACTCTCACCCAGCCACAGGCAAGCACTTCTACTGGCCTTTATTGGGCAGTTTGTCCCCCCACCCCCACCCCAACTAAAACAGAAGCACTAATATCAATTGCCTCTCTTTAAACACACACAGGTACACACACACATACCTGCACACACATGCACATATGCACACACGTGGGGGCATGTACCATCCTTGAGCCAAAACTCATCATCTCCTAAATGGCTTAAAGTGTTTGGAACAAAACCCACAGAGTTTGGATTTGTGCAGGAAAGATGCAGAGAGTAGAACAATTTAAAACTCTGCAGCCCAGGCAGACACTCATCCTCCCGCCTCCCTCGGCCTCAGAGCAGCTGTGGTTTCAAGCCTTTGCCATAGACCTGACTGCTGCTTAAGATAACACACTTCCACATCCCTTGCACTCTAATGAATACAACATCCACAACCATCTGCTAAAAAAAGAACTTTGAAGCAATCCGAATCCCCAAGTCCCCTGGAAACTACATGGACCATTTTTTAAACTGTTTTTTTTTTTTTTTTTTTTTTTAGATTCCAAGTAAGTTATTTCCACCAGTGGAGAAACCAAGGCTCTGAGGTACCAGAGTCAGAATAAAAATTCAAACCGAGGACTTGGGTTCCTCCTGCGCACACTATGTGCCTGCCGGTCATTCTCCTGTTACACACATTCAATCCCAACATTCCAGAGAGCAGGAAGGACAGTTGCCCTGCCTGATCATCATGGGCTAGTGTCCCTAGGGAGGGCCAGGGAGACCACCAGCCATTCCTCTTTTCATAATCTCTTTCCTCTGAGGAAGTGCTGGCTGGCTGGCCATCCTGCAGTCAGTTTCCGCCACAGACCACATTAGGACAGGCTGTCCCTACGTGGCTGAACAGTAGCTGGAACACACTGGAACGTTTCAAAAAGATTTGTTGAGAATGGAAGCTAGGATTTAACTAAACAAAATCACCTGGTTTGTATGTTATTTTTCTTTCTCTGGAATCCGAAATTACATTTTTTTTTAAAGGATCCACTGTAACACACAGGGGTTGTGATAAGGGAGATTCCAATTGTATTTTTATGGTCTTGGTGGATTGTTGTGAATGGAGGATTCCCAGAAGTGAGTTCAGAGGTGTGGAAATGCATTATCTTATCAGTCCAGGTGCTTATCAGCCGGTTAACTGAACTGATCAAAGTACTCTATTATAAAGGTACTGAGCTGATTTTCAAACTGAGAAGGGTGCTTGCTGTATGACTAGGCCCCACCACAAGGAGTACTTGCCCAGCATGTACAAGGCCCTGGGAGTTATCTCTAGCATTATAACACACACACACACACACACACACACACACACACACACACACGGGAGGAGGTTACATTCACACACCGACAAAAAACCGAATTTCACAAACTCAGTTTAAAGTGGAAGTCGTTGCTGAAGTCAGAAAGGCAAACACTAGGGTATGAACTGCACAGTTCCACAGCTCTGAAGAACAAGGAAAGACAGATGCTGGGAAGCTGAAGGTGGGTTCTCCAAAGGTGAAAATGATTCAGTGGACAGAGATACTTGCCACTAAGCCTGGTGGCCTGAGTTCCATCCTCTGACTGCAGTAAAGTGGGGTCCCTAGAGTTGGCACACTCATGGAGACAGGAAATAGAACGGGGCTGCCTGGAGCTGGGATCAGGAATCGGAGTTTGTGGGTACAGAGCCTCTTCTGGAAGTAAGAAATTAAAAAAGGTTGGGTAGCTGGATGTGGTGATGATGGTTATACAATGTCAAATTACTTCTGCCACAGCACTGAACGTTTACAGTGTTTAAATAGCTTTTTAAAAAGTAAGATTTATAGCAAATTGTGGCATGTGGTACCACAATTTAATCCCCACGCCCACCCCGACCCCGACCCCCACCCCCACCCCCAACCCCACCCCCAGGCTGGTGGTGTTAACTTAGTGGTAGGGCATTTGTCTAGTATGTGTTAGCTGGATCTCAGGACAGAGGCACTGGCCAAGCACTGGAGTACCGGATAGGTGTGAGGTAGGCTCCTGCTGAGAATAACCTGCTGTTTGCAGTGAGCATTTGCAAACCTTTAGCAAACTCTGTGGATAGGATTCCTGCCTTTTTCTGAACGCATATCACACTTTAAAAGTCTGAGAAAATGTTATCAACCCAAGGGAAGCAAAAATAGACAAGACAGCCCACGGGGCTGGAGGATAGACTTGTCTGTAAGTACAAACAACAGTCAGTTAACTTCTGCCTGTATTTGGCGCCCAAAGTTAGAACGCAACTCTGATTCTTGTCTCCATGGGCAGTTCTGCTCTTGAGCAAAAGCCGCTCTCCTCCTTCCTTCCCTCAAGCCCCACCCACCGAGAGCAACTCCCCTCTCTCCCTCCCTCAAGCCCCACCCACCGAGAGCAGCTCCCCTCCCTCCCTCCCTCCCTCCCCAAGCCCCACCCACCGAGAACAGCTCCCCTCCCTCCCGCAAGCCCCCCCCCCTTCTGAGCCAGATTTTCTTTTTTAAGCCTCCCCCTCCCAGAGTCCCTTCCCCTCAAGGCTATTCAGCACAATCTAGGCTTTCTTCCCGCAGTTTTGAGTGTGAGGGGTCTCGAGGTTCAGCTTTGTAGGGATTAGGTAAATCACAGGTGCGCCCTCACCTGAACTAGCCCCCAGCTTATTCATTAATCGGGAGTTTACCCGCTGTTATTCCAAGTTCTCTCTCTCTCTCTCTCTCTCTCTCTCTCTCTCTCTCTCTCTCTCTCTCTCTCTCCTTGGCAAACTGGTGGCCTTGGACTGGTTCCCAGTTTGGGGCCCCTGTAGCCCCCCCCTTTCCACTCACTGCCAAAATGTCTCTCTGCAGGTTTCCCCACCGTGTGCCCCGGTTCTGTGGGCGTGGATTCTCAGCCAGATGCCCCACGCAGAGTTGGCATCCCCGCTCCTTACCCACTGCCTCTGCGACCCACCCTTTCACACAGTCCTGGGCTGTGTGTGATCTGAGCTGCTTTCTCTACAAAGGGACGGAGATCTCCTTTCTCACTCCCAACTTTCTTACAAAGCTTCTCCTTCTGCTTTGATCCCAAATTCTTTCTCTCTTGCCTGAGCACAGGCTTCAGTGTAGCCAAGAGCTCTCGCTGAAGCCAGTTTACATTTCGGCCCATTCGGTCCTTTAAATCCAGCCTTTATTTACAATAATAATAATAATAATTGGGTGTGGGGGTGTGGCTCTGAGGCAGGCACCTGCTGAGCACACATGAGAACTCGGGTTTCATCTCCACGGATACTAACAGATAGAAGGGAGAAGAGAAGAAAGGGAAACAAAGTGTACTGACTACTTTGAGACTGACATACTGAGATCTGCCTTGTTTGCACTGTCCAGACCGTTCCCAACTTCACCCAGGAAAGAGGCTTAGATCTATAGAACTATTAACTTCCCTACAAGCATACAGAAACAGCAAGATGTGTAACCACCCAGCCAAAAAAACATTTAAAAATAGGGCTTTCAGGATGACTCAACATTCAAGAGCATCCAAGTTCAGTCCCCAGAGGACCCAAGTCCAGCTTCCAGCATCCACACCAAGTGGTCATAGTCCATAACTCCAGCTCCAGGGTATCTGACGCCTCTGCCCTTCAAGGGTTCCTACATGCCGGTGCATGTATTGACAGGAAGGTGTACATCTTTTTTTAACTTTTTAACTTTGCACAATAAATCTTTATAAAATATTTAAAAAAAATAAAGTGATGTGTCAGGCTGAGGGTGTGGCTCGGATGGAGAGTATTTCTGAAGCACAAATGAGACCATGGAGTCCATTCCCGGCTCTGCCAAAAGGAAAAAAGAAGGAGGTAGGAAGAGCTGAGACGGAGAGTTAGCTTCAGCACAAGGAAGGCACGGCGTTCTGCCCTTTATGTGCATACCCTCATACTCCCCACAGAACACCCAGTTTGAGTACAAGCTCAATCGAAGAGTGCTCGTCTAGAGTGAACAAAACCAGAGATGGCGTTCCCAGATACATAAAAACAAGCACCCGTCAGTGACTTAGGGGTATGGCTCAGGAGCAGAGGGCTTGACAGAGGTGTTGCTCTTGATGCTGTGAAGAAAACCTGAGGGAAGCATCTTAAAGGAGGAAAGCTCTACTGGGTCTCGCAGTTTGAAGGAAACAGTCTATTGTGGCCAAGAAGCCTCAGCAGCCAGCTAAGTGCTTCTTGGTGAAGGGAATGCATAGAGGATGCTTACGACTGGGCACGTTGAAGAGGACTGAGGTCAGGGGAAGAACAGACGACAACTTTCTCACCCGACTTTATCAAGCTAGGCCCTACCTCCTAAAGGTTTCAGAGTCTCCGAAAGCCGCGCCACCACCCAGGCATCAAATGTTCCGACACATGAGAGCCATTTTGCATCCAGTGAGTGAGATCCTGAGGGGTTGTTGTTGTTGTTGTTGTTGTTGTTGTTTTGGCTTTTGGATGATTGGATTTCTCTGTGTAGCCCTGGCTGTCCTGGAACTCACTCTGTAGACCAGGCTGGCCTCCAACTCAGAGATCTGCCTGGCTCTGCCTCTAAGTGCTAGGGCTAAAGGTGTGTGCCACTACTGCCCAGCCAGAGACCCCGCGTTTTATCATCAACATGCAGCAATATCATCAATTTCATGCCCACCCTGTAGTGTGGAAATTCAAAGAAACGGGGTTTAGAGCTGGACACAAGCAAGACAGCCTGGGCCGCACAGTAGGAAGTCTGTGCTCAACACAAACAAATGGTGGCACGTGAGGTTTGCCGTGCTCTCTGTTGTGCCCAGCATCCCTGGAGGTGCACACACTCTGCCAAAGCTGAGTCCTCCCTCGAGGTGCCATTGTCCCCAGGACACGTGGTGTTTCCATCGTGTTGGCTTCTTCTAGCCATGGTTAGAACAACGAAACAAGAATCATACTATTTCAGAGGTTCAAAGATACCTCCAGGGCTGGAGGGGAGAGAGAACTAGCCTAAGTCCTCCCTGGATTCCATTCCAGTGCTGCAGGCAAAAAATAATAATTAAATAAAAGAGTGTCTTAGTGTCTTCTGCTTTTACTCGTTTGCCTTAAGAGTAGTATACAAGCCAAGGGCCTGCCAGCAACTTCTGATTTTACCCGAAACAAAATGAAAAACAAACGCTGTCTCACCTCGCAAAGAAAAAAATAATCCAGAGAGCAAATGGGTATCACTGGGTGCACACACAGTTTTCGGAGACATACTTCCATCTCCAGGGTTGAAATTCACATTGTGTAAAATACTATGGGATGCAAAGGGGATCCTGGCTGAATGAGATAAAAAACCACTTCCTAGAACAACAATATTCCAACCATGTTCCAACTGGGGCTTGGGAGCAGGGGGTGATCCTAAACAATCCAAGTCTCCACGTGGAAATATTTATTATTTCTCTCCCCTCCACAGCCTTGAGTAAGACAACACTAAGAGCTGGCTTTCCCCTTGACTTACCAACCCCTCACAGCTGAGAAACAAGACTCTGTGGGTCCTGTTAGGTTCATGCAATTGCACACCGGGGCTCTTAGGTGCTTCCAAAGCCACTAAAAATCTGCAGACAAATGAGCGCCTTTAGGCAACCAGAACGGGGCCGGCCGGAGCGAGCTGGGCTGTACGGGGTGGCCGGAGCAAGCAGAGCCGGCCGGAGCGAGCGGGGTCGAGCGGAGCGTGCGGGGTTGCCAGGAACAAGGGGGGAAAAAGTAGGTGCTTCTTTTCCATTCTCACAAGGGAAAATCAGAAGGGGTGGACCACTAGCCCTCCTGTGAAAAAGATGCTCGTTCCATTCATTCAAATTCCAGCCCCACAGCTCCACTTCCTGCCTCTCCCATCCTTTCTCCATCCTGCAGAGGAGGGCTATAGTTTGCCAGCCCTACACAGAACTCCCTAGGGCATTCCCTTGCTCCTTGGTGACCCTCATCCCTCCGTGGCCACCAACCCTCAATTCCCCCCCCCCCAAAAAAAAACAAAGTCCACCCTGCACTCCATCTCAAGATGACGTTCCGTCCCCCAGCCCCCAGCCCCCACCCCGCAAGAAGCTTTGCTCCTCACAACATTCTAAACTCAAGGGCTGTAGTTTTTACATCCTCTTTTCTTCCCAGCCGGTCATAGAGTATATTCACACCATTCTCTCTGGGCCAGATCTCAGCTGATGGGAGCAAAACCCTGTCTGTCTGCTTTCAGCTTGTTTCCATTCCATCCGGGGCCAAGCTTCCCAACTACCAAAATAGGCAAGTGTCCCAGGTTTTCCTGCCGTACCTCTAACCTTTGTTCCTTGATTAAGTACTTGGTTCCTCTCTACACAGAACTGGACTCTGTCCAACTTGTGTCTCCAGGTCTTCAAGTGTTCACTCTGGAGATGTTTTTTTTTTTTTTTTTATCCACAGGTCCATGTTTACCTTTGGAGTTGGCTCTTAAGGATCCTAAGAAAAGGTCAAGGGAGGGAACCCTGGTCCACAGCTCTCGCCCCACCCCCACCCCCATCCAGGCAGGAAAAGGAAGCCCCTTTGTGTGCACAACTTGCTGACAATTGCTGGCTCTTGCCAGAGTGGCTTTCCTCTCTCAACATAGGAAGCTGCTAAGAACTGCAACAGGGGAGAGAGAGAGAGAGAGACAGAGACCGAGACAGAGAGAGAGAGACAGAGACAGAGAGAAGGAGCTGTTCCTTCCGAAGACAGCAGGGTTGCAGAGGCCTCACAAACACTACTGTGGGTAATTTCGGGACCAGCAATGAAACACCGAGCCAATCTTTGCTCTCTGAACCAGCCACACCAGCGCGGCTTGACTTTTGACATCTTTTCCTTGTGATGAGAAATGGCTGGCTCTTTCAGCAGTTGTAGGGAAAAGGGCCTGCTAACCAGAGGGAAGAAAACCCCCACCACAGACCCTACAGGAAGGAAGGCCTGCGCCTGGAAACTCAGTCAGGAGCCATTAGAGGGCAGTAAGTGTCTGTCTGGGAACCCAAGCAGCAAGAGGCATTCTCTCTCTCTCTCTCTCTCTCTCTCTCTCTCTCTCTCTCTCTCTCCTTTCAATTACAGGGTGTCTCTAAAGGCAAAGCACCAGGGCTCCAGCGTCAGCAGAAATACAAGTTGGAAAGACCCAGGGTGGTGGAAGGGGAGGCATCCTCCAATCACCAATGCAGGCCCCTCTTGGCAAGGTCAGGCAGTGGCTGTGCAGGTCTCACCCTTACTGCCCTGGAACCCCCCCTGGGTCGAGGACCCTGGCAGCAGAGTCAGCGCTGCTGTGCACAGAGAGAGAGAGGGTGGGGAACTTGGGCACCCAGCCTTTTCTGTCACTTTGCTCCTTGGCCTCCTGCAACTCTAGGACAAAGGAGCGCCTGGGAGCTGCCAGCAGCCTGGGGGCACCACTGGGTTTGACAAGGAAGGACGAAACCTGATCCCAGCCAACGGGATGGAGTGTTGTGCTCTTCTGTGAGGTGACCCAGTTCTGAGACCAGACGCTAGGCTCTGATCTCTCACACACCCTGCTCGCACCCCTCGGCCTCCGAGGTAAGAACGTGGCATCCTTCCTCCCACCAGGACAAATGAGAGCTGAGACTGGGGCGTCCCCTGCAGCGGCAGCTGCACACTCTAAGGTGTTGTGTTTTATTTTAAAAAATAAATAAATAAAAGAGAGCCAAGGATATGTTTGATAGAGTCAGGTATGGTGAGGTGGGAGGGGTGCCTCAGCCCGCCCATGCTGAGGCAGCCCCCCCCCCCCCCACCTCTGAGGTACCAGCCATAGGATAGTATGGAATAGAGTTTATTTAGGGCAGGGAAGGGGAGTTGGGAAAGGAGTAGAGGGGGCGGGAAAAGAGGGAAGAGAGAAGAGGAGAGGCTGGCCAGGGAAATGGGGGGGGGGGTCAGGAGGAGAAGGGGCAGAGCAAGCAGCCCCTTTTATAGTAAGCCAAGCCTACCTGGCTCTTGCCAGGTAACTGTGGGGCAGAGCCTAGAAGGAATGCTAACATTCCTCCATTTTGATTTAATTAAAAAAAAAAACCTAGAAAGGGGTGATGGTGAAGCAGGAATCGGGTCATCATGCATGATCTTTAGGGGCTTCGTGCTGACTTTGGGGCAACACGTCTCTGGGAAACCTAGGAAAATGGGTGTGGGGATGTTGGTCTTAGGGAGAGCTGGCTGTTTCCTTGCTGTCCAGGGTCTTTGGAGCCATCTGTGGGTAGGAAGGAGCAGGCCCAGCAGAAGTGTCTGTGAGAGAAGGCTGGAGCATCTGTGGGTTACTTCACTGGAGCCATCAAACTGTAATAATCAAACTCCATCTGGATAAAAGAAGACAGTTCTTCCACATTGCCTGGAACCTCTCTCTGGCCTGTCTCCTACTATCCTGCTGCTGCAAAGGCAGACACATCCTAATAGAGGCGATCACTTCAGTTACAGCCTTCACAGTCCCTATGAAACAACTACAAAAGGATCTCTGCACTGTTAGGCGTTTGGTCCCACTCACCATGAAGGCTTAATCTTCTTTTTTTTTTTTTTTAAGATTTTTTTTTTTTTTTCGAGACAGGGTTCCTCTGTCTAGCCCTGGCTGTCCTGGAACTCACTTTGTAGACCAGGCTGGCCTCAAACTCAAAAATCTGCCTGCCTCTGCCTCCCAAGTGCTGGGATTAAAGGGGTGCGCCACCACACCCAGCTAAAGATTTTTTTTTTTTATGAGTACACTGTAGCTGTCTTCAGACACACCATAAGTGGGCATCAGATCCCATTACAGATAGTTGAGAGTCACCATGCGATTGCTGGGAATTGAATCTGTGTCTTATGGAAGAGCAGTCAGTGCTCTTAACCACTGAGCCATCCAGCCTGAGGCTTAATCTTTATCATAGTGTTTTGGATTTGTTCTTCACTTCCATGAACTGCCTTCCTCATATCTAAGATAGTAGCACTCATAGCAACAAGCTCTGTGTTACTGTAAGGGTTAAGTAAGATGATGTAGCTAAAACACAGAGTACCGTATCCTCAGCTAGCAGTAAATGATTAGTGAATATTAGGTATACTCATGGTTTCTGATCAATATTGACTATAAGAACTTATCTCTGGGGGCTGGGGAGATAATCGATAAACTGTTTGCTTTGCAAGTGTGAAGCTCGGAGTTTGGATCTTCAGACCCACATACAAGCCAGGTATGGTGGCATGCACCTACCTGTAATCTCAATGCTACAAAAGGGGAGACAGGCAGATTCCTCGAGCTTTCTGGGCAACATTCTAACTGAATCAGTGTGTTTCTGGTTCAGTGAGATACTCTGTCTCAGAAAATAAGGAAGGCTAGAGAGACGGCTCAGCTGTTAAAGGCAGGAGTTCTCTTGCAGAGGATGGGAGCCCAGCTCTCAGCACCCACGTCAGGAGGGTCACAACGGATGTAACTCCAGCTCCAAGGAGCAAAAGCTCTCTTCTGGCCCTGCACTCAGCATGTGTAAAGCCACGCTCATAGATACACATAGATGCTTAATTTAAAATATGTATTTAAGAAAAAAAGAAGAAAAGAGGTGAAGGGAGGACGTGTGTGAGTTTAAGGCTAGCTTAGACCACATATTGAAATCATATCTCAAACAAATAAAGACATGAGTATAATTGGAATTAATAAGAACTAGGGTTCAAACCATGCTATAAACAAAAGAAGGAAGACAGTGATTGAAGAAGACAAACGATCAATCTTGACCTCTGGCTACATGAAGTACTACCAACATCTTCTTCAACTACATACCAATACCTGAATTTCTTTTGAAAATTTGTACCAATTCATCTTTCTTTTTCTTAACAAGTTGTACATCCTGCTCCATCTTTAGATAATTTTGCCTGTTGCCAAGTACATCTTTTCAGTAAAAGTCTAACTTCTCCTCTACAATGCTTGAGAGATTGGCACATCCTCCGGCCCGCTTCACTCACCACGCCCACCGCAGTTACCACGCCCACCGCAGTTGCCACGCCCTGGTTGCTCTGGACAAATAGATGCTCATGGCTCTGCCTCGGTTGGTGTGCGTAGTGGCCAGCACATCTCACTCCAAACCTTGTACTTCTTTATCACTGTTCCATCTCAAATATGCCTTGAGAAAGAGCCACCCAACTCTTAACTAATGCAAATTTTTTAAAAAAATTTTTTTTCACACTGCTCAGTTGTCCCCATCTGTTCTGGACTTAGGGAATGGTCAGGCCATCTCCTTGTCTTTCAGGACGCATTTGAAATCTCCTTCTGGCACCCTAAACGTATGGTTGCCTTTTGGCGTTAAGTAACTGGACTTGGTCATACTTTCCCAAGTATGACCTTTATGACTTCAAGTCGGGGCCATATGATAAAAGTATTAAACAAAACAGGGCCAATAAGTAACCTCCTCAGGTTGCTTCCATCCACTGCCAAGGGACTCTGAAGTCTCTTCTACCCCATCTTGGTCTTAGCAGTGAGTGTCCAAGAAGAAGTAAAGCCTTTGCACAAAAGGAGACAGAGAGATCTGCACTGGATAAGTAAGGGTAGACCTTCTCCATCAAGTCATTTTGATTCTCAGCACGTTAATTTACAGAAGGATGGTTTCACATCCTGAAAACCACCAGGCACAAGGAAGATGCACACCAGACTTTGCTCAGCACACCCACCTTTCAAGGGCAAGATGGATCGGAAATAAGCCTTGCTGGCAAGCCAAGACCCTACTGCTCTTCAGAGTTCTGGCTTTGCTATTTGAAACCTAACAGAAGCCCATAGTCTTCACATCTTAGGATCTTAACGCACGGGAAAGGCAGCCCCATGGTAGGGCATATGGATCCTCCTGAACACAAAGCTTCATACATTCTGTGAACCAGCTCCTCCGATTTGAATGTGTCTCTTTGAAGCTCGTGTCTTTGGAGGTCTCTCGGTGGTGAGTCCTTTGGAAGGTAGTTAAGATTTGATGATATCATGAGTGTGAAGTTCCACGGGGGAATTCATAGTTTTATAAGACAGAGAGCACTGGACATAGTGGAATATACATTTTAATCCATGCACTTGGGAAACAGAGAAGGGGGGATCAGGAATCAAGGGCTAGCCTCAGCTACATAAAAAGTTTCAGGCCAGCCAAGGATCTGTCTCAAGTCAAAGGCAGTTGGGGTGCGGATGGGGTAGGGTGGGGCCAGAGCTGGCACATTTGCTGTGTACTCCCTGTTATGCTTTCTATAGTGTTAGAAGTTATCAAGAAGGCTCCCACAGGGCTGAAGAGATGGCTCAGTGGTTAAGAGCACTGTCTGCTTGCTCTTCCAGAGATCTGGAGTTCAATCCCCAGCAACCACATGGTGGCTCACAACCATCTGTAATGGGATATGATGCTCTCTTCTGGTGTGTCTGAAGACACCTACATTGTACTCATATAAAGTAAATAAATAAATAAATAAATAAATAAATAAATAAATAAATATTTCAAGTCTCAGCTTTCAGAACGATGTGCTAAACACACCTCTCCTTCATGTGAATCACCTGGCCTTTAGTCTTCAGTTATGGCAACAAGGCACCAAGATACTAGCACTGACATCAGAAGCAGGTCCTAGCCAAGTTCCAAGTTCATTGTCAAGAATGGTGACAGTGGGGCAAGAAGAGGCAACAGCAGCTTATTTTGTGATGGTATAAAGCCTGGAGCAACCTTGGGTGAGCACCGGATGTAGTTCTAGGCCACTGTCTCTTCCTTTGGAAAACAGAAATGAATTTGACGCTGTCTCAGTTTGTCATACCCCGTTACTGAGGGAAGTCAGGGCAGAAACTCAAACAGAAACTTGAAGTGGAGACAGGAACAGAAGCAGAGGCCATTGTGGAATGATGCTCACTGGCTTGCCTGGAACACTCATGTGTAGCTACTTTTCTTATACCTACCAATGAGTTATAGTCACTGCCGCAGACAGACAGAGTACTTATCATCACACCTGTTACTTTTACTCTCTGTTTCTCTGTGTGTGTGTGTGTGTGTGTGTGTTTGTGTATGTGTGTGTGTGTGTGTGTGTGTGTGTGTGTGTTTGTACCAGACCAGGGTGTATCTATTGAGCCACCTTTCTGACTTATTATTATTATTATTATTATTATTATTATTATTATTATTAGTGTTGTATTATGTGATTATGTACATATGTGTGTCCATGTGTACATGTGGATGTATGTGCAATATTCATGCATGGGCACGGAAGCCCGAGCTCAACATCAAGTCCCCTCCTTAACTGTTCTTTTAATTTTTTATATTATTTATATATCTTTACATTATTTTTTAAGACGGTGTCACTCACTGAGCCCAGAGCACACCAGTTGGTGTACACGTCTAGGTAGAAAGCTCCAGAGATTCTACCTCTGCCGTTAGTGCTGATGCAAGGATGCAGTGCATCCCTTTTCCACCGGTGCTGGTCCTCCTGTGTGTCTAGCAAGCATTTTATCAACTCAATTATCTCCCCCGCCCTACACCTTTGAAACTGTATTTGTAATACAAGCCCCGGTCTTACTTCAATTCCCTGCATTCCGTTGCAGAGGCATATTACAAGGAGAGAACAACCTTGTCCCCAATACCAGCAAATAAATCTTGATTAGTCTAAGGCAATTCTGTTCATTTTATTCTCCTCTTCTAGTAATTAGTTTAGGAAGGGATGGACACAACTACTTTGGGACACGAGATTATGAGGAAAAGCTGACTGAGGTTCGGATGGGTTCTGGGAAACAGTCCACAGCTTCGCAGTTAGAGTTACGGCTACTCCTCATCTCCAGGTGTGTTTCAGAAGAAGAAGCAGGTCCTTGAGTCCAGGCCTGCTTGGGCTACAGAGTGCGTTCAAGGTCAAGGTCAGCATGGGAAGTTTAGTAAGATGTTGCCTCAAAGTTACAGACGAAAGGGGACCAGGGTTAACGTTTAAGTGGTCTCCCGGTGATCTGCAAGCAGGCTCCCAAAGTGGAGAGGAAATCTGAAGACCCAGTCTTGGGGGTGATCCAGAGAAGCCTGCAAAGGCCAAAGAAAAATAGCAAGAGAGACCACAGATGTTCCCACCCCCACCGGGTCCCTCCCCCACCCCCATCCCTTGCTGTGGGTCTTATGAGAGATTTGTGGATTCAGAGGGGATAGAGGCTCCCAGGTGGAACCAAAAAAGACTGTCATCCTGGGATCCAATAGAGTAAGCCAGGTAGGGCTCCACACTAAACTAGTCACCCCCCCCCCACACACACACATACACACATACTCCACAGCCAGGATGACATCCAGTTGTCACAGTGCATCTGTGTTGGCTTCAGTCACACAAGCACACTGTGTTCCTCTACAATATATCCTTGCATCTGTTTTCAGCTTCACTTGGGGGAGGGAGGAGACTGCCTGAGTCATTTTATATAAAATGACTTGACAGACCCCCCCCCAACATTTGCTACCATTTAATTAGAACAAATGGAAAACATAGTTGCTGCGCAAAATGGGAATTTCATGAGGCAGAAGCATGAACAGAATAGGGGGCCACAACCCGTGTCCATGTTCATGTCCATGGGCATGGAAAAGGACAGTCTAAGCATTGCCATGGTGACTGGTAATCCCTGACCATCGACTGGCAAGACACATACCTAGGAGTAGTTTGTAAAGTCAACAGCCAGACCTAGTCATTAGAACTAGAAACTCATGTGGCGCCTCAAGCAATATGGAAGAGAGGGAAAAGCCAACTATGCTTGTTGAGTGAATAATAATCAGATAATAAGGTTGTCACCACTGTTAAAAACAGACAAACAGACAGACAGACAGACAGACAGACAGACAGACAAAAAACTCAAGAGAGCAGAAAATCTGAGCCAGATTAAATAAATAAATAAATAAATAAATAAATAAATAAATAAATAAATAAATTCTGCTTGTTAGAGTCAAGGCATAGCAAGTAGTAAGTACTCCTTCATCTCTCAACTCTAAAGACTAAAGACTGATGGAGGGCACAGGTAGAGAATGGGGATAGACTACATATGTTTACCCATGCCCTGAGAACATGGGTAAGGGCAGAGGTGACACTGACCATAGAGAGAGTATCAACAGCAGAGGAGAACTGTACAGCCCATCAGAATGTTCTGCTTTAGTCAATAAATGTTAATTAATAACAATTAATTAATTAATAACAATTAATTAATTGTTTTTAATGTTTAGCGTTTTAGTCAATAATCTAATTCCACCTTCACTTTCTGTAATGTGACACACACATTTGTACTACAGCTCCGACCTCCTCCTTGTCTTCAGGCCCAGGTCTCCATTTGTTTGTTTAAAATGTCCTCACGGATGGCTGTAAGGACTGCTATCCCAACATATCCAGGCCCAAGCCTTTTCTCTTTCCCAACAAATTCCATCCTTCTCCAGGATTTCCTGCCGTAGTTTCTGTACTGCTTACATCAGAACCTCCAGAGGTGGACTAACATCTGACCAACCATGTTCCATATCCGAGAAAGCACCTCGTCCAGGCCTCTGTCTTCAGAAGCCTGGACTATGTCGTAGCCCCTGAATGGTCTCCTTGCTTCTATTCTCACCAGCATCCCTGGCATCTCTTCTTTCCACAGCCAACAGAATAACCACTCTAAGCTTAAGAATGTCTCCGTGGTACTCGAGGTGCATCTGGGCCTTCCTGGCTCCTGAGGTCTGGCCCGGCCTTCTCATTTCTCCTTCCAGTACTTCAACCAAAATGCTGTGCGTGTGAGTTCTGTTCCCAGGAGGCTCTCATCTGCCCCCCACCCCCCGCCCTGTACAAAAATGTAAAAGAGTTTGGCTTATCTTTTCAGAAGGCCAGTAGTGTCCCAGCCAACCTTGTAAACTCTTTTGCCCACTTGAAAAATTCTTGAAAAGCAACCTCCATTCCCAGCCAGACTCCCCACTCGCATGCTTCCTACCCACCTCCCTCCAGCCCCATCTGTCAGCCTCCTTGGGACAGCACCACAGCTGGGCCTGCCCCTTCGGAAGCTGACACTCCCTCAAGGGTGGTAGATTTACAGCGCAGGGTTACCGGGTGCGTAAATCTGGGCCTCGGGATTCGAGAACTGTGACATTTTTACAGCCTCCTCCCCCAAGTCTCGGCACATATTTGAAGCAACTGGAGGGAGGAACATCTGTTTTCACTTTTTAAAATTCACTCCACGGCTCCCATCTGACAAAAACTTCAATCTTGCCAGAGTTCTGGTCCCTGGCTGAATGAATGAGCAGCAAGGCTACCGCTCTGCCAGAGGTCCCGACTGTCCTGTCTCATCAGGCTATAAAGAAACCACCAGAATCAAAAGTCTCCACCAACGACCAAACAGAGAATGTTCCTGAGATCAGGTTGGGTGGTCACCGCCCAGTTTGCCGGAAGTTAAGGAGGCACTTTTCTAGAGGAGGCAGGGAGAACCTCCGGGGGGGGGGGGGTTCTTTTTCATTAGAAGCTACACCCAGAGGACCGTGTGCAACGAATACTGGGACTTGTAGTCTCTGAGCATCGCTGAGCCTCATCAGGTAGACTGCTCTCATTGCCCATCCGATGATCTTGGATAGAACCTACCATGGCAAGGAGTATCATAACTGAAAGTTGTATCAGGAAAATTATACATGCCACGTCGCTTGACCTTTCACTCAAAGATATGAAGCTACCTAACAAGACCCATCTTGTTAGGCATGACTTAGCTCGTTGTCAACCTGTCTCACATAGACCCACGCCTCATGATGAGGGACCATCATGAGATAGCCCGGGTCAAGCCAATTGAGAAAACTGTGTCCCTCCTAGAAGGTCCCACTAGTAGCTGGCAGGGAGGATCAGTACAATCAGGATCAGGCCCCCTTTGAGAATGTTCCCCTGCAGGGAGCAGACCATTGGCTCTCTTATACACCATCATTCATTCACTGTATTTGGCTTTGGCCACACCCACTGAGAATACCAGTGGCCATTTCTCCCGGAAGCACACTGACTTCAAGATGCCCTTAGAAATAAAGCCAAGCAAAGTCCATACTGAGCATGATGCCATGGCCCTATGAAGACAGCCAGAGTCCCCCCACCCCCCAGGTTTCCACACACAAACCTACAATGCACTTGCTCATTAGGATTCTCAAATAGGCTCTAAGCCTCTCCAGCTCGAAATCCTTCAAGTCCTCACGGCCTGTTCAGTGAGCTCTTGTCTTCCCACTTTCCTCCCACACCCTAAACTCTAGCCAAGGGGTTATTTGCTAAAGTCAATAACCACCTCTCACTGAGCACTTATTAAATCCCATGAGATGTGCGAAGTATGTAGAGCCTCTATGTCCTTTAGTCTGGTATCTATCTGAGGTGGGTAGGTTTACGCCTGGTTTTCAGAAGGTGGAAGGCATGGAAGTCAAGCCATTAACCTGCAGCCAATCAGTCATTCTGCTGGAGGTTATCACATGGACAATAACCACAAAACCTCACAACAACAACAGACATGATCAGCTACCTCACTGACCCTGGACCTTGCCTGACAGCCTTAGTAAAGTGCCCTCCCCACAGCTGAATTTTGGGAGCACTCTCTACTACCCCTTTACCTCTACAAACATAGCCCGTATCCTTGTAGCCCCCTGATCCACACAGGAACCCCACTGTGCTCACATGCACATGTAGTAATGGCCTGACCCCATTCTTCTTCCTGTAGAGGGATTCTTTTCCCTATTGCCCATTAGATACATTGTAGGTTGTCAAATCCTGTGCAGTCTAGCCCTTGGGTTAAATGATAACCTCAATCTCTATCTCTCTGCCCATCTATCTGTCTCTATTTGTCTGTCTGTTTATCTCTGTGTTTCTATCTCTCTATCTCTTTTGTGTCTCTTTCTGTCTCTCTGTGTCTGTCTGCCTCTCCATATGTATCTGCCTCTCTGGGTCTGTCTGTCTGTCTGTCTGTCTCTCTCTCTCTCTCTCTCTCTCTCTCTCTCTCACACACACACCATCTCTTACTTAAATCCTTAGTGAAGAGTTCCACTGACCCTTAGACTCATCTTCTTTGGGAAGGTTCGTCTAATCCCTTTACTTCTTGCATGTGAGCTACATTTAATGTCCTTCCCTAGTACATACAATGTGGCTGAAAGGAGGTCAGGCTGTAAACCATAAGGCCACTTTCACTTTGGTTTCATAGATCATCCAGCTAGTCGTGGGAATACGCAAATAGTTGATATCGAATGTAACAGGGACTTCTGTTGGTGAAAGCAAAGAGGGGAAACAGAATCAAGAGATCAGAGTGTGAGTGAGAGGTGTACTAGAGATTGTTAGTTAGTTAGTTTAGTTTGCTTTTTCTTTTTTTTTTTTTGAGACATGGTCTCTACCCAGCCCTGAAACTCACTATGCCCACCAAGCTAGACTTGAACCCTCAAAGGTCTGCCTACCTCTGTTTCCCTAGCACTGGGATTGAAGGCATGTGCCACCATGACTGGCCTTAGAGATTACTCTCAAAAGCAATGCCTCCTCAAACAAAAAGCAAGGGGCTTTTAGTGAGGATATTTATGTGTATTAACACAGGAAAGACAGACTGGTCTTCACATAAAGACGTGGTCACATTCCTGAGCATGCTCTATTCAGGTCATGCTTCTTTATATATTGCTTTAAAACAAACAAACAAATGAACCCCCCCCCCAACACACACACACACACACACACACACACACACTCCCAAACAAATAAGGTCTTGCTTTGTAGCATTAGGTGGCCTAGAACTTTCTATGTAGACCAGGCTGGTCTCGAACTCACAGAGATCCACCTGACTCTGCCTCCCAAGTTCTGGGATCAAAGGTGTAAACCATCACAGCCTGTCTTTTTTTTTTTCCAAAGAGGATGCAAGGCTGTGCATGGAGAATTTAGTGTGATAATCAATACAGATTACTCTAGGTCACCTAAGAAGAATAAATCAGGGTGACTCTGATTCCTTACCTGAAACAAATCCCAACTTTGAAAGTTAACAGCCATTTAAAGGGCACAGCCATTTAAAAGGTGGCAGCTTTCCCCACACAAGCATGCATGACTGGCCCTGAAAGTATGTGCCTGGTTGTTGAGAGTATGCCTGGGCCCCTGCTCAGAGGAACAGAACATCAGTAATAGTCCCTTACTTGGACTCGGGAAGAGTAAGCCACTTAGAAATGGACTTAGCCCTTGTCAGGCCTTGCAATGCTGTCGTCTCTGCCAGGATCTTCATGGGAGCCTCCTGGGAGACGCTGCTCCAGCTCCTCTCAGATGAGCAGGCCTGGGAATCCTCCCTCCAAAACACTCTGTTGTGTAAGCCACGGTGCATGGAAGTAACAGGTTCCACACCCGTGAGACTAAGCTGCCACATCCCTTTCCCCCACTCACTCGAGTGGAGACATTTCGGAACGTTAAGTGTGATTGTGTTGTTCTCTAGTTCAGAATTCCTCTAAGGCTCTTCACCACCACCTGACCAGCCATGACACTCATTGAAATGGCATCCAAGGCTCTTCAGAGGATGACCTTTGGCCTCCACTCAAGAGATCACTTAGGTCTCTTTCTTCTGGCAAACCAGAACATTTTTTTAAACTTCCCCTCCCTCCCTCTCTCCCTCCCTCCCTTCCTCCCTCCCTCCCTCCTCTCTCTCTCTCTCTCTCTCTCTCTCTCTCCTCTCTCAGATTCAAGTGTCAGATCACATGCCCTGGGCCATTCCAAGAGCAACTTGGATGCAATCGAGGATTAGAATGAAACTGGAGGGGAAGGAAACAGTCCCTAAATTGCAATCCATCAAACCAACAGAGCTGAAGGCTCTATTTAGATTGAAGGCTGGATGGTCCATGCACACACTCTAGGTATTTTGTGTTTCCTAGGAAGACAGACCAGTCAATGAGAGATGCCTACTCTCTCAGTTTCCAACATGATATGAGGATCCAAGACATCTCATCAGATAAATGATGTCCAGGTGCCATTTGAAACTGATGTAACCATGGGATTCTGGTTCAGAGTCTGTGTGGTGCCGTGTCCCTGTGACAAGTGTGGATGTGTGGGCTGGGAAGGAGGCAGTATTGTATCTTATTTTAATTGCAAAAAATATACCGGAGACATTACTAAACCCATCTCCAGAGAACACTTGAACACCTATCTATCTATCTATCTATCTATCATCTATTTATTATCTATCTATCTATCTATCTATCTATCTATCTATCTATCTATCTTAGAACAAGTTGAGTTGTTTATGTGTCATTTTTCTTTTTAAGCCTGACACACAGCACTTGCCATTGTTATGGGATCTGGTGTGATAATCTGACGCACAGCAGATTGTAACAAGAGCAAGTATGCATCCCTCTCCATAAATAGCTCTCATTCCTTGTGATGGGAAGATTTGAAGTTCCCTCTTCTTATTGTTGTTACTGTTGTTGTTGTTGTTTTGATAAACAAGCCCAGGATTGCCTGGAACTTGATGTATATATCAGCCAGAGTCTAACTGATTCATTTTACAGCATCTGCCTCCGAGAGCGGGGTTATAGAGATGGACCACCACACTCAACTCTTTCTCTAGTTCCTTAAAAACAAGTAACAAATTGCACATGGAAGTCCTGGTGCCTTGGGACTCACTTCTCCTGTCTGTATTTTGGGACCTGCTGTCCCCTCTCCCTCCATCCTCCCTTGTAGATATTAAATACTCTTCTACTTTTTTTTTATGGGACACAAGTTTCTGTGTATGTGTGTGTGTGTGTGTGTGTGTGTGTGTGTGTGTGTGTGTATGTGTGTGTGTGCACGTTCGCACACACGCACGCGTGCAGAAGTTAGAGAATAGCTTGTGGGGGTCAGTTCTTTCTTCCCACCCTGTGGGTCCTCCAAGGAAGGAACTGAGTTCTTCTGGTTTGGTGGCAAATGTGTTAAGCTGCTGAGCCATCTCATAGGCCCGAATCACCTTTTTATGGTTCCACAAATGAATGAGATCATGCAATATGTCTTCCTCTGTCTGACTTATTTTACCTAATGCAGCAATCTGATCATTCCGTCTACATTGTTAAAAGAGAGGGTTCCACCCTTTTAAATGGTTGGTGCTTCATTATGAATATAGTTTCTTTATCCACTTATTGGTGAAAACTCACTTTTTTGTTTGTTTGTTTGTTTGGTTGGTTGGTTGGTTGGTTGGTTGGTTGGCTGGTGACTTCTTGAGACAGGGTCTCACTCTGCATAGCCCAGACAAGCCTGAAACTTACTATGTAGCCCAGGTTGGCTCAAATTCAAGATTCTCTTACCTTAGCCCTCTGAGAACTCAGATCACAGGTGTCCTCCCTACCCTTGCTTAGAAAATGAAAATGTCTGTTAATAGCAGTGTCTGAGGCATCCCCTGGAAGGACATTTTGATTGTTGGTTGCCGCACCAAAGTGAGGGACCTGAGGCATCTATGTTAATTAAAAACTCCATGCCTGCCCCAGCTGACAAGGGCCCAGAGCTGCATGGCTTCTCTGGTGGCTGCTTTGCATCTTCTCAGTGACTTGTTCCCTCTCCTGTCCTTTCTTTCACACCCAGCGAACAGGTAGAGTACAACTCTATATCTCCTCTTCCTCCAACTTTTTGTAAAGCTGGCCCCTCCCAGACGGTTAGACCTCAGATATCACCTCAGGGGCTTCCTCTCATTGGTCTCAAAAGGAACCAGTCCCTCCCTCTCCACAAAAGAAACTACAGCAAGGAACTTGAACTGATCATGACATCTGAGAAGACTTGTAGATGTCTCTCATTTCTTCATAGGACCATATAATGAAGATGGGAGGAGCTTTCCACATCAGCTCCTTTTGTGCAATGACTGCTTACAACTGTAGGCCACTAAAGGGAAAAAAATCTCAAATGTCCTCCTTTTACTACAGGCATTTGTTTTGTTCCCAAGTATTTGCCTAACCGCCTTTAAGCAGCACAACGTGAGAGATGCAGAGGGCTTAACCACCAGCAGATTCACGTTCTTCCATGGGTATTTTTCTCCATGAAACAAGGCAGTGGCTTTTGTGCCCTAGGATGGGAAGATGAATATAACGGTAAGAACTCTGGGCCAGGGAAGCCTCCTTCTGATATGGCAGAGTCTGAGAAAAGTCAGAGGAGACAGTGCTCACACCCACCTAACAGGCTTGAACCACCAGGCAGAGATTTTCTCACAGAATTCTTCCCTTTAGAAAGAACTACTTCAGTTTTAATATTGGTTTCTCTTCTTGTTCCATTATGAAGCATTCACTGACAAAATGCAAGAGTTGAAAACAAACAAACAATCAGTTCAGGGAAATAACCAGTTGCCGTCTCTCCTAGGCTGCTCCAGTCTGAGACAAGAGTAGTAGGTCACTGGTAAGCTGGATTTCAAAGGGAGGGTGAGGTGGGAGGAGGGGCACCCTGATGGAGTGAGTACAGACACTGCATCCTGCACAGCGTGGTCCTGGAAAATTTACTGGGGCAAGAAGGGAATGAAGAGAGGATAGATACACAGACACATGAATGGAAAGCTGGGATCCTGTCCCCGAGATGCAACAGCTTGCAACCTGGAAGCTGAGTGTGTTTATTATGTACATCAAGACTAGGAAGAGTTCACTAGTTTTCACAGGAGGTCTCTGCAGGAGAGAGTCCCAGCCTGTGAACCTCTGGGAGAAGGGAGATGCCCTTGAGGCTTTCTGTATACTCTGTCACCATAGGGACCAGAGGAAGGCTTTCTCAGTTCCTGTGAGTCTGAGGCTCTGGGGTCCTAGATATAGATGAGCTAACAATACACACTCAACTCAGGACCTAGAGTTTCTTCTGCTACTGACAGTAGTGTTTGCCAATTTCGCTGGTATGAAATTTCACTCTTAACATGGCAGATCAGTAGCAAGATGCAGCTTTAGTGGTAGAGCACTTACATAGCATGTGCCGGGCCTCATGTTCTGTTAGAAATCAGGCATTGGGGGCTGGAGAGATGGTTCAGTGGTTAAGAGCACTGACTGCTCTTTCAGAGGTCCTGAGTTCAATTCCCAGTAACCACATGATGGCTCACAACCATCTGTAATGGGAATCTGATGCCCTCTTCTGATGGTCATCTGAAGACAGTGACAGTGTACTTACATACATGAAATAAATAAATCTTAAAAGAAAAAATATCCCTCACAGGTGTGCACCTCCATTGAAAGAAAGAAAGAAAGAAAGAAAGAAAGAAAGAAAGAAAGAAAGAAAGAAAGAAAGGAGAGAGGGATGGAGGAAGGAGAGAAAGAGAGAAAGAAAGAGAGAAAGAAAGAGAGAAAGAAAGAGAGAAAGAAAGAGAGAAAGAAAGAGAGAAAGAGAGAAAGAGAGAAAGAGAGAAAGAGAGAAAGAAAGAAAGAAAGAAAGAAAGAAAGAAAGAAAGGAGAGAGGGATGGAGGAAGGAGAGAAAGAGAGAAAGAGAGAAAGAGAGAGAGAAAGAAAGAAAGAAAGAAAGAAAGAAAGAAAGAAAGAAAGAAAGAAAGAAAGAAAGAAAGAAGCTAGGTGTTCCTAAAGTCTGTACTCAGGGACTCAGAACTAGAAGCTACATCGTCACTAATTGCCAATTCTTTAAAAGGTCCCCTCCATTCAGATGGCTCTCTTGTTCTTTTTCGGGCTCCTAGCCTGTCTGTCTCTATCTCTCATGTCCCCACTTTGAGAAGGTCTTTCATACCTCCTACCTCCAAATCTCATGTGTGAGATCTGATGTGGGATATGATCCTTTTGGCATGCTTTGGCCGGGGCTGACTAAGGTACTTTTCCACTAAAACTTAATATGTTCAAACCTTAACACCTTTAAAAAAAAAATCTCACAAGGAACCCACACAAATCAGCTACATACATCACTGCAAAACACGTTGCCGTCATGCACATTTAGTGTTAAAATATGAGCTCCTACAGAAAAATGAAGATAAATACCAGCACACCGTTTAAAAAAAAAAAAAGAAATTTGAACTAGTACACCAAGATTTGGGTAACAGTGAGAATTCAGTAATTAATCACCGTGAACAAGCTGGTGTATTATGTAAGGTTGTTAATCTGCATGGCTTGGCTTGCCTTTCAACTTGGTGCACTGCGTGGGGGCAGAGTTCGCTGATAGCTAGAGCCTAGTTCCTTAAAGCTAGGTTACCTGTAGTCCAGTAATAAAGTGTTTAGTTCCCAAGGGAACTAACTCAGTTACCCTAATGAACACATAACACCTTACCACCCTGCCCCACCCCCCTTCCCCAACTGAGGGTGTTAAGCAAGCTAAGACCCAAGATCTATACCAAAGATATAGATCAAATCCTGGGTCAACTTGGTTTAGACAACAGGACCATTTCCATTCATCGGACTGATGCAAACGGGTTTCATCTGGAAGAATCTGGAAGGCAAAGGCTTAGAGAGTCTGACCTGGCTCTAGCTTAAAGCTGTCACTCACCTGGACCCGTCCCAGGTAAACTGGAAATTTCAAGGCTCATCCAGGTATGAGACTATGCAAAAAGAGAAAGATAAGATGTCTGAGCTGGGCCTTACCCCTCACACTTCCTCGGGTGATACTGACACCTCCCTCTATCCCTCACAACCCTGCCAAATGGACAGAAAATATGGTGAAAGCTAACAAGAGTCAAAAAAAAAAAAAAAAAAAAGACTCAGCAACTGACTCTCAGGACCAGCTGCTCTGTCCTGGGGAGTGTGACACTACTTCACTTTCTGGTCACAAGGGAAAACTGTATGACAGTTAAAATTCTGAGCCTCTAGGCATTGTGTTGGTCAAAACAATGAAGCTCTGTTTTCTGGAAGGATTGTATAAAGTTTAGGGAGCTTTCACGAGGAGAAGTCGAGGGCACAGAGTCAAAAAGCTGATCTGTATGTCCCTTTAGAACACCTCTCGTCAGCAAGGAGGCAGCTGGGACCACATGACAGGGTCTGGGAGACTCCCTGAGTGCCCACGGGTACACATGCAATCTACAGATTACAGAACAGGGAGCCAAGAGGCAGTAGGGGCCATCAGCTAGAGGCAAAACGGGGATTCGGTAACAAAACCCTGCTGGAGTCAAGCAGAAATCAAGGCAGGAAATCCAAGGATGGGAAAGCCTGGGCAGTAGCCACTCAGAGAAAGGGGTAGGTGAGTTTGGAGCTGGTGATGACTGAGCCCTGCAACATGCTTTAAGTGATAGGAAAAGAGCCTGCATCCTCTCCCGGTTGAGTCTTTTGAGGATGTAGACCTTTAATTAGTGTTAGTGCCTGGCAGCATGGAGTGTTCTCGAGGGCCTGAACTTCCGACATGGCAGAAAGAACCTAGCCTTAGCTTCAAGGATGCTTCATCACAAAGGGGCATTCTGACCACCGGAAGACTTGGCTACTCAAATTTATCGGTGCTTTTTCTTGGTGTCGTGTGTCACTCCTTGCTGACAAGGTCTCACAATCCCCAGTACCACCATCTAATGAGACACAAACATAGGAAAACCACCTCACAAATTACAAAGCCGCCATCGAATTTCCCAGCCCAGAAAAGTTCATTAGAATGGAGGATACAGAATGGTGACGGATAGAGATTTGAGGAAATATTTGAAAAGAACACGGACCTGAGAAGGGTGGAGCATAAAAAGAGAGACACTACGGTTGGCCATGGCTTGTTATCTGTAAGACAGAAGTAGAGCCTATCAGAGAAGCCAGTTTGAGTCCATTCCTCTGGTCAGTTTTCTCTTCCCACCATGTGGGTCCCTGGCATCAAGCACCCATTCCATTCCCCTCGCCATTTCTTTTCCTCTTAAACCGCATTCATCTAATGGGAAAGCGTATAGTATGACCTTATACATGACTGAGCAGACAATATGCTACATGAAAGCTTGAAACCTAAGTGGTCCTTTCTATATATGTGTGTCAGTATTATTTCCTACTGCTAAACAGGTTGCCAAGGACTGGACACACACACACACAAGTCTGCTCTCTACGTATATTGGTATTATATCTGTGAATTCAGCTGACCCTACGTTGAAAAATATTCAAAAAAAAATTGTGCATGCACTGAACATGTAGTGACGTTTTATTTGTCATGACTCCCTAAACAATATAACAACTATTCATATTGTAAGTGATATTATACATAACATAGAGATTGTTTAAGTGAAGGAGGAGTGGTGGCATCTGTGTAAGTACACCATGTTTTTTTAGACACAGTACTTGAGTGCCTGTAGATTTTGGTATCCCTGGGACTCATGGAACCAATCCCCTGTGAATACAGCCGGATAACTGTGTTAGCAATCGAGCAAAAAAAAAAAAAAAATGAGAAGTGACATTGCTCAATGCCCATAAGCTAGGTTAGGGGGTGAGTGAACATGTGGGAAGCAGGTAGAAGGGCACCGTTCACCGCTAATGGAGGTAACAGGGCTGGGCTGCCACGGAATGGCAACGTTAGCCAGCTGAGAGCCAAAGACTAGGAGCCATCGGTGGCTTTGCTGGTGAGTCTTGAAGCCAATGACAGAAGGGCGGTGTTGCCACAGTTTGACTGTGTCCCCAGATTCAGGTATTGGAAACCATCCCGGTATGGCCCTGGAAGATGGAGCCTACCTAGTCAGAGGTCTGTGGCTTAGTGTTGTCACCATGTGGGAGGGGCAGCTGTAATGAACTTGTTATAGGACAATTCTCTCTCTTTTTTTTTTTTCTAACTTAGTTGGATCTGTTATATATCCACACATGGTTTTCTTTATTCTTGAGAATTTTGTACATGTTTCCAATGTAATATGACCACACCCCCATATCTCTTCTACAAGTCCTCCCAACATTGTTTTTGTTTTTGTTTTTGTTTTTGTTTTTTGATAACCCAGTAAGTCCAGTAGTGCACAGGCGTGAAGCCATCCACGTGAGCATAGAAAACCTATGTAACCAGTGGCTACATCCTCAAAAAAAAAAAAGTTCTTCCTCCTTTAGCAGATACTAACTTCTTAGTAAGGGTGAGGCCGGGACAGTATCTCTCCCTAGATACTAGATCCATCTAGATACTAATTCCATCTAGATCAGAATTTTGGTTGGTTTGATCTTGTGTGATTCTTTGCAGGTAACCCCAGAACAAATGCTACCAGGCTCTGGATAACTGTCTTCTTCAGAATTAAAGGAGTTGGGGCCATGTCCCCCATGTTTCTGACTCCTTTAGGAAGGTCTGCACACCTTGGGGTTATGGCAGTCAGTCAGCCTATTGAGGGAGAATAGCAATGAAGGACCCAGGTTACAAAATCAGCCCAGCCCCAAGCATGCAGAACAGCAGGTCTAATAACATCTGCCAGAGTGGGTGAGTGTCAAAAAAATAAAAAAAGGTCTATAGTGGAAAATATGTTCTTCTTAATACACCCAGAGGGAAATGTTGTCTTTGAGGAGGCTGCATTTGTCGCCAGAAACACTGGGGCCACATTGTGTCTAAGCAGCTTCCCACCAGCTGATAAAGACCATGTGTCTGTGTGTTTCCCCTTAACAGCTCTCTTCGAGGTCACTGGGCACCAGAAATGGAAACAGAGATGGCAGTTGCTATAACGAAAGCAGGTGGCAGGCTTTGTCTCTGGGGGAGGGGAAGATTTAGGTGGCCTAAGAACAACAACACTATGAGCTGCGGGTGATACTTGGACACACGTGCACATGAGAGTGTACACACACACACACACACACACACACATGCACATGGATACAGCATTTGAAGCATCCATACTACTGTCCCGATAACAAACAAATGAGAACCTGTGGGATGCTGAATGAAGGTGGTGGCCCTGGGTCTGGGTGGATGGCTCAGCCTGTAAAGTGATCCCTGTACAAGCACCGGGACCTGAGTGAAAGACTTAGCATGGGAGCACATGACTCTAACCCCAGTGACAGTGGGAAGACAGGCTTATCCCTGAAGCCTGTTGGCCAGCCAGCCCAGCTAATTCAGTAAGCTCTGGATTTAATGAGAGACCCTATCTTGTTTGTTTGTTTGTTTGTTTGCTTGCTTGCTTGCTTGCTTGCTTGTTAAGACAGGGTTTCTTTGTGTAGCCCTGGCTGTCCTGGAACTAATTCTGTAGACCAGGCTGGCCTCAAACTCAGAGATCTGCCTGCCTCTGCCTCCCCAGTGCTAGGATTAAGGTGTGTGCCATCACTGCCCAGCAAGAAACCTTATCTTTAAAAAATATTCTATATCATGTAATATATATATATATATACACCAAATTACATATCTATATATCTATATATACATGCTATATGCATTGTGTGTGTATATATATATATACATATATATATATACATACATACATACACATATACATATATACATACATATACATGAGGTATTTTCTTTCAATTCTGGAACTTGAACTCAGGACCTTTCATATGCTAATCAAGTATTCTGTACTGTGCTATCTCTCCAGTCCTATCTACAGTATATGTGCAGAATATATAAATGTATATGTATCTCACCCTCCAAGTGAGTAAACAATAATTAGTGTAGAGTTAGAAGATACACAGCACAAGCTGTATACCATGTGGAATCTATTACATATAAATGCATATGATATACATATATGTATATAATGTGTCAGTTCATACACTGGTTATTTTCAGGCAAAATGGTCTGATTTAAAGATGATACCATAGGTCAATATCCTGATTTACAACCACTTTGAGCTCTGGCCGACTTCCCCAGGCCCGTGATAAAGCAGTCCTGAAAATCCCCGTCTCTGGCAGCCCCCTCATGCCAGCTTAACCCTAATTGCCTGCAGTAAGTCCAATTAGAGGCAAATCAGATTTCCCCTTCATTTCATCTGATGAGGTACGCTGGCGAAGTCCCTGCCACCCTGATGGGGTGAGGGGAGATGAAAGCTGCAGAGAGAGGAGCCAGCCCTGCAACCTGGCTGTGTGGG
Source organism: Mus minutoides (assembly GCA_902729485.2). Lineage (NCBI taxonomy): Eukaryota > Metazoa > Chordata > Mammalia > Rodentia > Muridae > Mus > Mus minutoides. The sequence goes on from LR749690.1 coordinate 1,360,080, forward strand.
TCACTCTCTGCCTGCTCCTCCTTCTTCCTGCTCTCTCTCCTCTCGGGTTGAAAAGTCAACTGACTCTTTGTGCTTTCTCTTACTCTGTCTCTCCTTTCAGGGCCTTTCTCTAGTAACACACACACACACGCACACACACACACACACACACACACACACACACACACTGGCTACTCATACCCGGATGCACGTAGGTGCCAGCACAGAAGGATGTAGGATGTTGGCCACAGTCAGTCTATGACACCAGGACACAGATGCCAGGCTTTGGGCTCCACGTGAAAGGCGCCCTGGCCAAAGCCTTCTCTCTCTGCCCCTCAAGGTCACAGGGAGAGATTACGAAAGCATGGCAAAGCACTGCTCAGAAAATGGGCCATAGGGACTTTCCTCCAGCTAGGAAGGAGCGAACAATGTTTGGCCTGGTGCAGGTCAGCTGAACTCTGTAGAGGAAGGAAGCGTGGAGCGAGGGATACCCCAAACAGGCTGCCTCAGCTCTCCCTGCCAGAGGTTCTGGGGAAAACGTGATAGGGAGGCACCCGGAAAGCTCTACTGGTTGGGAGATTCTTGCTAGAGCATTTGATTTAGAGTTTCTCTCACAAACATTAGCTTTCTTCCCCAGAACCAAAAGCTGCTCTGAAACAGGCATTCCTTTTTTTCCCTTGTTATGTAGCCCAGGCTAGCCTCGAACTCTCCATCCTCCAGTCTCAGTCTCCCGAGTGCTAGGATTACAGGTGTGAGCCACCACGTCCATCTTATTTAGGATCTTGCAAGTGAGACAAACGTTCTAAAATAGGTATTTCCTCAGCTGCAGAATCCATAAATAGTCCTCGTCTCTCTCCGAAAAATTATTTTAGAACAATAAATAAGAGTCAATCCTCAAGAGCGCTGGCGAAGGCAGGACTGTTAGGCATTATGGCACGCTGAAGGACAGAATTGGCTTCCAAGAATGCAGCAGACACAGCATCTGCGGACAGTGACATGATGACCATACCTCAAGAACAGGAAGATTGTTCCTTCATAAACCACCACCACCACCACGCATACCCTCTGAACCATACTCCTGGCTTGAAAACATTTTGGGTCTGAACCTTTTTGCAGATGGTATCAAGTGTTTATAGGAGAACCGGGCCTTGAGAGAATCCCAGAGGTTCAGATTTTATTCTGGATTAACTGATTCCCAGTCAGCAAAGAGATGGCCAGTCACAACATACCCACAGGAGGTGGCCCAACGTAGAGCTGGGGACTCCAGGTACAGACACTGCCTTCTGCCCACTCTGAACGTTTCTCCTAACCATGGCCTCCTGGCATCTCTTGGCAGCTGCCAGCCTACAAACCCTTCTTACCAGTTCCTAGGCAGCCAGCCATCTTTTCTGAATGCCTGACTCTCCAGCCCCTTACCTGGGAGTGGCCTTGAGGGAACCGCCGAGTTGGGCGCTGGAGTTCCACCCTACTGTCCTGACCTGGGAGAGACCATGTTGCATAAAGAAGCCGTAGCCTGGCCAGGGCTGCAGAGAAACACCCTCAGGTAACACAGGCCCTCTGTAAGAAAGCCAAGCCTCTCCCTGGATGGACCTTTTACCTCCCCAACCTAGGAGCCTGAGGCCTGAAAGCCCAGCTGGAATTTTTTTCTCCAGGTTAGATATCAACCTTCTGTTGCTGCCCAGCCCCGCTACCCTGTTGCTTGTCCTTCCCCAGACAGAAAGGGGGAGTGAATGTGACTGGCCCTGTGATTCCAGCTTGCTGTTGATAAGCAGGCACCAACAGAGGTTTTTTTGTTTTTTTCTTTTTCTTTTTTTTTCCTGATTCCCTTCACTGTCAGCTTGGAATTAGACAGTGAGAAGGAAGGATGCCAAAAGACCTATACCCTGATGTCACACTGACCCAAAGCTGAAGTAAGGTGTGGCTCTATAGACCTACAAGGGGAGAGGGGACTAGAAGGCAGACTCGCCAGGCTCACTGTTCATGAACTGAAGTTATATACATATATACATATACATATGTATATAATTTATATTATATAAAATAAATTTATATTTATTTATTTTATGTGTGAATGTTTTGCCTGCATATCTGTATCCTATGGGTATGCCTGACGCCCAGGGAAACCAGAATAGGGAGTCAAGATTTCCTAGAGCTATAATTACAGACAGTTGTTAGCCACCATGTGGGTGCTGAGAATAAAACCCAGGTCCTCTGAAAGGGCTGTACATGCCTTTAATCACTGAGTTCATCTCTCCAGCTCCTCAGAGTGTATTTTTTAAACTTACATAAAGATGCAAAAATACAGTTTGCTATATATGCTTCAGAATGTTTTCTTTGAGGAGGAAAAAGTACTTCATCCAAGCACCCAACAGCCCTGTAGCACATGAGTGGGGCTTGCGGCTCAGGGGTGAAGGCGGTGCTGGATGCAGCAGGTTCCGGTCTGGACCTCAGTTTACTGTAGCAGGAGAACGGGCTGAGCTGAGGCATCGGGGTTGATGTTTGACAGGCACCAGTGGAAGAGGAGAACTTTCAGTCCTGAGGACTTTCTGACCTGGGCGTCTTCTAATGAACAGCGCATGCGTCTGAGAAGCCCAGGGGACAAGCATCTAAGTTTCTTTGGGTCACATGCCACATGAGCCAGCACTCTGGGGACTCTTTCCACAGCTTGCCCGCCCACTCTCATGCTTGGAAATGCCTTTCTTTTCTTCATAAGCCGTCTCGATTCCTAGTTCTAACCGTGCACCCCTGCGCGATTGTAAGACCTTGGATCTGGGAGCCTGAAACCTGCTTCCCTTTGAGCTCAGATCCGTGGCTCCGCAATCCTAGGCTCCTCCCTCCAGGCCTCACCACTACCCAAGTGCAGCAGCCTTGGAATCCTCCAATAAAGCATCCTTCTCTCGCCCTGGAGCTAGCATCCTGCCCAGATCCCTTGTCCCAGGCTATCTCCCAGCCCCACGTGGCTCCAGTTCCACACCCTAAGCATTTCTATGAATCTGGGCCTTGTTGGATGTTTATTTGTGGGGTGTGAATCCCCAGGGGAAACAAAGCTGGGCGTACATGCCAGTGTCCCTGTCAACCTTGGATCCTGGGCCTCCCAGGCTCCGCTGAAGCCTTCTGTGTCCACAAAGCACTGGCGTGAGGTTGAGACAGGTGAAGAGCAGGCAGAAGCGACTCAGCCTCGCCTCAGATCCACAGCCTGCCCAGGAGGAAGCCTGAAGCACACTGTGGGTGAGGTCAGATCTTGGCAGAGTATCCGGATGCCTCGCAAAGCCAGCTTCCCCAGCTGGGCCTGGAATGGGGTCCACAGTGCCCCTCCAAATATGGTAGTTTTACTGGTTTTACCCAATCTTGGCAACCTCCAGAGCCCGTGCAGCCAAATCTGTGACCTTGAAAATGAGAATCACCTCAACCAGCATTCTTTCTAAGGCAACGTGTAAAGAGGGTAAGGTACCAGAGAGCCCCGAATAGGGTGCATTTCACAGTTCCAGGGAGCTCCCGTGTGGCAGGGGAGGGGGCAGGAGAAGAGGAAGGCAGAGTCTTAGGAGAAGCAGCTGGATGGGCAGTAGCCACGCCCCTTCTTCCCTGCCTTAAGAAACAAGCCTGGCATCTGTCTACAAAGCCTGCTGTCCTCAGAGATAACAGGGCTGTGACTGCTGGTGACAGCTGCTCCCTCGCCTTTCCAGAGAGGAAACTGACCCTGGGTCTGTAAAACGATGATAGAAACTAACAGGAGACCTTTCCTCCCTGGACCCCTTTCCTGTTTATACACCAATGTTCACACACTCTAGCGCGCACACAGCAGATGCCGAGAGAGGATGAACGTGGCTGGGTCCCGTTAAGAGATAAGCATTCTGCATACTCCGTAGCTGGCTGGTGGACAGGGTGGTGATCCAGAAAACCCACATTTAAACCATCCAGCGTTTCCCTTCTTCAGAGCTGACGGTCCCACAAAATGGAACTCTTTTCAGCTAGAGCCGAACGAGCGTCACTTCATCTTTTCTTCCCTGAGGCTGATACAACGGGTTTCAGGCAGGTGAGAGAGTGGTTTCAGAGGCTAAGGGATTCCTAGCAGTGAATTTAACTGCAGCACAGACACCCTGACCCCCCTCCCTCCCCAGAGGAGCAGCGAGGTCTAGGAAGACCCTAAAGATCCCAAGCAATATCCTTTCAGAAATTCACCAGCGAGCCTCCCATTGCAGCTGGTTCAGTGAAGGGCTACGTTTCCTCAATGCAGTGTCAGGAAAGACTGTCCACCAAGTTACTACCAACCTTTCACAAGAAACAGACTTTCTAGACAACAGGAAAGGAGGAAGGAGGGTAGGAGGAAGGAAGCAAGGAGATAGGAAAGAGTCATTTATTAATAATTGGCTATACAAGGATCAAAAGCAACTTCCACAGTGATAAGAATGCTAGATTGCCTTAGGACTTAGCCCCGAAGCCCTCGTTCATCCTTGAGTCATTTGCCTTCCATATTTACCAGTTCTCAAGGACATTGCTTTTTTTTCTGCTCAAAGACCAGTGAGCCTCGTGAAGTCTGTTCTCAGCCCTATCGTGGTACCATGCCATACCTGAGGATGGGCATCCTGGAGCCATCTGTGTCACCCACCCAGCAATGGCTCCAGAACTTCTGCCTCTTGGCCTGTAGAGGAGGGGTGCTTGAACTTCGGTTAGGCAGCCCCCTCCCCTTGGAGCAGACACAGCACAGAGCACACGAGGAGGCCATGCTGTAACTAATAACAAGTAGCTACAGGAGTCATTGTCCTCGATTCCTGGCATGGAATCCCCAAGCTCATAACTTCCAGAACAATAGAAAAGGCTCTTCTCTCTGAACATGTCACCTTTGACCCAGTCCCTGGTACAGAACTTCTGAATCCCTTGGGATGCCCTGAGCTACAGAGCATCTTTTGTCCTAGGGATGGGTGTTTGTTTGATTTGGTTTGGTTTTTGTTTTGTTTTATTTTTGTTTTTTTTTTTTCCCTGGGGTCTGTTGTTGAGGCTGGTCCCCACATGAGAATATTCAGCCTCACCCCACATCTTCCAGCAAGTGAAGAATACTGGAGACTGGCCTTAGAGTTGATCACATCTTCATGAGAGAGCCTCTATAAAACAATATCCCCTCAACAGTAGGGCTTGAGGTACTTCCGTCCATGCTGGGAGGGTGTTACGCTCAACAGGGCATGAGACCTCCCCACCCTTTCCCTCATACCTTGCCTTGTACCTCTCTTCAATTTGGCTCTGCCTGAGTTGCATCCTTTCGTAATAGGTTGGGTGAGTCAGGAAAGCGTCTCTGTGACCTCTGTGAAGTAAAAGATGGATCCCCAAAGGATTGTGAGAGCCTTGGATTTGCAGCCAAATCAGACAGAGGGGAAGAGCAGCCTGGAAACACACTTTCTTCTCAAATCTAAAGAAGAAGGCAATACTGAGATCCTTCTTGTTTGTTTGCATATTTGCATTTTATTTTATTTTTATTTTTGTTACTGTTGTTTTTGAGACAGGGTCTCAAGTGGTCTAGGCTGGCTTTGAACTGGTTATGTGGCCAAGGTTGACTTTGAACTCGTGATAGAGGTATAGATACCCTTGACTCCGTTTCCCAAGTGCTTAGAACACAGGTATGTCCCATTCCACTTGGCAAAGACAAGATTTACACCTGTGGGATCTGATGCTATCGCCAGGTAGATGTTGTCAGACCTGAATTGCATTGTGGGACACCCAGCTGGTCACAGAAGAGTAATGAATGTGAAGAATCTACATCTGGTCACAAAAGAATCCCCTGTTGGGAGGCCCAGGGGACAGAAACAGGCATGAGGTCTCCTACCTCTCAGACACTCGGCTGGTGCTCTCTAGAGACCTGTGCCGGAGCAACATCTGTCCGGAGACCTTGAAGCCACATTCCATCAAAGATTCTCTAAAACAGTAAGTCCAGTACAGGAGCCACCAGCTGGCAATCACTTGACACGTGGCCACTGGGTGTGCTAAAATGTAAAAAGTACACACGATTTGAAGGACACGTGAAATAAAGCATTCGAAGCAGCTCCTTAATATTTTTTTAACATCAATTATGTTAAACTGGTAATATTCTTCTTTGACTAGTTAAATATATTGTTTACATTATTCTTATTGCAAAATACATATGACGTAAGCTTTATAATTTTTTTAAAGATGTGTTTTATTTTTTTAATTATGGGGGTGGTTTGGAAGCATATATTAGTGCAAGTCGCTGTGGAGCCCAAAAAAGGGCCTTGGATCTCCTGGAGTTACAGGTGGCTGTAGGACACCTGACATGGGTACTGGCAACTGAACTCAAAACCTCTGCAAGAGCACTCCCTGCTCTGCCACTGAGCCCTCTCTCCAGTCTCCAGTCTTCAAGAGTATAGAGCCGTATTGTTCCAGGCATCCCTATTGGTATGTTACCACCACTACCATGCAGCCACAGAACTTCCCCAACCAAATCTCTGTACCCAGATAAACAACAAGTCTGTCTGTCAGTCTGTCTGTCTGTACACAGACACAGAGAGACTCACACACACACACACACACACACACACACACACAAACACACACACACACACACACACACACACCCCTTTTTCCTCATTATTTTAAATACTGAGACAGGGTCTTTCTCAGCCCTGGCTGACCTCAAACTCACTATGGAGCTGAGAATTACCTTGAACTCCCGATTCCTCTACACCAAATACACTAGCACGCACCATTCACACGGTACTATGGATTGAATCCACGGCCTCATTCACGCTAATCGAGCATCTACCAACTGAGCTCTATACCTCCAGCCCAACCTTTCACCCTCCCTCACCCTTGTCAATCGCCATTCGGCTGTCTGTCTCTGAATTTGAGTATTTTAATATCTAATACAAATGGAATAATAAAATATTTTGTCCTCTCCCCTCCCCCTCTCCAACCCCTCTTCCCTTCTTGGCAATAAATCTTCTTTATATTAGGTCTGTCTTGTGACTTGATTTCTCAGAGGGAATGCTTTGGCATGGGCCCGCCCTGGTACTTCTTTCAGCCACACCACCACCACCACCACCACCACCGCTGTTTTATAAAACACAACAAATAGTTGTTACACTGTTAATCATTATTTTGGAATAATGACCCTCAGAGTGTCTTCACACGGTTTTTGTTGTTGTTTAATAGTTAAGTAAATTTAAAAATGAGTGCCCATGGATGGGCTGACTGTAAATGCAGTTCATTAGGCTAGATTCCCTATCAGAGTGAATGAGGCAACCTTGGCTTTCAGAAATGATACAAGAATCTGTCCTGGCCATGGCAAGGACAAAAGAAACACAAGATTTCTGCAGAATCTCTAGCTGACTTTCACTTTTAGGAGCCTGATTTGGGAAACTGTGGTGTAATGTGTAGCACACAGTTTAAATTCATTCATAAACACTTAAAGAAAAAAAAGCTAAATGAGGGTGGAGCAAGAAGTAGGGAAGGAGGGGAGGGGAGGAGAGGAGAAGAGAGGAGAGGAGAGAGAGAGGGGAGGAGAGAGAAGAGAGGAGAGGAGAGAGAGAGAAGACAGGAGAAAGAGAGGAGAGAGGGGAGAGGAGAGAGAGGAGAAGAGAGAGAGGAGAGAAGAGAGGTGAGAGGAGCGAGNTCTCTCTCTCTCTCTCTCTCTCTCTCTCTCTCTCTCTCTCTCTGTGTGTGTGTGTGTGTGTGTGTGTTACAAATTCTAGGAACCTCATATCTTAGGGTGGGCTTTCGTTACCCATTCTTCCTTCCAAAAAACGCAGCAGTCATACTTCAAGTAGCACGGATCTCAGAAATCTTCAGCCTTTGTCTCAGTTTAGTGTAATTTATGAAGGCAAGCGTAGCTGAGGGCGGAGCGGAGCGGCCCAGCTTTTCTGCATCAGGCAGGGCGTCTCAGACTGCAGCAGGTGTGGCAGCCGCTCGGATTATTTGTTTTTCCAGGTCAGGTTGGCATATTTCTAGCCTAGAGCTCCGAGCAAATGTTTAAATTTCATTTTCAGTCATCTGGCCTTCCTTTCCCCAGCATCAAAGGCAGGCCCCTGCATGCTGCCCTCCTAGATCCTCTGTCTTCGCCCGGGGCTGATGGGATACACGAGATGGGAGGAGGAGAAGAGAAAGGAAGGGCTGGGCGGGTGCTTTACAGATCTTTCTAGGAGCTGCTTCTCCAGCACATCATATTCATCCTCCGCACTCACTCTTCACTGAGGGCTTCCTTAAGCCCCAGCACTGAGTATTGGATTTGTTTATGCAGCTCATCAGTCGCCCTTTGCGGTTACTATAGCAACCACCGGGGGTCAGTTTATAAAGGGGGAGGAAGTCCGCTTTGGGGGAGGCAGATTTCCAGCTTCTGTGCAAAGCACAGCAGAAAACAAAAGCCCAAATATCCTGGAGGAAACACGCGGGAAAAGCTTTCTACCAGTCCAAGCATCGTGCTGTGGGCCTGAAGAGTCCCGAATCACTGCCACATTTCTTCCCTGCAGAAAGACCATTCCAGAACAGCTGGTGGGAGCAAGAAAGCCTCACCCTTGCATTCCCCAGATGACTCTCTCTTTCCTTCTCCTCCTGCTCTTTGGCTTAATGGCCTGAAAGCATTTGTGAGTGAACTCTCTGGCAAGAAACTACAAGTTAACTGAAAACCAGAGGCTGCAAATGCTGTTCTGTCCAACATTCTCGTAGAGACAGAGGCACCAAGTCATTGGAAACACAGATGGTGTCAGTCAAGGTCCAACCTTGACCTTAACCAGTCTCTGTTTAGAACACGCTGTTTAGAAGGTCCCAGGATGCCCACACAGCAGAGAAGTTTTAGCACTAACTTGCTTAGCTGACCAGACTTAGCAGATTAAAAAAAAAAAAAAAAAAAATAGAGAGAGGACCAACTAAATATGGTTTTCAGAGACAAGTGATAAAAGAAAATCTGAGTTGAGTTCCTTTCAACAGTTTATTTGAACAAAAAGAAGGTTCTAGATACAGGCAGCTCTCTTAATGGGAAGCCGATTCAGAATGTCTCCAACAGACAGTTTGCACAGGCTGTGTTTATAGCCAGAGAAAAGGAAGTGACCTGCAGAAACTGCTTGCTTAGAGTCAGCATGGACCCACGCGGTTGAGTTTGGCAGTGTGCAGCCTCTGATTGGCTCCTCTCCATTACTTGGTTAACAGAAAATGCTCTTAGGTTAGGTTATGGCTTGCTCTCATATCAACCTAGGTTTCAGTTCACCATATATGGAGGCCATCTTGGGCCAAATTTTAACATTTAAGCATGGAATCAGATTTAGGCCAAACTTATGAATTTAACACATGCGTTACATATAGCACATAAGAAAAATGAATATATCTTCGTATGTATCCTTTATAATATTAGGGACATACGTATGCCAAGGCTAGTCAACTTTGGACTCTAGTCTAACTTTCTTCTTTATAACCGTAAAATGTCAGGAAAACAAGATATTCCTTCCAAGCAAGGAAAACTCTGATCACCTTTTGGAGTATTCCAAACTCTTGCATCATCCCATTGGCTGAGAACAAAATGGACGGACATTATTTGCATATATGCAAATCACAAAGCTGTCGAAGATAGAGGACATCACTAATCTTTCCTCAGATCTTTGCGCACACACTGGGCTCGTTGATTAAAAGTGTTTAGTGCTGCGTTATCTGAGGGACTGGTCCTACTTTTTCATTAATAGATTAAAAAATCATCTTTTCTAAACAACAATGGATTTTACTTTTCTTGACGGGAAAAGCATTTTATGGACATGTGCTAAGCAATAAATAGCTTGCTGAGCATCCGACTGGGAAAGCCTGTGTGAGGAACAGTGCCTTGGGGAGCTGGCAGTGTCTGTAGCAGCTCAGTTCCTTGTGACATCCAAGCATATATGTCCTTACAAATATAGAGAACAGCATTAGCACCTTCCAAACTCACACTCTTCCCAAATCTTCCTGCTCTCCCTCCTTCCCGCTCTCCCTCCTTCCCGCTCTCTCTCCTTCCCGCCCTCCCTCCTTCCCTCTCTCCCTCCTTCCCTCTCTCCCTCCTTCCCTCTCTCCCTCCTTCCCGCTCTCCCTCCTTCCCTTCCTCCCTTACTCTCCCTTTTTAAAGATTTTTTAAAAATTTTTATTGTTGTGTATGTCTATGTGCGTATATGTGCATGTGGGTATGGTCACCTATAGAAGACCAGAGAGAGCATCTGCCTCCGGGAGCTGGACTTGTAGGAGGCTGTTATCTGCCTGACCCCGGTGCTGGGAACCGAACTCTGGTCCTCTGGAAGAGCAGTAAGTGCTCTCAATCTCAGAGCTTCTCTCCAACATGCCTTTCCCTATTCTTCGAGTTTATGTTTGGTTCGTTTTGTTTGTTTCTAAGAGAGACAGGCTTTCACTATGTAGCCCAGGCTGGCCTTGAGACTGACTATGTAGCCCAGGCTAGCCTTGATTTGCTTCTGCCTCTCGTCAGGCTTGCCTTCTCTCTGTATGCTAAGAAACACTGCCTGCTTCTTCACTAAGACTGGCTCAGTGAAGATTTTAAAAATTCTGTAGAAACTATAATTCATCAGCTGCAGTGCAGTAACGTGCTGTAGCATTATGCATCAGTTTTGACCCTACATTCACACAATTAAGCCAAATAAATCCAAAAGTGGGCTGGGAGCACATCTCAGGGCAAGAGCATGAGCTTAGCTCATATAAGGCTTGGGCTCAGGCCTTGGTACCTAGATAAAAACAACCACAAAAAACAAAACAAAACAACCCCCTCCCCCCAAAAAACAAACCAGAAATCCAAAAAGGTACAGGAGAAGCTGCAATAATCTATCCTATAAGTATCCTCACCCCCACTCCCACCCCCAGTTCCTCCCACCCCACCCACAGTGAACTCACACTGTATAGGTTCTCACAGCTCTCTAATGCAAGGCCGGTAATTAAAGAAAAACTGTCAAGATAAACATCATGTACAATCAAAACATTCCCACCCGAAACTAGCTCTAAAAGTGTCAATAGATTCCTTTTTTCACCAAGAAAATAAGGAGTGTTGTTTTAGAAGCTGGGGCTGTGGGTTCGAATTTCATCTGCCTGATCCTGTCAAAGCCCGCCGCCGGCCCTGCAGTTTCGCTGTGAACACAGTTGTAGCTGCTGGATGCATACTGTTAACTGTTCAGCGTTCCTTGCCCCAGCTGAGGGGTGTCGTAAGCGCATCTGTAAACCACACAGAGCTACTCAGACAAAGGGCAGGGAAGTATGAAATGAGATTATTTATGCTATTCACTTCTCCAACAAGCAGCTTGATTCAGGAGTTGGAATCAGTTTAGTTTGGTCAAAAGCAGTTTGAAAGGACTTATTTTTTTTTAAACCCTGCTTTCATTTTTTTTTTTTAAACGAGCAATTCTTTTCTTCTTTTTTTAATCATTTGTTAATAAACCCTACATCCGAAGCTCAAGCTGTCAGACAGTGTCTATTTAACACCATCCAACAGCTGTTAAATGGGATAATCACCTGTTTATCCCCATGTCGCTAATTCAAATGCTAATTGCACTCCAGACTCTGGGCTTAGTCTCAAGCCAGACCAGGTGTGTAGCTCTGGGAGCGGCAGCTACTGGGCCATGGGTCTCCATGGATTCATTTCCAGTGACCAGATAAAACAGGGTAGTGCACGGGCACGCACACGTGCGCAAGCACACGCATGCATGCGCACACCTGCACACGTTGATCATCACTGTAAAAAATTCAATATGACCCCAATATCAACTTCCAAGGTAAACAGCCATTGAAGGTTGAATTATGCAACTATTATAAGGATGTTTATGATATGATTAAATAAGTGAAATACTTGCTTTTGTTGAGTGGGAAAAGCAGTGTGCAAAACTATTACAATTACAAGTATGAACAGAAAAAGAAAATGGGTTGAGCCATAGATTCCTGGAGACGGTATTGTCTAGCAAGTGAGAGAAATCCCGATTTCATCTTCAACAGAGACAGGTGGGGGTGGGGGAGTGCAGATGTGCGGAGAAGTTTTGAAACTAAAAATCAATATTTAAGTTATCAATTTAAAGTCTTGACTAAGGGGGGGGGTGGCTCAAGGGTGGGAACATTTGCTACAAAAGAGTGAGGATCCAAGTTCAAATTCTCAGGCTTAAACAGGAGGATTGCTGGGACTTACTGGCCGCCAATCCAGCTCCAGGTTCAGTGAGGGACCCTGCCTAGGGGATAAGAAGGAGGGTGATAAATAACTCAGGATGCCAGATAGACTCCTCTGACCTCCACCCACATGTGGGCCCCAATACTCATGTGCATACACACATACCTCTAAAATGTAATAATAATAACAATAATAATAATAATAAATAGGAATAAAAATAAAAAATAACATATTGACTAAAACCAAGGACAATTCTAAGCTCCAGAGATGCGTTACTAGTTTCTGTTCTCATGAATCTTGAATTCTGGAGGAAAGAAACAAAATCCAGTAACTTACTAAGAAAGGTGTAGTGTTAGGGATGGTCCTAAGCAAAGATGATCTTACAAAGGATTGCAGATAAGAGGAACCAGGGACTCTGCTTAAACTCAGACGGAAATTAAGCAATGAGAAGCACCAGAGAATGCTGTAGATGGGAGTGGGCTTGGTATGGTTTAAAAAACAGGCCGGAGGGAGCCGGAAGAGAAAGGAGGTTAGGAGCCAAGGTTGGAGAGAGGATGGAAGAGCGTCAAGGGAGGTAGCCCTTAGTGAGGACTCGGTGACATAAGAGGATTAGGATACAGGAGGACAGCATAGAGGTGGATGGAGGAGCTGACACAAATGAACCTAACTGGGGGTAGGGACACTGAAACACACACACACACACACACACACACACACACACACACACTTAGGTAAGTCTTGGATTTGGGACTGTAATAAATGAATCCATTTAAAGTTCCACTTACTGAGTTGGGAATGCCTGGTGAAAGAGTTTGTGGTGGGAAACTGTACATTTGATATATCTACCTTCTAACACCCTGGAGACATCAGGTTTGTAGCTCTGGAATCAGGGTCTCAGGGAGGAATCAGGGCTCTAGAATCAGGCATGATTAGCATATTGAAGATTGTCATAGTTCATTTTACTCCACTGTAACAAAATATCTGAGACTGGGTAATTTAATTATTGCTATGTCTCCAGAGGCTGGGAAGTCCAACAGGAAAAGGACCGGAACTTCTAAGAGTCACCTGCTGCACCACCCTAACAGAGAGGGCAAAGGGCAAGACCGTGTAAGAAAGACTGAAGGAGCCAAGCCATTGCTAATGAACCTCCCTTAATATCAATAGTCATTCACTCATAAGGGCAAAGCCATTGTAAGCTAATGGCCTCTTAAAGGTCCCACATCACACGCAGGCAAGATGTCTCAGAAGGTACGGGCACTTGATGCCAAGCCTTACTGGAACCTACATGATGGAATAAGAGTATCAACTCTTGCCAGTTGTCCTCTGATCTCCACACATCTATTTTCATGCATTTTATATGAATACATGCATAGAAAATAAGCAGATTTTTTAAAGTGTTAAAAAAAAAAAAAAAGCTGGGCGGTGGTGGCACACACCTTTAATCCCAGCACTTGGGAGGCAGAGGCAGATGGATTTCTAAGTTTGAGGCCAGCCTGTTCTACAAAATGAGTTCCAGGACAGCCAGGGCTATACAGAGAAACCCTGTCTCAGGAAAAAAAAAAAAGCCTCCATCTCAGTGCATGTGCTGGAGATTAGCTCCCAACACAGAAGTTCTGCACTTAAAGTACAGCAATGGCATTTAACGTAAGGAAATAATCTAGAGAAACCACACAGAGAGAAGAAAGACATCTCAGGACAGCATTACTGGGCATGCTCAGGATGAGACATCAGAACAGAAGGAAAGATAAGAGAATACAATGCAAGACACCAGGTTTAAGACAGAAGGCACTAAATGGTTTACTAAACCTTATTAAGAGCAACTAAAGGCCACTCTTAGTAAAAGGAAATCACTACCAATTTTGGCCACTAGGCGGCCAGTACTTACCATGTAAGAGTAGATCAATGGTGAGAATGCAATGGAGGTAATGAGGGGCTGTGACCACAGAACCCTTGATGAATGTCCCTGGGAGGAGAGCAAAGATGTGGGCTGGCCTGATTGGCCCAAGTGAAGATTCTTTGGGGAAATGGTTTTTAAAGGTCTTCTTTGTTGCAACCTGGATCTTGTCCTCTTAAAGGATTGGTGTCCAGCCTGCGGTGCTGTTAGGAAAGGGTGGAGCCTAAAGAGAATCATTTAGTTTATGTGTAGAGCATCCTCAAAGGGGATGGTGGGACTCCACAGCAGCTGTGAGCTGAAATAAACCTCTCTTCTTTATAACTTGTATTTGCCTCAGGTATTTATTATCTGCCAAAAACATTTTTTAAAAATGTGTTTTAAGATTTATTTATTATCTAATATATATATATATATATATATATATATATATATGTATGTATATGTATATATATGTATATATATATATATATATATTATCTATATATACTTACACTGCCTGCATATATGCCTGCATGCCAGAAGAAGGCACCAGATCTCATTATAGATAGTTCTGAACCATCATGTGGTTACTGGGAATCAAACTCAGGACTTTTGGTAGAACAGCTAATGCCCTTAAGCTCATCTCACTAGCCCAGCAAACACATTCTAAAACTGTGTCAGACTGACCAAGCAGAAAAGAACTTTTACAGTCTGGTGGAGGAGAGAGAAAAGAAAGATGGCAAAACATCTAGAAGGGGGTGAACTGAAGAAAGTGGAGTTCAGCCTTCCATGAGAGAGAAAAAAATGTCACCCATAGTAAAAGAATAGAAGGCCAGAAGACCCAAGACAGACATTGGTGGCATGAGACATTTGAAAGGGCATCTTCCAGGATCGATTTGATTATTCTGGTGTGGCATGTGACAAGCTCACTAGCCAGGAGTTCTCAGCCTGGCCACAGCCCTGTGAGAGCAGCCACACAGAACTGTGCGTCAATCAGCTTTATCTACAGACACTAACATTTGGATTCCATCTCCTTTTTTTGTGTGTTTGTAAATGTTCTTTTTTTAATGTTTGGTTTCAGGCATTTAAAAGTGGAAACGCTGCTCACAGTTCACAGGCCATGTAAAGGCAGGTGCACACCAGCTCACCCCAGAGATCATAGTCTGCCAGCCCCATATTAGAGCAAAGTGTGCCAGACATTTCTGTGGCAAACTGAGAAGTGAGAGAGGGCCATGGCCAGAGCCTGCTCCCCAGACAGCAGGAGGTGAGTGGCTGTAGCACAGAGGACCTTCTAAAGCAGGAACCAGAATGGTGCTGGACCTTCCCCTTATCGTGTTTGTTCCTCCTCCATACTAGCATTTTCTAACACGTCTATAAAGACGATGGGTTAACTCTGACATTACACAGACAGAGGGGAAACAATTATACTGTTGTCTCCAGTTGACCTAGTCCTTCATGCTGACCCAGGCATACAACAGCAGCTTTGTGGAGGAACTGAGGACTATCTTCCCTGTAAGCATCAAGTCCATCGCAGACAGGATGTTAAAATTCCCAGACACTCATGGTCCACTATTTGGGATTAAGCGACATTATGAGCATGTCTTTGTCTTATATATATGATGAGTGTGCTGTAGCTGCCTTCAGACACACCAGAAGAGGGAACTGGATCCATTACAGATATTTATGAGCCACCATGTGGTTTGGGGGAATTGAACTCAGGACCTCTGGAAGAGCAGTCGTTGCTCTTAACCACAGAGCCAACTCTCCAGCCCATGAGCATGTCTTAATGATAGATGTGAAATGCCGAAGCCATAATGTTCTTTGAGGATTTGAATTTACCTTTAAAAGTTAAACAAAAAGAACCTGCCATAATAATAATAATAATAATAATAATAATAATAATAATAATAACGATACATCTTTTGGGTCTTTAAATGAAAGGAAGTAAGTTAAAATGCATAAGGACAGATGGAAACTGGAACCACAGAAAATCTCAGAGACAAAACTAGAGAAATCATGACTTCCTTGAAGAATAAAGAAGTTGATACCAAAGATGAATTCAATTATAAAACCAAATGAAATCAACACTCTATCTATCCGTGACCAATCTAGAGAATTCTCAAACATTTAATTCAGATTGATTTTGTTTAAAAAGAACCATCATTTCTCTAATATTTTTAAAGATGGATATACTATTTTATTATTTTTAGGGCACACTTGCATATTTTAATTTTTTTTCTAGTCAATAATTGAAATAGATTCTATTTACCTAAGTGAATAAAACAGATGAAACATTTGAGAGATCAATCATCAGAACGGTACAGTCCAGAGTTCTCATTGGTTCGTTGTCAGATGGGCACATCCGGGTTACACTGCTTTCCGGGTTAGATCTGTCTACACTGAGGGTCTGGTTTCTTCCAGTGCCACCTCTGTGCCTGCCTCTCTCTATGCACAGCTTTGAAAAGGGCTGTGTAGCAAGGAACCCTGGGAAGGGTTAATGTCTTTTTAAGGCAGCTTAGGGTACACAGGATCACATGATTTAGTAATGACGACTTGGGACAGCATCCTTCCTGGCCATTCTGCTGACTAGCTAGGCAAGCTACCTACCCTCCAGAACCTTCCATCTAAACCCTACAATGGGGAAAACAGTTCCTAGCGCTCAGGACTGCTTAGGTAGTAACGGGTAGCATTGAAGAGCTACCTGGGAGGGTGGGTAAATTTTCCTCACTTAGGGACTCTCTCTAAGTTCCTGACTTAAGTATGCGCATGTCCACAAGGCTCAACAGCCTCTGTACATCCCGGTGAAGGGACAAAGCAGGGCGCTTGGCACACAGTCAGCGCTCAGTAAACATATGGAGGTTGATGAGTTAATTAGCTGGCTAATTAATCAATATAACCAAGGCCCTTCCATAAAAGAACAACATGCTCACAAAGCCGTCCTTCTGCAGCGGTTTTACAGTCTCCCCATTGAGTGAGTCATGTCTCGAGGGCCACGGATTGCACAAGGAGGAGAGAGAATGGAGCAGAGCCCGGGAGGTGAGCTGTTGGAGGAGGTTGCTCTCTTCCCATCTCCGCCCAGTTGCCCTCTCCTCCAGTCGGTGTCCCAGCCTTGCTTTATCCGCTGCCCACTGAAGTCTGTATAAAAGGGAACCTAGCATTCCACGGGATTCCCACCACCATCCTCCCACCTTTCCCGCTACTCTCCTACCCACACCCCGGCAAGCAAGATGACTCAGACTGGGCGATGCATTCACAAGCTTTCCAGAAGCCGGGCGCGCTGAAACGGGGCTGCTTTCACAACGGTTGTGAGACCAGGTGAAGAGCATCTCAAGTTCAAGGCCAGCCTGAGCTACACACCTGGAGCGCCTGTCTAAACGCAAACAAATAAAACTTGTCAATCAACACGTCTTCCAAAATATTGAACGGAGAGGTACAAATACAACCGAGACAACCGGCCAACGCCAATGAACTCGGTAGCCTTCGGTAAGGTTTGTGGCACTACTGAGTCATAGTCAAAATAAATAGGGAAGTGAGTCGGATGCAAAACGGCGCAGATATTCGAGGGAAAGGAACGTGGGAGGCCACACAGAGAGTCAGAAGGGAAGGACAGTTGCTTCAATGTCAAGTTGATCCAGGTCCCCGTATTGGGTCCCAGGCCACAGAGATGCTAAGTATCTACAGTTGTTGCGCATCTACTCTGCTAGTAGAGACATGAGTGTGTATGATACTGGTTGGGACAACATGCAGACTGTACTGTGAAGACAGCCGTTCCCAGCCACACCATGGGACCTAGGTGGACGCTTCACATTCCTGTCTGAGCTGCGTCACTATGCAGTGGGGAAAGGAAGCCAAAATTAGGCTGATTCTCCTGACACTCATCGCTGCTCCTTCACGCCATCTCCCTGTCAGTCCAGAACCCAAGCTCTCAGACACTCAGACCAACGAAGCTGGAGTTACAGGCTTCCTTCACTTTCACACAGCCACATGGATGTGGTCTGTGCGTTCGCTGCTGAGTTACAGCTTTTCCCTTCTTGACTTCCTGGTGCCAGTCTGGGACAGCCCAAGCCTGGCTGGATGTTGGTGGCCATGCCTTCCTATTGTCATGTTTCTCACCCTGGTTATGAATTTGATTCTCATGGAATTTCTGAGTTATTCATTCTGAGACTGCATAGTACACTAAAACCAAAAAAATATGGCAATCTAAAAGTCCAACTTCAAGTGAAAAAAAAAAAAACTTAAATATACCTGCTCTTAAGAAGAAGTTAGATCTTCACAAACTCTACAGAGGCCTTTGTTTGCTGGTGAAAATATTAAGTAAGGCTGTTACCGGTGTCCGAACCTACCTTTCCAGCAGTTCTGTTCATACTGGCCCAAAGAAGAAGCAACCCAAGGGCCCACAGGCAGACTAAAGGATGAACACTGGCACATGCTCTTCTGGGCTATCAGTCCTTCTAAAAGAAGAAAGCTAGGCTGGCGAGATGGCTCAGTGGTTAAGAGCACCGACTGCTCTTCCGAAGGTCCTGAGTTCAAGTCCCAGCAACCACATGGTGGCTCACAACCACCCGTAACAAAAACCTTATGCCCTCTTCTGGAGTGTCTGAAGACAGCTACAGTGTACTTACATATAATAAATGAAGAAGAAGAAGAAGAGAGCCTGACTTTCTCATCACTGTGCGAAGTACTTGGAAAACACTCAAAAACAAAAAACAAACAAACAAAAAAACCCAACTTTACCATTTGCTAAAGATCGAATGCTTTATGATTCTGCTTATAAGAGACCTGAGGAGTCACATTCACAGAACTTGAAACAACATGACTGGGTTGCTGGGAATGGGAGAGTGGAATTCGAGGTTCAAAGTTAATAGGTACACACTTAGAGTTTTGTGAGATGGAAATTCTGAAGATAGAGGGGCGATGATAGGGCCTTAAGGTGTTAAATGTGCAGAACACCATCCAGCCGTGTATTTAAGAATGGTGGGATAGGTCAGTCTTACACGTTGTATTTGTTTAATCACAAAAACAGACTTGCTAGGCAGCGGAAGCATCAGGGAGGGCGCTGTAAAACCCTGTGCCTACCCACATTTGTCGTTTCGACAAGAGGGCTTATTGCTTTAAGTTTCTTTTGATAGAATGAGACTCCAATACTTGGGCCATTTGAGAAGGGCTCAGGACCTCCTGCTCGTTTCTCTGAACACCAGACAAACTAGCTAAGGAAAACCACAGTCAGGCTAGGATAAGAACAGGGTCAGCTCATTTGTTCCCGACACTCAACATTCCTCTCCCTCCACCGCCTCTTCTCTCCTGCTCAGGACTGACCTGGGAACCAGACCTCTGCCCCAGGGCCTGGGCTGATATCCTTGGCAGGCCTCTGAAAGGAGCTTCCTCCTCCCTGGAGGACTGCTTTGCATAAGGGACAGTTGGAATGAAAGGAGTTTTTTGTCTGAGATGTGTGCTGCAAAACCCAACTCATGTGTGAAGATTATCATGAATAGAGAGCTTCTACTTGAATTCGCTTGCACCTTGAGATGAAAGGAGGAACGTTCTCACCCTATCACCCAATAAAAGTGCGCTTAACAGTTTTAACCACTGCCCTTGCTATTGCGTTATCTGTGCTAGTTAGATACTAAAAAGGGTTTTATCGCTTCAAATAGGAACCATTCCTACATACACCTGCTTCCTTTGTTACCTAAATGCTCTAGGTTATGGTCTATCTTTTGCTGTCCCTCATCCTGAATAATTAAATAAGTATTCTCAAGTCTCAGGGAACAGAGGATCAGCGTTCCAATAGTAAGGATGAGGGCCTCTTGGGTCTGCGGGGGTCTAAGGTGACTTAGCTGTGCTGTGGTGTTTGGGAGCCTCAGGCTTCTGTAGATACAGTGCCCCTCTCCACCAGATTCCCTAGATGGTTCAGCCTTGGGTATGGTGATCAAGTCATGCAAGTGTGAAAAGAAACCCCAAATGGCACAGCAGGTATCTGGTCCTGGAAATTGCTGCTGTGTATTGGCGCTAAGTTCATTTCCCCTGGGAAGTGTCTAAGGCATCTTTTCTCTCAGCCAGCTGCTTTAACCTTCCTCCCCACCCACCCCCTCTACCCTGAAGTCCCCACCCCTTATCTCTAGGGGAGAATGAGAACCTTGGGCTGTGATTGCGATACAGGGCAGTTTACCTTGGGCCGCTACAATGTTTCCACTAAGCAAACTCAGCGCGGTAACTAGATTTACAGTCAACTTGACACACGCTGGGGTTATCTGGAAGGCGGAAGCCTCATTTGAGAAAATGCTCTCTATAAGATCCAGCTATAAGCCATTTTCTTAATTAGTGATGAGGGCCCTGCCCAATGTGAGCTGCTGTCTAGGCTGGTGGTCCTAGGTTCTAAAAGAAAGCAGGCTGAGAAAAGCCCTGATGAGCAGACCAGTAAACGGCACCCCTCCAGGGCCTCTGTATCAGCTCCTGCCTCCAGGCTCCAGTCCTGCCAGAGTTCCTCTCCTGACTTCCTTCAATGAAGGACAATGATGTAGACGTGTAAGCCAAATAAACCCTTTCCTCCCCAGATTGCCTGTTGCCGTGGTGTTTCATTGCAGCAATAGGAACACTACCTAGGACACTCGGTAAAAACACTTGTATTATGTGTCCACTCATAGTTCTTCTGACTTTCAAGTTTTATCCAAACGGCTGGTATGGACCACTGCATCTGAGGTGAAGATCCCATTGTCCCCTTGCTCCTGGACCACACACAGCTGCTGCTCCTCTCAGAGATTACGCTCCTTAGACCAAGACTATGAGACCCAGAGAAGCCTTCAGGGAGATTTAGGAGTCAGTTCAAGGTTGCAGACACAGAGGGGAAAAAATAAATCCTGCTGACTGCTGCTGAGGCCTCAGGCACTTATGGGGAGTCCTGGGGCTGAGATGTTAACAGAAAGCCCCAAATCGAGGAAAGTGGCAGAACCCTATCGTCAGGTTAGTCAGACGTTATTAGTCAAGAGCTTCGCCCTAGAAGTGTATTACTCTGGGCAAGGAGCTTGACAGCCTCTCTGAATGAGAGACGAAGTGGTGAGCCAGCAAAATCAAATAATCCCAGCAGCCAGAGATGGGAGTGCCCTCTCCCTGAAGAAGGGTCTGGCTCGAGCACTCTGCTGCCCGTGTTGCCTGGGCTTTGTCTTGTGTTGTCAGCACCTGCCACCTCCCATTTCGCTAAAGTATTGCGACGTCACTTGCATCTCTTGCTGTTGTTCATTGACTGTCCCATCACCCTTGTTAGACGGCCAGTTCCATCAGGGCAGGGCTTCTGCTGTTTTGCTGGGCAAACAGCACAAACCACCAAGAACCATGCCTGGCACTTCAAATGCATCCCGTAAATCTTTGCTCATGAACGAAAGGATTCACTGTGTCGCCAATAAGACACAACAAACAAACTCCATGTCTGAAGAAAGGAGGAGGAGGAGGGAGAGGAGGAGGGGGAACGGGAGGAGGGGTAGGAGGAGGAGGGGGAGGAGGGGGAGGAGGAGGAGGGGGGAGACATCATTGCCATAATCTTATGTCCAGTCTATATTCCAACTGTCCTACTTCCTTCAAATGTCCCAGCATTCCCCTCTCCCTCTCACCCCACCTCTCCGCCTCCCATCACCTTCTTTGCCATTGTAGCTTCGAACCAGGGTCTAATGAAGCCAGACAGACCAGATCTGATGGCTGAGCCTCTTTAGATTCCAGTCTTTTAATACAGAACCATCTCTCTACACAGCCCACATTTCTACTCCTGCTGTTAGATATTTTTCAAGAGCCCAAGGCAGTTTGGGACACGGGGACACACTTCCCATGTTCTGCTTTTGTCTGGTGGTTTCTTCTCACCACTATTTAACTTGTCTCTAGTTTAACTTGTCTCTAGTTTAACTTGTCTCTAGTTTAACTTGTCTCTAGTTTAACTCTCAAGGCTTTATCAGACTCAGGTTAGACATTTTACCAAGGACACTTGGCAGGTGACACTGGGCTCTTGGTGTTGTACCCCACGGGTACGGAGTTATGACTTCCTAGAGTGTCATTAGCCATCTGGTGGTGGCCAGAGCTTTTCATTTTAAAGGCACTTGTTCCCCATGCCAGTAATCGGTTACTTTGGAGACATGTACTGCAGGTAAGCATCCTGCTCTGCAAACCCTTCCACCCCATCCATGATCTGCCCTAAATGAGTGACACACTCTGATAACGATTATTACTTGGACAGCTCATCAATTCTAAAATGCTCAGAGCTAACCGGGAGAAAGGAAGGCAGAGGGAAGAAACAGAGATGGAGGAAAATAATGAAGAAAGAGCAAGAGCTGTGGCTGGCCCTGGAGTCGTTGCCAAGGCCCTACCCTTTCCACATCCCATTGCTTCCAGAATCACGAGCCTTTTCAGAAACAATAGCCTGAAACAGTGAACACAGGTGGTCTTGTGCTCAGGGCCAGCACCTTCTTAAAAAGTGAATACATTGCATTACGGTGACCCTAGGAATCTGAACTTGGAGTTCATCTTCACCCTTGACCCAAGGTCAGGAAGACCTAACAATAACAAATCAGGTGGCATGCAGCCATGTTCTAAGCCAGTCATTTGGACAGCGAATTTCCATGAGACAAGGTGAAGTCAGTGCTGGCTAAGGGCACCCTGGCTCGCTCCATGAGGGAAGTTTACAGAATACATCCACCAGCCGGCATTTAACCAGACCACCCGGGTCCAACAGGGACATCTTTCAAACAACCGCTTGCCCCATTGTGCAAAAATGGGTTTCTTTGAAAGACATGAAGTCATTCACCTGACCAGTTCAACCTGGGCCTTCTCTGGGCAAGGCTGTTCTTTTTCAGATTTTTTAGGGAATTAGGTTGCTCTTTTGTGAAATATTTTGGTGAAATCCATGTCAGTACTTATTACCAGATCAAATGTTTAAGTCCCTTTAGGTGATCTCAAAAACACAAGTCTTTTTTGTATTTAGCTTTATTTTCTGTGGATAAGTCTTTGCCAACATGTATGTATAAGCATCAAGTGTGTGTCTGGTGCCCAAAAAAGTCAGACAAGGATATTGGCTCCTTCAGAACTGGAGTTTTAGAGAAGGTTGTGCCTTGCCATGTGAGTACTAGCATCCGAATCTAGGTTCTCTGCAAGAGCGGTGAGTACTTTCTGAACCACTGGGCTGTCTTTCCAGCTCACTCTCTTTTAAGAAAAAATTACACGTCTCTGTAAAGGCACCATTCTGTTCTGATTCCGTGCATTCAGATTCAACTCACATGAAGCAAGAACCCTGACTCCTGCTGCAATCTAGATCAAGAGCTAGCAAAGGCCCTCTGGCAAAAGGTTGAAAAGGCGATGAGTGTGTGGGTAATTATCTTCTATAATTTCAGAGAGAGCAGGCTTGGGAATTACAGTAGGAGTGGTGTGTGTGTGTGTGTGTGTGTGTGTGTGTGTGTGTGTGTGTGTATGTGTATGTGTGTGTGTGTGTGTGTGAAGGTGTCTCCCGGGGACTCCCCAGAAATGGAAGATGATTCCCCCCAGTGGGAACCGACTCCCGGGATGACGGCCAACGCTGAGTCACCAGGTCGTGATGAAGCTCTGAAGGCAAGCCGCCCTCTTTAAGCCACGCTGTCCCTAGAGAGAACTGTGGTTATTTAAGGATGGATCAACTTTGAGTTTATAAAGCAAAGTATTTTAAAGTTATGCATATTTGAATTCCCTTGAGTATCATTTTAATGCATGTGTTAGTTCTAAAGAGGGGGAGGAAGGGGACTCACACCATTAAGCAAACAGCCCCTCAACTCCTAATTAGCTCCAAGTTTGGAATCTCTGCCCCACACAGCAGATGCTGAATAAATGCTGAGTCGACAAATTCTTCGGATTTTTTTTTTTTTTTAATAATTGAGGGACCATCCTGTCTTCTTTTCAACAACTCTCCTCCCTTCTGCCACTTGGGATCCTACTCCTAATATTCCTTCCTTCACTCTTTTATGTGGTACTCATTACCAGCAAACAGGTCTGTTTCCCTCCTGCAGAAGTGTGTATGAATTTGTGAGAAACGACCTTCCTTCCCCACCACCCAACTTAACAAAATAAACTGTTCCAAGGAGGAGCAAGCGAGAACGCTTCATGGAGACATTTACCGAGCTTTCGACTTCTTTATCAGCAGCAGCCGTGGGATCCTCCCAGTGCTGGAAGCCTGTGCTGGCTTTAGAAATAAAATCCAGCCGGGCGTGGTAGCCCACGCCTTTAATCCCAACACTTGGGAGGCAGAGGCAGGGGGATTTCTGAGTTCGAAACCAGCCTGGTCTACAGAGTGAGTTCCAGGACAGTCAAGGCTACACAGAGAAACCCTGTCTCGAAAAACTGGAAAAAAATAAAATAAAACAAAATAAATCCAGAGGTTTAAAAGGCAGCCAGGAACTTCAGGTGCTCATTGAAGCTGCACTAACCTCTTCTAACAGCACAACCAGAAGTTTTGTCTCTGATAACAAACGGAAATAGAACCCTCAGAGAGGCTAGATCTGGAATATTCTCCTTGGGGAAGGAGGAAGAACTGTTTGCCCTCAAGAGTAAGAACTCTTGCCTTCTAGGAGTTCCATTTTATCAACGGGTAGGGAAGCCAACGCGCATCACCTCTTGGCTGAGTGTGACCCCTGCCTGACAGCGGCATGTGCTGTCCTGACCAGGATGCTGAAACACATCTGCTCAAGTCAAACGTCCCCCACCCCCTTCATTCTAGTGAGCTTGAAAGTCTAAGACGCCAAGCAAGGCTCTACAAGTGGACAACCAGCTCTCCATCAAGAGCCCCACAACAGGAAGATCATTTCCTTTCTTTGCCTCTGAACACCACATAGGCTGCCCCGTGAGCAGTCACAGTGCTTGACCCACCCAACACTGACAAACCTGAATGATTGCATTGCCCACCAAAGAAATGGTTAAAAAAAAAATCTAGGAAAAGAACAATGGTTAGTGATGCGCTGTGCCCTGACGTGGTTGTTAGCATTTTGTCTAAGCTCCGCCCCACAGTTGCCTAGCAACAGCCAGGTATGTCTGACTTACTATATAAGGGTTTGCTTGCCTCCTCTGCTCTCTCTTGCTCTTGCCTTCCTACTCCGGGTCTTCTCGACCCTTCCCCTTCTCTCCCCATTCCCCAATCCCTCTCTCTCTCCACATGACAGGCCTCTACTCCTCTACTCTCTGCCTTTCTCTGTCTCTATTACCCTCTTAACTCCCCTCCCCATGCCCTGAATAAACTCTATTCTATACTATACCGTCCTGTGGCTGGTCCCTCAGGGGTAAAGGATGCCTCAGCATGGGCCCACAGAGGTAGCCCCTTCCCTGATACCTGACTACACATCCCACCCCAAAATATTCCTCCTTTTCTTTATCTTTTTATAAACACAACAACGGTTTTCTGTTGGTTCTGTCCCTTAGCCATCCTTGTCTCTTGAAATAGCACGGGCATGTTTGAAGTTACACAGTCCAATTCAGTGAAATATTCCAACAGAAGAATAGTGTTCCCTGTGTAACCAGTCCAGGAATCAGAAATATCATAGTGGATGATATTGTTCAATAGGAATTATAGGAGGTCAATATTCTGCACTGAAGTCCTATACCAGGCTCCAAAAGACCAGTCTAAGAGCAATGAAGCCTTCTGAGCTGAGGTTTCAATCACCAAGCTAAAACCAAGTTGTTATCTGGCCTTTGAGAATCCGCAGAGATCGATATAGGTGGATACTGGAGTCTGCAAAGTACTTGCTGGGATTCCCAGCTTCTTGTCGGGAACCTAGGAACTAGACCAGGGACATGTAGTGGAAATAAAACAGACACATTTTATTTAAAAAGAGGACACTTCTAGGATGGGATGTGGGCCAGAGAGCTGGGAAAGAAGGTTACACACTCAGTTGCTGGATTGACTGGGACATTTGCAGAGGGCAGGCACCTTTGGTGGATGTTATGTTACACATCAGCCTTGGTAGAGCGGCATTTCCAGACCATTGCTGTTTTGGGCTTCTAACATATGCTAACTGTGATGGCTCTCTCCCTCAGCCCCACTCTCCAGCCACAAGACCTAGAAGAAACCCCCGAAAGCAGCTGGCTTCTATCAGCTTAATGAGCCTTCTCCCTGTCTTTATCCTTACCAAGAAGTAAGTAGCAAGCAGTACTCTGACATTAACCAATTAGTTACTGGTCTCAACCTGTCTCTGGTTTCCATCTAACTAGAACTGCTTAGGTGACTGGTCTACTTTGGGGTTCGTTTCTGCTTCGTCAGTCTCCTGTAATAGCAATTTCCTCTGATCAACCTGTGACATTTCTTTTATTCTCTATCATTCCATTTGACGCTCTTCTAGTCTGCATTACTATTCTGTTTTGTATTACTCTGTTTACGCTGTGGCGTCAAGTGTTACCAGAGTCAATGATCAGAAACAAAGCCAGTTTAGATCTTTACAAGAAAAAGGTTGTGGTTTTAATCTTTTGACAATGCACATAATCCAACTCTATTATAACCATAACAAGCCATCCAAAGGAAGTGGAAAAAAGTAGAAAACACATGTATAATCTGGTGGCTTCATAAACATGAGCTACCAAATACTTAGTGTTTTATTAAAATGTTTCGCATTTCCCTGTCCGTTTCTGATTCTAACTTTTCTTTTACCTTCAAGAAATATATTCATGCACGTATATACTGATGTATATTGTCTTCTTTTGATTATACCCTTGGTACCAAGAAATTCCTAGGGCCTGCAAGATGGCTGAATGAGTGAAGGCTTTTTCCACAGAGGCTTGCCAACTTTTTATTCCCAGAACTTCCATAAAGGTAGCAGTAGAGAACCAACTCTACATGATTTTCCTCTGACCTACTCTCTCTCTCTCTCTCTCTCTCACACACACACACACACACAGAAGAAGCAGCAACAACAACAATAAATATATTAATGAAAGAAAGAAATTCCTAAGGGATGGGGCTCAAAGGCATGGTTCTTGCCCATTGTGTATGACTGCCTCCATTCAGACCCCAGCACCACAAAACAAGCAAAGGCAAAAAACAAAGGGACCTTCCTGAAGAGGGGTTTACTACTGGCAAGTTTCCAGGAGCATTCAACATAATGATGGATGGAAGTGGATGTCAGTTTCAAGCTATGGGGTTAGGCTACTTTACTAGGAATTCACTCCTAGCCCTCACCTAAACACGTGCCTCAACATCTCCATCAGCAAAGTAGAGACAGCGAAGACGCCTAGCTTCCACTGCATGGTGTCTTAGCTAGGGTTTCTGTAGCTGTGAAGAGACCCTATGACCGTGGCAACTCTTATAATGGAAAGCATTGAATTGGGGCAACTTATATTCCAGAGGTTTGGTGCATTGTCATCATGGCGGGAAGCATGGCAGCTTTCAGGCAGACATGGTGCAGGAGAGGTAGCTGAGAGTTCTACATCCACATCCAAAGGCAGCAAGAAGAGAGGGTGAGACTTGAGGTTCTGAAACCTCAAAGCCCACTTCCAGTGACACACTTCCTCCAACAAGGTCACACCTAATAATGGTACTCCCTGTGAGCCTATGGAGGCCATTTTTATTCAGACCACCACACATAGATGAAATTAGAGGATGAAATTAGTGGAGTGTTTGACATTAAACCTGGGTGTAGACCGCAAACATATGTTCTGTTGCTTGAAGAGGCCTCGCTTCCCTACCACTCCTGAGCCAGCCCAGTCCATCACTATAGAACTGAAGTGCTTCTCTGCTTCTCCTGAAGGCCTCTGGACCAGTTTAGACCCAAGTTTTTCTCCCCCTGAAACATTCATCTATAAAATAAATAACATGTTGAAATATAAACAATTAAATAACTTCACATAAGAACATCACCATTCCTGCAAAGATAGTATGAGACTGTCTTCTGCTGGGGGCATCAGTTTCCCATGAATGTTAGCACTTTATCCAGACAGAAGAGTTCAAAATGAAGTTACTTCACGGTTTTCTTTGAGTTCAAACTTATATCAGTTGAACAAAAGGAGGAAGAGGAAGGATGGAGGTGCCTGACTAGGTAATAAACAGGAAGGAAACATTCTTACATCCAGCAGAAACCCACTAGCAAAATTGATAATTAAATTTCTGTTCCACAGAGTAATTTTTATTTGTTCAGTTTATTGCTATTGTCAAGTAAAATGTTTTAGTTTGCATTTGTAATCTTTATATATATATTTTTAAACCACAAATCTGGTTTCTTGACTGACTGGTTGATTGATTGGTTGATTGATCTGGCTTCATGTAGCTGAGGTTGGCCATGAGCTTCTGATCCATTTGCTTCTGTCTTCCAAGTGATGGGAATACAGGTATAGGGCATTGTGTCCTGCTAACATGTGGTTCTTTATCTGAATACCTTCACCAAATGACTAGTTGACATTGAACCAAAGTTGCACTAAATTGAAGAAAATCCCAACAAATCTGAACCCTCTTGATTCAGTGGCAGAGCCAGCTATGCCTCGTCACCGGCAGGAAGCTGAGCTGACTGTGACTCTTCATTTGTTCAAACCATGAAGTCCCATCTATTCCCATAAGGTCCCCAGGTTTGCTACCTTCCCAGGTGGGGCTCTGGGAGGGACCTGTTTCCTGTTCACATCTTCCCCCAAAGTACAGGGTACTCTGTGAGTTTTTCTTTCTCTATAAAACACAGCCACAAGGAGTCTGGAGTGTGGACAGTTCACTTCGAAAGACAGAGAAGAAACAGTTGCCCTAGGAGCCTTTCAAACATCTATTGTATTCTTACCATTCTCCTGTGGGGGCCACCTATAGAAACAGTTCCGTTTATATTGTGACCCTAAGCACTAAGTCCTGCCACTAGCCCTTTACTGTGCCTTTCCGACCACCCACCGTGGTTTCCAAGAGCCAATGATTTAAGAATACAAATCATTCACAAGGCCTTAGCTCTTTTCCCAGCAGAAACATTCCGTCTCTTTGGTTCTTCCTTTTGATCTGCTTGCTAGTGTATAATAGTGTATACACCCATCACTTGAAAAGGGAAATTCTAACCTTGCATGCCCCCTTGCTTTCTTGGGCAAGGAAAAAAAAAAAAAAGAAAGAAAATGCTTTGCCCTAATGTTATGGTAAAAAAGACTTGACGCTTGGATGTATGAGGACTCAGTAGATAGAAGTTGACTTTTGCCACATCTCTTTTCCTGATGCAATGATGCCCAGAATGAAGAGAGCTGTTCAAATCTATTTCCATGCCACCCCCATTGGAAATACACAGTGATAGTTTCTAACTCAACCCCATTTCAGCATCCAGGCACTGGAGTAATTTAGTGCGTTAGTTTTCCATTGCTATGACAAAATGCCTAAGACAAGCAATTTAAAGGGAGGAAAGGTTAATTCTCCATCACAGTTTTGGGAGTTATAATCCTTGGTTCCTTGACCCTGCTGTCTGGAGAGGGGCAGCACATCATGCTAGCAGCACGTGGTAGACGAAGTCTCTACCTCGTGATGACCATGATGACCGGGAGGCAAGCACTTCCTGGACAGCTGCCTGATTAGGTCAAGGTAAAGGTCAGCTCCCTGCTCGTGGCAGCCGCTGATCACATTGTGTGTGGTGTGTCTGTACAAACGATTGTGTGCTTCTTCAAACGTCAGTGTTAAAAACCACTCCACCACTGGCTGAAATCGTAAGGGAGACTTTTCTGCAAAACAGTGGCACCAGGGGATGTTGTAACAGGAGCAACAGAGTGGACTCGGTTCCAACCCCAATGAAAACTGCTGGAACCAAGAAGCAGGTGAAGGAAGAGTAGCAGGAAAATTACTAGGTAAATGCAGCGAGGCTGAAGAATTCTTGCCAGAGCAGATGATGCAGATGTGGAGACCAACATCAAGACCTTTCAACAACACTCAGAGGAAGCTGGCTGTAGTGTGAGAAGGGAAAAGGGTGTATACTGCTAGTTGTAGTGAACAGGAAGACAGAGTTGATGTTATCACTGTGGGGTAAAAAAAAAATAAATCTCTCCTAGCAGATACTGAGGTTGTCTCACAGAAAGCAGGATTGCCCAACAGTTCACAGGGTGGCCTTTGAGTAAACACTGCACATGGACCATCGGAGTCAGAGTGCAAGGGTAATGCTCTGGGGGAACATTAACCCAGATTCCCTAGACAGACAGACAGACAGACAGACAGACAGACAGAGAGACAGACATAGCTCACAGTAAAGGTAAATAAAAAAACGAGGCAGCAGAGACAGGTATGCAAAGCACAGATAGTTATGTAGATGTCTCTGTTCCACTCCCTCAACCTGCTGCAAGTATTTTACCAACCAGTGTGAATACAGATGAACACTCCCTCCCTCTCCTCCCTCCTCATACTAACTGTAGAGAGACAGAAAGTTAGGAAGAGCTTGGCCTGCACAGTATCCGGTCCCTGGACATCCCCTCCCAGGCACATAACTTCAAGGTACTTAAAAGATGTTGCAAGAGAGTCCTGTGGTCCTACAAGAGGATGCCGAGCAACATTAGTCTCTCTCAGCACTGCTTCAGGCGGATAGCAACTTCTCTTGTGTGGTCTTCAGATCAGAGGGAACTCCAGCCTAGCTCAGGAGCATTGAGAGCCTTACTCCATCTTACTCATCCAGAGGTGAGCATGACAGACCTGGACTTGGAGTCCAAAGCAAAGAGAAGGGGACAGTGGGACAGGGACCTACGGCCCATCATGGCAGCTGCCATCCCCTCTACCTGAGGCCCTCCATTGTGTCCTCTCATAGACATTCAGCCATCCAAAATGGCAAGCATATGCTGTTATGGAATGTCAAGTGTCCCTTTACTGACTTGGGGGATGAGGACGAGTGACTGGATCCTAAGGGCTCTGAGCTAATCGGTGGATTAACCAACCCCTGATTGGATTTGTAATTTGGAAGCATGGCTTGGAGATGCTACAAAAAGTAGGGGGCTGCTACCAGCTGGAGTATTAGGTCGTCATGGGTGACTCCTTGGCGTTGTATCTTGACCTGGTCCTTCCTATCCCACCCCACCATCACACACACACACACACACACACACACACACACACACACCACCACCACCACCACCACACACCACTATTACTACACCAGTAGAGACTCTGTGCTCCCCTTCCCAATAAAGAATATCCACTTTCCAGGGGGGGCTCAATGGGTCTAATTCTGAAACATAGATACTGTGTATTCGCTGGATCAGTCCAGATTCTATTATAGCAAAAGGAAAAATTGTGGATCTATTTCTAAAAGTTTCCCAGTCACTTCTGAAGATAAATTTTACCTTTAAAAAAAAAAAAAAAACAGAGTAGAGAGCTAGAAAGATGGCTCGGCACTTAGATGTGCTTACTGTTCTTGCAGAGGACCTGGGTTCAATTCCTAGCACCCACATGGCTACTCACAACCATCTGTAACTTCAGTTCCAGGGGATCTGACACCCTCTTCTGATTTCCACAGGTACCAAGTATGCCCATGATACACATACATACATACATGCTGGCAAAACATTTTTTTTGGTGCATAAACAAACAAAGCCAAATAAAGCAAATAAAATTAAAAAGAAAAAAAAAAAGAAAAAGAAAAAAACAAAGTAGGAACAGGAGAAGTCCACACTTAGCACCTTCAGGACCCTAGGCTCAACCCTTAACACTGTAAAAAATAATAAGAATAAATTTTAAATATTAAAATGAATCAGAAGCCAGGCATGGTGGTACATGCCTATAAACTTAGCACTTGGGAGGCAGACACAGATAAATCTCTATGAGTTCGAGGCCAGCCTGGTTTACATAGTGAGCTCTAGGCTCCTCAATGGAACCACAGCAATCCTTGGCGTTGGCTGTCTTGTTTTATAACTGCATTGTCTGCTATGAACACATTTGCAACTAACTGTAGGTAACAGAATACTGAAAGCTAGAGTCCTTGGAGAAATAGCAGCCGCCTAACTCAGTTAACCAGCAAGAACATGTAACAAGGGCACCAAGTCAGCTGGGGCAGGACTGGCCTTCGCCTTCAATGCCACTCAGTGTCTGTGTCTCTCACTGCGCAATGAGTTTTGTTTGGTTTTTCATTTAAAAAGCAGGCTTGAGGGACCTGGGAAAACAGCTCAGTGTATAAAGTGCTTGCACGATCCCCTGAACCCCGATAAGAGCTAAGTGCAGTGCTACACCTGTAATTCCAGGACTGGGGATGAAGAGGCAGCGGGAACCCAAGGAAGTCTGTCAAAAAAGGAGCTCCAGATTCATTGAGGGGTCCTGTCTCTAAAAAGTAAGGAGGATGGAGCTGAAGGTTCAGAGCATTGGCTGCTCACCCAGAGGACCTGGGTTCAAGTCTCAGCATTCAACATGGATGCTCATAACCATCTGTCACTCTAGTTCCAGGAGATCCAATGCCCTCTCCTGGCTTTCAGGGTCATCAGGAATGTATGTGATGCAAAGACACTCAAGCATGCAAGACACCCGTATACGTAATAATAAATGTGTGTGTGTATGTGTGTGTGTATGTGTGTGTGTGTGTGTGTTTCTAATGAGGAAAGTGGTTGAAGAAGATGCCCAATGTCAATCTCGGCTCCCCAGGCACTCACACATATGCACAGGAATACACACCGGTACTTGCACACAGAGAAGTAGATCTGAATATACCAGTGCCCACCAGTGGGATGCTCTCCACAGCCACACCTCAGTACAATGATCACAGCATGGGACATGGATGCCACTGGGGTCCATTCTGAAGGACAGCTCTGTTCCCTGCCTCCAGCCAGCTTCTGTGGTCAGGCGAAGCTATGAGGAAATACAATGAAGGTCAGTTTAACAAAGACCCCAGTGTGGGGGAAATGTAACACCACAGGAGACAGACTGTGGGAGGAGGAGGAGCCTAGAGCCCCAGGCTCGGTGGAAGAAATAAGGAAGGGTCAGAGAGGGAACTGGAGGCCTCCGAAAATGAGGCACACCAGGCACAGACAGTGGTGAGTGCTTGCCATTCAAGCTCCTTGGTATCTTGAGACAGGAGGAGGAGGAGGAGGAGGAGGAGGAGGAAGGGGCGAGTTGCCAAGTGTTTAGAGTTTAGGACCAGCCTACCTTTTTTTACACAGTAAAAAAGTATCTTTTAAAATATATGTGGACACACACACACACACACACACACACACAGAGAGAGAGAGAGAGAGAGAGAGGGAATATGAGGCTAAGGCAAACTCTACTTGGGTGTAATGACTGACCCAGGAGTTATCATCCCCAACTTGCTCTTGCCTCAGTTTATCATCTGGAAATGACCCATTCTCTACCCAGGGGTATAAAGGGGTATTGGGGTGACCAGGACAGCCCAGGTGGTTAGCATGCATGCCTACATAAAGACAGAAGCGACCCACAGTGTTTCCTCCCTCTGGCCACATCACCTTTCATTTCTCCCACTCCCTGCTCACTGGTCCTCCTGGAACTCACCCGAAGCAGATGAAACTCAGCTTCAGAGGGAATCAACCGACTTCCGCCTGCCACGCTTGCCACGCTTCTCCCAAGGTGCAACTATGGTGGGAAGAGTCTCCTCAACCCTCCCCTCAGACTTCCTCCCTCCCCTCCGTATGTACACACCCAGCCCCAGTGCCTCATTGAATCCGCAGGGCGCCAGCCCCACGTGCACAGGTATAGCATTGGCTCTCTGGCGCGCCATTGCTCACGCTCACACATTGTTGTGGGTCCTTATCCTGGCAGCTGACTCCTCTGAGGACGGCACTCTGAACCAACTGAGACATGGCATGTGTTCCTCGGGGTCTGACAGGTCCCCATGAGCTGGTGTCAGAGCTGTTGTCATTCTGTGACTGCTCAAGGTGCCCCCTTCATCCTTGAGCATGGAGTTAAACTAGGTCTTTGCTTGAGAAAAATCAAACACAGGGGAGGAATGTCGTTCTTCAATTGAAATAACACACACACACACACACACACACAGACTAAGGCTAAGATATAGGAGGAGGGGCAGAGAAGAAATGAGAATTTTGACTAAGGCATCCATTCACTGAGGGGCGTGTGGGAACACCTGCTGGGAGCCAGCCTCGAGGTAGCTCTTCAGTGGCCTGAGCTATGGACATGGTAAGCTTCCTCTCTCTTCACTCCACAGCCATGAGGCTCCCTGAAGGATCTGGGGAGCAGGTGACACAGAAGGCTGGGGGATGGCGAACAGCTGAGAGGAGTGTGGGCCAAGTTAGTTCCCTGATGTAGCCAGCAGTATCTAGTGTAACACCCTCAAGAAGAAAGGGCCCTTCAGACAGTCCCTGCTCCCTGGGTCCTGCAGGCTAGTTGCTGTCAAATAGCAGAGGAAGGCAGCTGCCAGGGGCTACTCATCACAGAGGAGATGAAAGCAAGCTGCTTGGCCCCACCAGGAACCAGGGAAAATCACAAGCTATTGGGGGCGGGGAGGGGGGATAATCACAGGACCTCTGATAAGCAGCATGGTATCTTTCAAGCATGCTCTCTCCATCCTCCCTATAACCAAGTCAGGGCTACAGCTTGGCAGCATTTTCTAGATCTAAACACCCAGACCCAGAAAAGCTGGCGTGCACTAGGTTACACGGTAACTGTGAAAGGCAGCATTTGAACCCAAGACCACCAGGCCCCTCCTTCCTCCACTTGCCCCTCCCTCCAGAGGCAGCCCCTCTGGGATCTGGCAGGTCAGCCAGCCCCCTCCCTTTCCAACACTCACTGCCCCAGGTGGAGGGACATTTGGCCACAGTAGGTCCTTTTCCAATGAGTGACATTTCCTTGACTTGTCTGGGCTGACAAATGTTCTGTCACAGAACCTGACAATGGAGCCGACTCCTCCTCTGAGGAGCAATGCCTGCCCTGGCAACTGGTGGTTTTGGCTCTCACAGGTCTGGGGAAAACCACAGGCTAGTTTCTGTTCAGTTCAGGCCACCGCTAGGTGGAGAGGGTGGCTCTCTTCCTGGCTTCCTCAGCCCCTGGTACATGTCATACGAGAAGCTTAGAGCCAGGGTAGGGGCTATCTATCCCTTGGTCCCGAATGTCCTGCAGACTGGAGAGGTTTCAATTTATATTTCCTCTACCCTTATCCCACCCCACCCCCCAACCTCCAAGAAGCTTTTCTGGAGCAAATAAGGCCGTGTCACATCAGTGTGCTAGGAGCCACCCAACATCCTAAGGAGGAGCCATGCAGATTGGATGTACCCAGACCATAGACCCTCCAGGCGTGTGAGAGTGGGGGGTGGGTGGGCAGAAGATGGGCAAGGGAGGAGGAGTGTTTGCAGGCTGGGTGGGAGGGCATGCTAAGGGTGAACGGAGCATGAGGTCAGCCCCAGCTGATAGAGGCTGCTGGCCTGAATCGCTCTCCCACTCACCCTCCCCGGTTGCCCATGGAGGGTGGGTGGTTTTGATGAACCCAATCAGCAGGTGGAGCTATGTTATGACCCCCTCCGGCTGGCCTCACATTCATCTCTCTTTCATACTTCCCTGCACTCTGGCTTCCTCTTATCCTGCCTATGAGTACCCCTCCCCCACTCTCCTTCCTTATCCTCCTTGTCCTGTGTAGGAACACACTGATTGTTGAGCACACCTGCAGCTGGCTTGGGGCTCCCCACCGTAACAGAGGACAAGCTACCTGTTGACCCCTATATCCTGATCTAACTTTCCGATACTTTGTTAGCTCAGCGTGAGGGCGCCCAGAATAAAGTGAAACGTCACGTACGTCATACACAGTTTTTCAGAAGCAGCTGTAAGTGGAGAACTGCCTTTCCTTTCTACCAAGTTTGGTTGTCGACCCTGCTGCTGCTGTTAGCAGGATTGGGGGGAGGGGGGTAATGGCTGTAGCTTGTGCAATCGTTTTGACCTACGAAGTATGTGCCCGAGGGTATTTGCATGGCCCTGCCCCATCAGTTCAAGTCATTAATGAGTCTTTGAAAGACTCATTTGACCACAACCATAGTCTTTGGTCAGGAAGAACTTCGATCTAGTTGAAATGAGTCTCACCGAGTTTCACACCGTCTTGTTGCCGAGGTTACAGTGCCCTGACATTTTACCCGCTTGGCTAGGCCGGGCCCATTGTGCCGATGTTCCTGCTTCCAATTGCTTGCAGGCACAGCCGCGCGTTGCTCTGCGCCTTGCATCATGGGCCTCTCACCGCCTGCCCTGGGGCTTCCCTGTTGTGGAAGATGAAGGCGCCTTGGGACTCACTACCTAAGCAGGCACACTGAGTTCAGGTCAGACGTGTGGGGCCATGGGCAGGTGGACAAGAGAAGGAGGCCGGCTGCTTCGTGGGTGGCCAAGCACAGCACAGATGCCCCCTGCAACTATTTCCTGGTCTGGCCTCCTCTCTCAGGAGAGAGCAGACTCTGCCTATCATAACGTCAATCTGAGAGAGACTTGACCAGGCAGACAAATTCTCCTTCTCTGTGCTACTGTGGCAAGCCCCACACGAAGCAAAGCAATTAGCTTTACTCATGAGAAGCTGAGGTTAGCCCGGTAATCGTCCCCTTTTTAATCCAGCACCCTGGACGCTCGTACTAGCTTTCAGAGCTCTGACGTTTCCATAAACTTAAGACAGGGAAACGTATGGAGAACTGAAGGAACCCCGGAGACTACTACATCCCTGGTGCTTCTCCCCTCCAAGAGAGCAATATTCGCTGTTGCGTTGAAGCTGCCGCTCTTTAGGGCTCTCTTACCTGAAGTCTTATCCTGCTGCAGATACAAATCTCTTGGCTGCGAGTCCCAGAGCCCTCTCTACCCTGTTATTAAAATACTTCTCTTCCCTTTCATTCCAATTTCACTTTTCCTGGCTTGGCTGTATGTGGATCCATACAACATTCCTCCCAGGAAAGTCTAAGGGTCATAATTATCCCTCTCCTCGCCACCCCTGCCTCCCGCACTTGCAGCCATGAAGAAAGGAAGAAGATCTGGGGTAGGTTAGATGATGCGCCCGTGGGCAAGCACTAACAAGAGAAAAACCTCCAGCCTTGTGGCTTCCAGTCCATTCCACCAAATTGCACCATCATCTCACTTCCCACCCGCCCAGACTGTGCAATTTGGGAGTCATCAGATCTCTTCCTAGGCACTCCATCATGGGATAGGCAGAGCTGAGACTGGTGCCTGCTCATCCTGGTCCCGAAATGAGATTAAAGTAGAGAAGGGCACTCACTCTCCATACGGGCGGGCGTGCAGTTAAAAACAGATAGTACGCTAGGCTCCGTTTACTCGCTGGTACCTTTTTAGAACTTGTAGTTAATTGTGGTCAACTGCAGTCCAAAACATTAAGTGGGAAATCCCAGGAAAAAACAAACAACTTGTAAATCCTAAATTGCTTGTCATCCTGCATAATGTACCTTTACCATCTTGCTTTACTCATTCCACCTGGGACATGAATCATCCTTTCACCTGGTGCATCCATGTTGTATTTGCTACCCTCCTGATAGTTACTTAGTAGCCATCTTGATTACCACCTTCCACCTGGTACATCCAGGCTGTATTTGCTACCCTATTACTCACTTAGTAGCCATCTTGATTATCAGGCTGATGGCTATGATCTCACAGTGCTTGAGCTGTTAACATTATTTTTCTTAGTAACAGCCAGAAGGCACAGGAGTAATGGCACAAAGCAGACACAAGGGCATTAAATAGTTTAACTCTGGTACTGTGTGGCAAAACTCTAGGGTAGACTGGGAAACACATAGGGTTCAGCCCTATATTAGTCACCTGATTGCTGTGACCAAATACCTGACAAGGATCAATTTAAAGGAAGATACACTTATTCTAGCTCATGGCTGGACGATAGAGCCCGTAATTGCAGATGTGGCATGGTTGAAAGAGAGCTGACAGGAGTAGGTGGCTATTTAGTCTCATCTGAGTAGAGCAGGAAGCAACGATGAGACAGGAAGTGGGACCAGACAATAACCTCAATGCCTGCCTCGCAAAGCCTCCACTTCTTTTAGCTGGGTCCCACCACCTATAGGTTCCATAACCTTCCAAAACATGTATTCAAACATGTGAACCTGTAGGGGACACTTCAGCTATAATAAATGCTGTCTAGGGTTTCAGACGACTGCTGGGGGTTTTAGAATGTATATCCTGCAGATGTGAGGTCTACTATAAATCACTGAGTGCTAGGCTCCTTTTGGGGAGGCTTGTCTATCACAGCATCACCCAGCCCCAACTGACTAATATACACTTGAAGTAAGTAGATCTTGTTCAAAGATTCTAACTCATTTTGATTCATTTTTAAAGGGGACAAGATATCAAAGCTAGCTTTATTAAAACATCAAAGACATTCACAAATTCCAACAGCCCTGAGAGCTACTTGAAACATTCACATCAAGGGTTCTGAAATCCTAGGAGGTGAAAGCCAGGGAGTGTACTTTTGTTTTGGGGTTCCCAGGTCTGTGTCACATCATGGTATTTCCAGGACCCTGCTATCAAACTTTTCCATATACTCAACTGAGAGGTTAAGCCTCAAAAATTGTTTCGTTTTGTTTTATTTAAAAAGAAGCGTTTTCAACATGGAAGCAATGTACAGTTTCATTCTAAAAACAAATGACACACAAGTATCCACCCATTCTCTCCTTAACTGTTCAAGGGATTCCACCACATGCAATCCCATCAGCCCCTGGGCTGGCCTATCTCTTGGGTGCTGATTTCCAATAAGCATTCTGTTGGAAAAAAAAAAAAAGAATTAAATAAAGCCATCCCTCCACCTGTCTAAAGTAGCTGAGATCCTGGGGAAGGACATCAGATATGTCTGTCCTGTTTGATTTCTTTTTTTTTTTTAAAGATTTATTAATTTATTATTATATGTAAGTACACTGTAGCTGTCTTCAGACACCCCAGAAGAGGTCATCAGATCTCATTATGGATGATTGTGAGCCATCATGTTGTTGCTAGGATTTGAACTCGCGACCTTTGGAAGAGCAGTCGGCGCTCTTAACCACTGAACCATCTCTCCAGCCCCTGGTTTGATTTCTTTTGCTAAAATAAACACCACAGTGACAGAGAGCATGGTCTATTGTAGAACATAAAACCATGCCAAGAAGTTTAGTAAGGTAGAGCAGGTTACAACCTGGAGACTTTGTAGGTACACACCTGAGGCTTAGGTGACTCCCAGCTCCCTGCCAGACTCCTGGAACACATGCCATGTTTGTCACATAAAAGAGATATGACCTGTAGTCATATAGGCCCCAAACAGAGTTCTCTATGCTAATGAGGTACCTTCCTGCAAAAGGTATTTAATCTCAGGCCTACTCTGAGAAGTCAGGTATGGCTTTATGTATCCATTTTTCACATGACAATAAACTGTCTAGAACCTTGGACTGTCACTTTTCATCAAGATCTGCCATGAAGTGCCATGAAGAAGGCCTTCACCTACAGAGGCACAGCCTAATATCCTATAGAAGGCTTTTCTGCACTGGCTCCCAACCACATCTACCACCAAGCCTGCTTCCACCAAACCAAGGGATGAGCCAGAGTTCCCCCTCTTCCCTCTGGCACATAAAATGGTGTTTAAGTTACACAGTGGTTTATGAGTTACACAAAATGTTTCTTGTAAGTTCCTAACAATGACCAAAACCAGCTTGGAGAGAAAAGGGTTATTTCACTGTCCAGGTCATTGCCAAGAGAAGCCAAAGCAGGAACTGAAGCAGAGACCACAGAGGAGCACTGTTTACTGGATTATGCTCTGTGGCTTGTTCAGTCTGCTTTTTTTTTTTTTACAATCCAGGACTACTTGCCCAGGGATGGCACTACCCACAGTGGGCTGGGCCTTCCCAAATCAATCATTAATCAAGAAAATGTGCTATAGTCTTACCTAAAAGCCAATTTGATGGAGGCTATTCCTCAACTGAGGGTCCCTCTTCCAAATTGACTCTAGTTTGTGTTTGTGTCAAACTGACAAAAACTGGCCAGCACAGGATTTATCTTAAGAGATGTTAGTCAGCATTCTGTCACTAGAACAAATACCGGAGGCAATCAACTTAGAAAGAGAAAAGGTTCTTTGGCTCACAGTTGTAAGGGGTTCCTGCCTAGAATCAGCCTCCTTGCTCTGAAGAGGCCATTCACCATGGAGGGAGTGTCAGCAGAGTGAAGTCACAACCTCAGGGCCAGAAGTGGGAAGAGGGAGGAAGCCAAGGGACGAGGGTGAGAGGCCCTGGGTCCTCAGGAGGAAGCAGGGAGCTTACAGGGGAAACAACAGCTTCAATCACGCTCTCTAGCATACTGCCAGGGTCTGTCCCTCATGAAGTGAACTGAACCCAACCTGAGGAAAGCAAGGTGTTCACGCTGGAGCTGGGTGGGAATACATTCCTGGGCTCCACTTGAGTCAGACGCAGGTAACAACGCTGGACACCTGTCATAGTTGTAGCCCAAAGGGAATGAATGAGTCTAGAGAGAAGCTCTGAGGGAGGTGGGGACGGATTCAGTTTATAGCAGAAAGAAGATGCTAACCCAGGTGCTGAACACGGATGGCTGTGTCTATGTGTCTGTTCCCTGCCAATCAGAGAGACCTGACCTGGCCATTGTAAAGTCAAGTTCCCTGCCAATCAGAGACCTGACCTGGCCATTGTAAAGTCAAGCATGCTTTGTTTCCACCCGAAAGATCCAAAGATGACTCAATGGGGGAAAAAAAATCACACCATTGTGATTCAGTCTTTCTTGCCACAGGAAGGTAAAATGTTAAGGAAGAGATACTTTGCTTTGGAAACGAACCCCACAATCAAACACCCCTAGGAAAAGGATCTGGCCCAGGAGGAAGACAAGGAGGGAGCCATGTGGTTCGGAGGCTGGGTGTGGTCTAGAATGTTCCAGTTAAACGGTCCTTTGCGGCCAGAGGGACAGGTGAGGTCAGAGTGAGCTTTTTTTTTCTTAGTCTGCTCCGCCCTGGAAATGACTCTGTCCTTCTGGGCTCCTTCCATCCTGAGGCTTTGTTCCAGCCAGGGTTGCTTTTGAAATAGCATCTTCCAGAGTGGAGAGAGGATTGGTTCTATATAGGATTCATGGGCCTGCAGGTTATAAGGACTACAGAAGGGGGGAGAGGAAACAGGGAAGGGGGGTTGAAAAAGGAGGGAAAGAGGAGGCAAAGAAGAGAAAGAAGGACAAGGCGGAGTAAGAGGAAGGCGAGGAGAGGGGATCAGAGAGGAGGGGCCCAAGGGAGGGGAGGGGAGGGCAGGCATCTCTGGCTGCCTTATCACACTGACTGCTAAGCCTGGGGATCCAATAACAGGGAAAAGGGGGATGTCCTGAGGGGATAGGACAATGGCTCAGTTGTTGATGCATAAGACACACCCTCTTTACCATAGTCATTTCTTCCTTTGAGCCAGAATCCACCCTCAAAAGCACCATGCTGTCATTAACAGGAGACCCGAACATCCTGAAAACCCAAGGTAGCCCCAGGCTTCCAAGGACCAGTTCCCATTCTCAACACTGGGCAAAGATGGTTGTGTGGGTGTGTCTGTGTTTAAAATGCCTAGTTATTTTTTTATCAGCCTCGCTGGCCATCTTTCTTGCCCCTTCTGGGGAGCTCCTAAGAAGATAGTTTACAAAGTCTGTGTCCTCGCTTGTTGTCCTGTCTCTCTTTCTCTGACACACTCAATCCTGTGCTTTATATCGGTGGCAGATGATGAGCCGGGCGCCTGGGCCCGCGGCAGAACGAGACCATCCTGCCACCTGACTAGTCAAGTCCTTCCAGAGAGCAAGGCTGAATATCACTCGAAAATCT
>LR749690.1:1401796-1621796 GCA_902729485.2 Mus minutoides
GTCATCTCTTGTCCTGGGTAGTCATCTCTTGTCCTGGGTGGTCATCTCTTGTCCTGGGTGGTCATCTCCTGTCCTGAGTGGTCATCTCGTCCTGGGTGGTCATCTCCTGTCCTGGGTGGTCATTTCCTGTCCTGAGTAGTCATCTCTTGTCCTGGGTGGTCATCTCCTGTCCTGAGTGGTCATCTCTTGTCCTGGGTGGTCATCTCCTGCCTTGCTCACCTGCTCTCTGGCTCACTAAGGTGAGGGAGACTTCATTGGTCAGTTGCCTGCTGAGTCTCAAAGCCAAGACAGGCAATTCTTGTGCATATTTAATATATCAACGTGGACCTGGCTGCCATGTTGTCCTACCGTCCCTCAGTCCCTACCTGTTAACAGCCTGTAGCTGGCATACACTGCCCTCTGCCCTGAACTCTTCAGCCCTGGCTCTTCCCTACACAATCCAGCCATTTGGGTACCTGCCCCTTTTGTACCCTCTTAGTTGCTGTGCCTGTCCCTCTCTCACCCCCTCCACCTCAGTCTCTTCCCTCCTCCTTACAAGACTCAGGATCATGACCACTCTGATCCCTCCCGGATGTGTCTGCCTCTGGCTATGTTCTCCCTTTTATCTACAATAAACTTTCTCCTCCACCATAGCTGGGAGCAGTCAGTCATGTCCTTTCCCCTTTCTCAATCTCTCTCTCTCTCTCTCTCTCTCTCTCTCTCTCTCTCTTCTTTCCTTTTTCTTTTTTTCTTTTTTCATTTGTTGCCTTCTTGGGTTTGATGTCAGGTTTGAATTGACCCGGGGGGCGGGGGAGGCTGTGAGTCTCAGCTTCTTTTGCTATCAAATTATGGCTGCAGTCGCATCTCTTAGGTACAAAGAACCCAAAAGAGCTCACTGTTGCAGAGGTATGTGTCACCCACTTCCTTGATGCTACAGAGAGGTAAACTGAAGTACAAACCTCAGCTTGCTGTCAGCTCTCAAACCCTGGCTCTTGGCTAATAGTATAGCAAGCCTGGGATTTTTTTTTTTAAGTTAATGCATCGATTAAAAGATGCTAAAGAGCATGATGATGGTGATTGCTATTATCATTATTTCGGGGTTTGTGAAACACGATGTGAGCACCGACTGGCTCGTGCCATCCGCCAAAGCATCACTGGCCTTACCAGGTTGGGAGCCTCTAGAGGAGGGCTGTGTGGTCATGGTTTAGAGGCAGCGCTGAACTCCCTGTCCTGAGCTTCACATGGTATCCTGCCAGGAAGGAAGCATTAATGGCCCTGGAGCTCACTAACACGGCAAAGCCAGGCCATTTGCAGGTGATAAGTGTGTACCTCCGCTGGGACCTTATCACCTGATTCCAAGCTCAGTGCTCTTTACTCTGGACTGTGATCCCCTGCCCTGGATGTCACAGCCCTTGTGGGAAGGAAAAGTGGGAAGCAGAAGGGTAAAGGCAGGAGCAAAATGAACAACTCATAAAGAGCAGAGAAACTCGGGCTTTTTGTGGATTGTCTTGAATCATCAGGAGATTTCAATATCAGGAGACCTAGCCAGGTACATCCAGGCCCAATTAAGGGACTATCCTAGTCCTAATAGACATGGGCTCGTGGGTTATAAAGAATCAAAGGGGAAACAGGAGGAATGGCTCAGCAGCTAAGTGCACTTGTTGCTCTTGCAGAGGGCCAGCACCCACAGCAGATGGCTCCTGGTAGCCTGTAACTATAGCTCCAGGAGATCTGATGCCATCTTTTGACCTGTGCAGGCACCCCTATGCATGTGCACATACACTCACAGACACATACGCATAAATAAAAATATATCTTTAAAAAAATCAAAAGTCAAATAGTTGTTCTTTTTGGGGGGGTGGGGTGGTAACGAACCATGTTTGTCACACACAAAAATGTTAGCTTTGCTGCTGTAACAAACACCTGAGATAATCAGCTTGAAAAGAGTTGGAAGGTTGGTCTGCCTAGCAATTTTAGAGTGTTCAGCCCCTGGGAAGTTGCCCCTGCTGCTTTGGGGCCCTGTGTGGAAGTCACTCGTGGTGTTGGGAAGTGTTTGGTGAAGCTACCACTGCAGAGAATCAGAGAGAGAAGGAAAAAGACCCATAGCTCACAGCCCTGCTCAAGGGCACACCACCAAGGACCCAAGTCATCACACCTGGACCTTCCTCCTAACATTCCCATCACCTCCCAGTGGTGCCATTGGCTGGTAACCGAGCCTTCAACACATGGGCTTTTGGGGGAACAGTCCACATCCAAACTACATCCCCAGACAAGTTCCAAAAGTCCTAGACAATCATATGATCCATTCATACAGATGTGTGTGTGTGTGTGTGTGAGAGAGAGAGAGAGAGAGAGAGAGCAGCCAAGGTAATGGGGGCGGGTATATCCTAAGAGCTGTCCCTACCTATCTGTGAATATCTGCTTCCGGAGCCCCATGCATACCCAGAATCTACAGATGCTCCAGCTTTGTATACAACTGCAGAGTATTTACACAGAACTCACTCACATCCTTTTACCTACTTCAGATCATCTCTAGAGTTCTCCAAATACCCACCACAAAGGACATTTCAATCATTTGACACCACACTGGGCAGGGAACAATGACAAGAACCAGTCTGA
Organism: Mus minutoides; assembly: GCA_902729485.2. Lineage (NCBI taxonomy): Eukaryota > Metazoa > Chordata > Mammalia > Rodentia > Muridae > Mus > Mus minutoides. Next base: position 1,404,395 of record LR749690.1, read on the forward strand.
GCCTGTTGAGCTCCCATGTAATTCTCCTTTTCAAATGTTTCTGATCTGTACTTAGATATGGAAGCCATGGGTGCACAGGACCTGCTGTACTTGGGAGAAATGAATTCAATGGTGGGGAAAGAACAGAGATGACGCGCTGTTCTGCCAACTCAGTCTTCTCCATCCTCCCTCCATCCCTCCCTTGCTCCTTCCTTCCTTTCCGTGTCTATGAGTCAATCATGCATGCATTCCACAAGTGCTATGACCTACTGGTCAGGTTCCCCAGTGTTGGGAGCATAATAGAACAAAGGGGTTTCCACCCTCTCTAAAATGGTTGTCTGCTCCAACAATATATTACACACACACACACACACACACACACACACACACACACACACAATTTGTTGTAGTGGCAGCTGGAAGAATAGTTATTTCATAATCACTGCCATTTCCATGACAGGAATATTCCCATTCTGACCGACATTTCTCCACCAGTCACTACAAAGTCTCTGTCTTCCTTTGGGGAGACCAGGGCACAGCAAAGTCAAAGATACAGAATAGAGCCAAGTCACCGACAGAATAGGAAGGATCGTTGCCAGGGCTCCAGATAACAAGTGTAGCAGGAAGAAGCCAAGGTCCCATTAGCATCCAATGTAAGAAGGAAAGCACAGAGGATCCTATCTTCCTAGAATCTGCCTTCACATCATTGTATCTCTAGCACAAAGCTGCCTTGTGGAAAGTTTCAGGGGCTGTTTCTGCATGGGAAAACTAACGCTGTAACACTGGACAACAGTGATCTAAAACATGACAAGCGTGTTTACTGATTTTTTCTAGAAGTAACTTTAGTGCAATGTGAGATCAGTCAGGCATGGGATCTGAATAGTCTTGGGTCATGAGAATTTGTGGCTTTCAAAATGCTAGTAGGTCAGAGGGTAGTAATGGTCTCTGCTCCGTGCAGTCTGACACAAGCAGGCAGCCTACCTAGGAACTTCAAAGGTTCAATGGAGATTGCTCCTAAGGGCTGTTACATTTCAAGACTAGGTGACACCCCCTCACCCCCAGACCACACTCTCTTTGCTACTGAGTCATGTGACATCATGTACTCCCTGCCCCATTGTAATCAGAGAAAGCAGAAAGAGACTGAATTCCCTGCATACACAAGACCGGGCCTGATGGAGAATTTCCCTGTGGCTGTGTAGCACCTTTCAGCCTGATGCTTCCTCCATCATCCCGACCTCAACTGTTACAGCCTCACAGAAAAGCCATCTGAGCTGGGAAGGAAGCAAAGCACACATCCAGGGCCTCGTGCTAATGGTCCTTTGGATGCTTACCCTGCATGATTCTATTAAGAACTCCGAAAAGTCTGTGCAAATGAAGCCTGTTCGACCCTATTGAATTCTTCATAATTTTCCACTTTCAGGACTGACTTGATCGCGGACATCTTCCTCTCAGGTGCATTCATATCATTTGGATTCTTTGACACTGTCTAGAAGAAGACTGAGTTGAAGCCTCTTGTCGTCTCCCTCTTTATCATAAAAGGTGCACAATAGTGATAACTGGGTGGATGAAGGCGCTAGGGAGTGAGCATAAACTTAGGCTCCAGATTTCCCATAAAGCCCTCACGTGCTCCTAGAGAAACCTTGTCCGAAATAAGCTCACCACTTGTCACACGTGCTTCGTCTCCCGTGTGGCCAGAAATGCGTGGACTACGTAGGATAAGGGCATCAGGAGGCTCACCTCTGGGTCCGGGCTCTCTAACACAAAGTCTATGTTGCTGATGTTCTGACTCTGACATAGAACAGGCAGAAGAAGCATGGAACTCTGGGATTTAACGTGGCTGTCTGTTTGCTTGGGCAGGCTTTCATTATGTAGCCCAGGCTGGCCCTATGCCACAGCATACTCAGGGCTGGGTTTATAAGTACGCACACTACGTTGCACCTTAGACTTTATCAGTTATAAAGGACCGAGACCACTCTGACAAGCTGAGCCATCTGCTTACAAGCCATTTTCCAAACCCAGTCCTTACCCCACCCCCAAAATATGATGTTTATGTAGCAGGGATATAAATATGTGTTGTGTGTTTCAGGTCTACAATCCTTTCTGCAAACTCTTGGGACAAGCAAATCATTAAATGTTTCCCTTTAAAACAAGACAATAGCTGGGCATGGTGGCACACGCCTTTAATCCCAGCACTCGGGAGGCAGAGGCAGGTGGATTTCTGAGTTCGAGGCCAGCCTGGTCTACAAAGTAAGTTCCAGGACAGCCAGGGCTACACAGAGAAACCCTGTCTCGAAAAACCAAAAAAACAAAACAAAACAAAACAAAACAAAAAACAAGACAATGAGGTGTGTGTGTGCCACGACTATGTTGCCCCCTACCACCACCACCACAAGCTCACGGGTAAATAAATATTCCTGTAGAGAAACATAAATGTCCACAGTGAGAGAAATCTATAGATAGCTTGCAGGCAGTTCAAGTGGAACTTTGATGGCACCGTGGGCTCTAGAACTAAATTCACTTTAGGGTCTCATAGCTGTGTGGGCTGTGGAGCGATCATACAAGCCTTTGCTTGGCAACTAGGGAGGATGCTTGCTGCATGAATAAAGGCTGAGTTGAATCTCTGCAATAGACCCAAGAGCCTTCCCATCAAGATGAGGAAAGCTCACGTCTCCAGCGTGCCGCAGTAGGTGTTCTTAGCTCAAACAATGTTAGCTCCCCATGTGAGTTAGGACCAAGGTTCCTTGGATGTAGCAATGAGGACATAGGACAAGTTCATCTTTCACCCCACTGGCCTAAAAGAGGGAGTTTCCAAAGTAGAGCACAGAAGAGCAAAAGCTCACTGCGTTGCTCACCACCAAATTTCCCAAATCACTGTGAATTGCTGTGCTGTGTGAATTGAAGTTCAGTTGCATGGCTCTAGTCCAGCCACACTGGCACAGTGGCCAGTTTCTCTGCTCCATTTGTGACCTTAAACAGGATTATGTTTGAGTTCAGGCTTAAAGACTTCAAGGTCTAACCTTAAAAGAGTCAAATGCAGACTTCATCTTTCCAATTTTCAAGGGGCCAACACAATTTTAGGGCAATTTTCATAACACAATCATCGTTTGCCTTAACGAGCAAGGTATACACATGACAATATGGAATACTTGACCATGGTATTAATCACACAGTGACCGGGGTTCCCCACTCCCACAGTGGGACTTGTAACTATTCAATCTAGTATATATAATTGTATATTGTAATATAATACTGGAGGGTTTTGCTTATAAAATAGCTGTGGTTTTTTCATTAGTGTTGAGGCCAAGTTAAAACACCAGGATTGTAACTTCTCCCCACGAGGCCATAGACACACTGACACACGCCGACACAATATCCTCCTACAGAGTGACAATGTGCCTCACTCATCAAACTGATCATATTCCTGAGTGTTTTCCGAGACCTGCAGACTTAACAGCTCACTGGTGCCTGAATCATCCCTGCCTGTGTTTAAGCCCTTCAGGGCCAGGTCATGGCAATTCGGCCCAGACTTCTCAGATAATAGGCCAATTATATTATGTCACCCGAGACCTAAGCTCACCAGATCACTGGGCCTATTAATCTCAAAGGGGGAGTTTCCTGAACCTCATACCCAGCTGGGGATTTAGGACAATGAGTTCCTCTCCATTCATCTGTAATTCCTGAAAACACTAAGGGGCTGATTATGGCTTGTTTCTACTTCCTCTCCAAGTCTTCTATGGTGAACACCCGACACAGCTCTGGTTGCCAGGCAAGGAGATGCCAACGGTAAAGGCAACTCACATTCAGCAACACAAGGCAGTACTTGCTTCTGGTAAAGGACGGGCATCAAGGGAAATAGAAGGAACATCTTCAGGATGTATCAGTCAGCTTCTAGTTACTGTAACTGGTACAACATGCAGAGAATATAGAGTGTATGCTGTTGGCAGTGAAGAGGAAAGTCCAAGGAAGAAGGAATTTCTAAAACAGCATATGTAGAACACAGATGTATATGTATATGTATATGTATATGTATATGTATATGTATATGTATATGTATGTATATGTAACACATATTTAGAACACAGCAAGGGCCTCATTAAAAAACCACCCTGGCATTCTGGCTCACCTACCAGCTTCTTCAGTTTGCCATCTATCCTCTGGGCACCCTCTAATCCAAGTACTGTATTTTGGAATGCTTGTTTAGAAATCTTAAAAATTAGAACCTAATATTAAAATAACTAATAAAGATGATTGACAGATCTCTCAGGTCCTTACTTTGGAAATCAAGATGGAACAATGGTCAGGCAAAGGGGTGGTAGCCGCAGGCGGCCTACCAGCTGCAACTGACGCTTGCCCAAGCACAAGGCTGTCAAGAAGCTCATCTGAACACACCACGAGGGAGGTTCTAGGACCACATGGCTTTGATGCCTCTCTCTGCTTCCCAAGGCTGTCAAGTTCTTCACTATAGACTTTTTGCCACTTATAGGAAGTTGGCCAAGAATGACCTTATAAGGACAGAGGGCAGAACCTCTAGACCCAGTTTAGATCTGTGGATGCTAAACACCTGGTGAGGATCTGAGCCAGAAGGACTGAACAAGTAAAGTCTATCCTCTTCTTAAATAGAAAGAACAACAGGGGCTATCCTTTAAGTGACTGGTCATTCAGAAAAGGATGAATTTCCATCTATGCAACACTTTTTAAAAAAATGACAAAATTACAGACCTTGAGCACAGATTATGGGGGCTCATCTAGGGAAGGGGTAGGGAGTAGGTGATGGACAACCCTGTGGGGATGGGCAGTATTGTATATGAACTACAAAAATGTACTACCAGTTCCTGTGATAAAACCTCTCAGAGCTAGAGATGCTCCCTTAACTGCTCAGCTGTATGCTGAAGGAAGAACTGTGCTGAGAATAGGAATTGGAATTTTCACAGGTTGTCAATCTCTGTCTCTGTGTCTCTGTCTATATCTTTCTGTCTGTATCTGTCTGTCTCTGTCTCTGTCTCTGTCTCTCCTCTCTCTCTCTCTCTCTCTCTCTCTCTCTCTCTCTCTCTCTCTCACACACACACACACACACACACACAGAGTTCTCATAAGAATGTCCCGCAAAGGACCACATGTTGAAAGCTGGTCCCTGCCATGAGATGTTACTTGGAGATGATGAAACTCTAAGGAGCAAGGCCTCATGGGAGGAAGTGAGAACATTGGGAGTGTGCACTTGAAGGATACTGGGACTTGCACCTCTTCTCGCCTCTTTTGTTTTCTGGGGACCATGCAGTGAACAAGTTTGCTCCACCACACCTGCCCCACCATGAGTGTTCTCTCACTACAGGCTCCAAAGCGGCGAGGCCAAGGTTTCAGTGAAGCCTGTGAAACCACCATGTGAAGCAATGTGAGCCTGAGTTGCACCTTCCCCATCCGCTGGGCAGTGGCAGCGGGATGCAGCTCAGGAAGAATGCAATCCATGAGAAGAAACACGCTAACGTGTGCTGTGAGATTAGGAATTTTCAACACAAAATTCTGGTGGCTCATCTGTGTATCGATCCATCCCACTTTAAGGAATGCCTATACGCATAAGGAGGAGTTGGTGTGATGTTGTGAGATCTGACTGGCCTCTGAACGACACCGATGCCAGCTTCCGGGTTTTGACATCATTCCAATTCTGTAACACATCACCTGGGGAAACTGGGTAAAAGGCTATAAGATCTTGCCTACCACTCTGCCGCTTCCTGTGAATCTTTAATGATCTCCTAACGAACATTTTAAAATTGGCTGAATGCATGAGGGAGGTTGTACAAATGATTCATCCAGCAGCCATAGGAGGCACAGGTGTATGAACAAATGACAATCACTATCAATATCAACCATTTCGTTCCGTGGGTTAGTCTCTATCTCGCATATTTCACTGTGCATTAGGCAGAGACTCCTAAACACACTCATCCCTGAAACTCCAGAGTTACCCTTTGGGTTGTTTCTACAAAGAACACTTCTAAAGCGACGCAGCATTCAGCCTGTGCTTTGACCAGCTACTGCAAAGGAATAAATAAATATCTCAGTTATTGTTTTGTGGCTGATTTTTCTTATCATCCTAGCTTCAGGATCTATTCTGCTTCTCAAACTGCTCCGCCTTCAAGCTAGCCTGGTTTGGCAAATACTGACATTGATATCTCGATTACAGAGAACTCTCAAGTTCTCTCTCAGTCAGCAACTGCTTGGTGTTCGGACACAGAACAGAATTTTTCTTTATTAAGTGACCCTCTATTGCACACTGAGTATTGGCTGTAAGGACTGACCTCAGCAATCGTCTGTAATGTCAGCTCTAGGAAGCCCATGACAGGAAGATTTAAGGGCAGTACAATGGCTGTATGTCTGAAGGCATCAGGGGCTACAAAGGGACGTCTAGTCTCAAGTAAATAAGAAAAGATTACTTTCTGCCTTAGAGTTACTCTAAGTGCAATCGACCCTAAGTCACATATACATTTATTCTTTGCTAACTTTAGAGCAGTGGTTCTAAACCTGTGGGTCATGACCTTGTGGGGGGTTCAAATGACACTTTTACAGGGGTCCCGTAGCAGATATCCTACATATCAGATATTTACATTATGATTCATAACAGTAGCAAAATTAGAGTTATGAAGTAGCAATGAAAATAATTTTATGCTTGGGGGTCACCACAATAGGAGGAGCTGTAAAGGGTCACATCCTTGGGAAGGCTGAGAACCTCTGCTTTAGGAGTTGGTATGTGCTCTCCCACAGTCTCCAAGATCTGAGGTGGTCCATCTCTTCTGGAAGCAGTGTGTTATTGGTGTATAAGCTTTGTACATTCTTGAAAGTACTTTAATCCACCTCTAGGTGGCTCATACTAAATAACAGGGGAAGATGTTATGTAATTCTTTTTTTTTCCTCCTTTAGTATTTGCTTATTTCATGTGTGCGTGGCCTGTGTGGCACAGTGAGCAGGTTCTAGTATATCTTTTGGGAAATAACAAAGAGAAGGAGTGTCTGTACACGATCAGTACAAGCGCAGCTTTTGTTTAGAATATTTTCCATGTGCTATCGGTCGACTTTAAGAGCCAGTGCACAGCACCCAGTCATTGCCCTCAGCTCCCGGAGACAGACATTGTTCAATCTGTTTGCGTGTAGGCCACCTGTGACTGAGCAAGTCACGGTGGAGCCAGTCACAGGAGAAGGCAAATATGGTCCAGCAAGGAAGTCCAGAATCATTCTGGGTCAGGTGACGAATGAACAGGATGAGGAAGAGGTGTCAGGGGCAGATAGAAAGAGCTGGACAGGTGAGGCGGGCTAGAGGCCATGACTCACTCGGAGGGAGGGAGGGAGGGGCAGGTAGAGCACGCCCAGGGCTGAGAAACCCACACCCAGCACCAGCTCTGCTCCGCTCCGCTCCTCCCACCCCGGTTCCCATCAGACACAGGTGTAAGGGATGCACAAAGCTGCTTCTTCAGCAGCGAGTTGGCACAGTGCCTCAGGTGAGGTCAGGCTTGGCGCATTTTCAGTGCCATAACAGAAGCCTAGCCATGAAGGGTTTGAGAATGAATAAGAGAGGGTGGGGCAGGGTGACCTTTGAGGGCCACGATCTAAAGGCTTTCCTGGAGCAACTTTCATCTCAACACATTCACACACCACACAAGATCCACACCACTCACATGCATATATTCATATGCACTAGATTACACATATACATACATACACATCACTCACACACCACATACCATACACCGTGCACATAAACATACCATATACACTGCACATATCAGTATACACATACACCACACACACACACACACACACACACACACCACTACCACCATCACCATGACACAAAGATGCTCACACACTCCTACAATTTTTCTGTTGACTCCATCCCCCCTAGACTCCCCCCATTTGGCCTTGAAGATAAAGGAAAGGCACACACTTTAAGAGACAAAACAGGAAGGGGAACTGGAGAAGTGGGAGGAGAGTCTTCTTTAACCTCCTGAAACTCCAGGATAAGTTTGCATGCCAGGTGCACACTCCCCAGCTGTGTGACCTTGTCATTGCCTCTCTGGGTCTTACTGGCCTTATTTGTAAAGTGGAGCTCATGAGAGCAAGATGGAGGAGGAGGAGGAGGAGGAGGAGGAGGAGGGGGAGGAGGGGGAGGAGGAGGATGGGAGAATAGGAGGAGGAGGATGGGAGAATAGGAGGAAGAGGAGGAAGAGGAGGAGGAAGAGGAGGAAGAGGAGGAAGAGAAGGAAGAAGAGAAGGAAGAGGAGGAAGAGGAGGAGGAGAAGGAAGAAAAGGAAGAGGAAGAGGAAGAGGAAGAGGAGGAAGAGGAGGAGAAGGAGGAGAAGGAAGAGGAGGAGGGGAAGAGGAGGAAGAGGAGGAGGAAGAGGAGGAGGAAGAGGAGGAAGAGGAGGAAGAGGAGGAGGAAGAAGAGGAAGAAGTAGAGGAAGAAGAGGAGGAGGAGGAAGAAGAGGAGGAGGAGATGATGAACTCATTGGAGGAGACTTGAAGGTGTGGGTGTGCATGAGAACACACAGGAGGGCAGAAGACAATGGTTTGATACTCCAGAGATTCTTATAGGCTCCAGCTGGAAACCCTTGTACACTCCCCCAAAACTCGACTTTCCCCTTGGCTTCCTTCTCCCTCCCACCCAGCACCTCTGCATTTGTCTTCCTGCGCCCTTTCCAGTCAGGAGGCATCCTGGCTCAGGATTGAACACAGGGCTCCAGTGTTTGGCTGCTATGGGTTATGTGTTCCCTACAAAGGCCCATGTGTTAAGAACTGGTCTCCAGGATGCTATTGGGAGATGGTGGAATCTTTGGGAGGTAGAACCTGATAGGTGGAAGTTGGGTCTTTGGAGGAATGGCCTTGAAGGGACGACTGAGACTCCAGCCCTTGCCCCTCCTCCTCTCCCTTCCTCTCTTCCTCCACCTTCCCCCAACCCCACCCCATACCTGTTTTTGGCTGCTATGAAGTGGACAGTCTCCTCTGTCACATACTCCCTTCATGGTGTATTGGCTCACTAATGGTCATTGGGGCCATTGCTTTGTGACCTCCAATGCAGTGACCAAAACAAACCTTTCTCTCTGATAAGCCAACTCCTCTCCAGTGTCTGTTACAGTGAGGGAAAGCTGATCAACACACTCACCACGACGAGATCAAATCTTAGCTGCACCCCAGCCTGGCTTGGCCAAGCACTTATTCTCCTGGGCCCATGTCTTCAATCCTCCCTCCCAGTCCCAGCCACAAGGACACAGGAGCTGGTGTGAGAATGCTAGCTGTGAAACCAGCCTCTAGGAGCAGCATACTGGGTTCCAGATTCCAAAACTCTGGCTTGCCTGACTCTGGAATCATTCAGGGTTCTCCCTGCTTCCTCCATCCTCCTTGCTGATAGGCTTCAAGACCTGTCAGGAAATGGGCATTCCTGGTCTCCCAGCCCTGTGCTCGGAGCCTTCTCCTGCCAGCCTCCTGACTACCCCCGTGACCTGTCATCTCTCCCCCCCCCTCCCCGTGACTTGTCATCTCCATCTGCCTTTCCCAGGAGCATGACTCAAGTTAACAGTGTGTTGCTGTGAAAATCAAAGGCAGGAGATATGCAATGATGAAGGAAGAGGAAAAGAGGGAGGAGCGTTTGGTGGGGTGGTCCCCCTTCCCGTCTAGCCAAAGCTGAGGGGCAATTCTGACAACTGCTGACTCTAACAATTCCAGATCTATAATGCCCAGGGTCCCCAGAATACAATCTTCTGCTAATGATCATGTAAGGGAGAGTTAAGTTTACTGGGTCTCCATTTCTTCTATGGTAAAGCAGGCTTCTCACAAGGCTATGGTAGGGAAACCTAGAAAGGGTCTGGCATCTTCCAAGGCACCTGCCTCTCAAGGTGAGCTCTCTGTGGGAATCAGCCCCTGAGGGCTGGAAATGCCAGGTCGTGTTGACCTATAGCCACTGACCAGGTCTGCTTCCTGGACCTTTCCAAAGCAAACTACCCCTAGAAGCAGGTGCAGAGCAGAGGTAAAATGAGTCACAGGAAACTCGTCTTCCACCCCTAACTATCAGAACATCGGGAGATTCCAGTCAAGAGGAAAGATGACTGCAGATGCCCTTTGCTGAGGTCCTCTGTGCAGGCCTGTGGGTAAAGACAAGCCTGTGTCATTTTTTTTCTTTGCTTCTCACACCACCTCCCCCACTCCACCATCCCCACAAGAAGGAAGAGAAAAAAGGCCACAGCGCAGACAGGCAGGAAAGCCCCAGTCCCTCCACACTAACCACCAGTCTGGGAAGTCTCATCTGAACAATTGTAGAACTCATCCTGCAAAGGCAAAGAAGAGAGGGTGACAGAACCCTTCCCACTGCCCCAAACCATGTGCCCTACAGCTTCTACCGCCCCGCCCCCAGAGGACAGAATATCTGCGGCCTAGACTGAGAGAGCCTGTCCTGCTCACAAGACAAGAAAATGGGGCATCCAGAACCATTCTCCTGTTTTGAAAAAGGGCAAATACCCTTGACATGTGTATCCAAACACCCCAGCCTCATCCCTTTCACTATGACCTCAGCATATGGGGGGTGGGGGAGTACAGGGCCAACCCACACCTAGCTTGGCCTCTCTCTAAAGTCTCTGGCTCAGCCAATCAGGCCTCACCAAGAAGGAACCTTTGTGACAGTAGCACCAGAGTCACAGGCTCCGATGTTACTATTTTTTAACATCTATTAAATGCCATGGCATGTTGAGGCCATGGGGGGGGGGGCAAGGGTGGGTAGCTTTGGTGGGCTGGCAAGGCAGGAGATAAACAGATGCATGCCATTCCGGAGCTCTGAGGGAAGACACCCCTCAGAGCCAGGGCTCTGCTTTCGTGCCTGCTGTCATTTCTACCAGCACTGTTCTCAGAACTTTCCGCCCAGCACTTGGCAATGGGATAAATCAGAGCCTGAGGACTTCTTGGCTACAGCTGCACTCTGCCAGGAGCGTCAGCACCGCCAGGCACTCCCGGGTGACATGGTTGGCTCCTTCTATCCAAGCACACAGTAATAAAACGACAGCTGGATGCAGGGGCATGGCTGTGGCGTTTTTTTTTTTCCAGACACTAACTGAAACTAGCATCTCTCCTTCCCCCTCCTCCCTGCAGTTCCCCCCCCCCCCCCAGCTTGCGCACCCTCCCCCTCCTCTGGGTAAAAGTCAGTGAAGGTTTTACACTGGGCCCAAAGGAAAAGCCAATAGTGTTGGAAGGGACCAGGGAGGTGTTGTATGAGTGCATGGTAGATAGGGAGAGAGGGTGGGGGGAACAGAGACTGAGCCGGAGAGGTAACGGTCCTGGACTTTGCAGCTCCTCATCATCCTCATGTCCCAGCACATGCTCGTACTGCCCATCCCCCACTCCATGGGACAATGTGGAGCTGCAGGGGTGTGAAGCTTCGCACCCTGAGAATATGGAAGGAGACGGTCTCAGGCTCCACTTCTGCTTCTCCTCTGGCTTTAGGTTCCTTGTCTGGAAAAATAGAAAGTTTGGGCTTAGTATGTAACTCAAGAGGTTCCACAAACTCCGTAATAACTGTATAAGCAGTCTAGCCATGTGTCCACCTAAACGCAGTATGCAATACTTCCTGCACCTACTGCATGCAATGAGACACCCGGCAGGCAACACAACATACACTGCCTGCCATGAAACGAGACACCCTGATCTCAACACGGTGCCCTCTGAACCAGCACAGCGCCCCTTTATGCAAAGCAGTATCTTCCAAATGCATTTCAATGGCCTGTGATTTTAGGGTGATGCCCACTGGAGACAAGGCCAGCTTCCTTCTGAGGTAATAATCTGTAGAGACAACAGGGCTGTCCGTGATTCTCCTCTGAACAGGGCTCATATCCACCCCATCCTCACCCACAGGCTCCTGCTATGTTCCCTGGGTTTGGCACTGAAGATACCCTCCTCCTCTATGCTCACCCAGGACACATTCTTGCTCACCTTTCAAATGACTCATAGTAGCTAGGGACAGGGTGCCCCAGAGCAAGCTGGCAAGTCAGTGCTCATCCACCCCTTCCTTCCCCAGGTGCCACCACTAGGAGCTGTCTGGCTGTCAGCTGTTCCCAACCAAGCTCAGGGGCTCCTTGGGTTACAGAAGCCAGAGGACATGGAAATTGAAACAGGAGAAGCCACTGGTGGGGGGCCAGAGACTCCCTGGGGGCAGCTATGGAAAGACAGCCCTGCCAGAAGGGCCACATTATTTATTGGTTCTCTTGGGTTATATATGGTTATAAAAAGAGCCTCTTCAAATCAAAGGACGTTCAACCAGATTATTCAAGGCTCTCCAAAGTATACCCCAAACACCACCATCACCCCCTGTTTAATCAAAGGCCACAGCCAGGGTGGGAAGTACCTAACAAGAGCCTGTCAGCGTCACAGCCTTTGTTTCCTACTGGGTTCACAAGACAGGGAGCTTAGCAGGGAGGGAGGGACCCTTCTGGGCCCACCCAGCTAGCCCAGGCCCCACAAGCTGCTGCTTCGCTGTCCTTAACCAATGCAGGGTTAGAAACATATTCAAAGGCTCAAGGCATTTCTACCATTCACAAACCACAGCCCGGCTGCCAGGGAGAAGGAGGGCTAGGCAACTGAAACGCTGTCATGTGGCCCTGCTGTTGAGTGCTGGGATGAGAAGGCCAGAGCAGTGGCTGGGCTGCAAATTGGTTTCACCAGGCTGGATCAGGTGGCCGCTTTCCTGGAAACTGGCCTTCTCGTTGCTAGGCTGATAAGGCAGGAGACATTGCTACCCTTGGCGCACATGGGAAACCTTGTTGCCGCTGAAGAAGAGCTGGGATCTGTTAACTGTTGAGAGAAAGCAGAGGGCCCCTGCAGTTACTCCATATCCCAGAATAACTCAGATCACCAAGGCAGGTGAGCGTTGAGAGAGCCAATGAATCCAACCTTCAGCAAGTGTTCCAGAGACAGAGAGAAAGATAGCAACAGGATGCAATTTTGGGGCATCCTATCTTCCCCATGTACCGCTCCCCCCCCCCAGATTTTAGCTTCCACTCTGGATAACTGTGAACTCCTGTAACACACATGTGCTAACCACTCCTGACGCTAGACCCCCAAAGCAGCTGCTGGGCAGCACAAGGTACAGGAAGCTGCCTCCTGGGGACACAGATCTGTATACTAGCAGGTGTGGCTGGGAAGGCGCTGGCCCTGGAGCCTCGCTGTTTATAACTGTGATGGGGGAGGGCGGGGCGTGCGCACTTCAAAGGGTTTAGAGGTCAGGAAATGAAGCCTTTTGGCAGAGCTCCAGGGACAAGTAGCTTACACTGAGTTCTGCCCCACCACCATGGTGTAACAAGGCCCCTTTATGTTGTAACTCACAGCACTTTCACCTTGCCTGCAAAAGTACCCTCTCCTGGACTGTTCAAACACCACCCTCACACACACACACACACACACACACACACACACACACACACACACACACACGCACAGTCTTTTGTCCATCAGGTAGTCACCAGCCCTTGCATAACCTGTCACTTGAATTTTTCCCAACATTCCCCGCAAGTAGCCGTTAGTCCTCAGGAAGAGGTGAATGGAGAATTGCAAAGAGAAGTCCCTAAGTCCCCCTAAAATGAGCCCTGCCTTGTAGCTGCTGGGGTGTGTGTGCGCGTGCGGGGGGGGGGGGTCAGGATGCACTGTGTGGCTGGCTTTACCCACTTGGAGCATCCTATTTCTGTCCCCAAAGTGAAGGATAAGGCAATGGGTCCCAAACTCTGCTTCCCACAGATCCTTCAGGGAGAACAGATTGGATTCCAGAAGGCAAAGGGAATAATGGAGAGAGAAGAGGAAAAGAAAAAGGAAGAAAGGTCTGCGGCCATCAGGCCATTGAAACATTAATACAGAAGTAGAGATGAAAACCACAAACGAGGCTCTCTGCTATTGGCTCACAGATGATCCTGCTAGGCTCCGCCCAACAGCTACCTAGGTGCTGGGCTACCCCAAAGCTATCTATCTATGTAGCTATGTATCTGTCTATGTATCTTTGTATCTATCTATCTATCTATCTATCTATCTACCTACCTACCTATCTTTCTATGCTCCCATCAAATTAAAACAAAACAAAACAAAACAAAACACAACACTCACCAGGAGGGATAAGATAACTTGGAAATGAGCACAGACTGCATTGTGGATAATTCTGAAATGTGGGTAAGTCTGCATTGTTGTGCAATGTGAGTGAGTCTACCCTGGAAAAAAGAGACAGAAAGGAAAGGCTGGGGAGCTGAGAAAGGAAAAGCAAGCCAACCAGAGATGGGTGTGGTGGCACACACTTGCAGTCCATCACTGGGAAGGCTGAGGCAGGAGGATTTCAAGTTCAAGACCAGCTTGGGTTACATACCAAGATCCTGTCTCAAGTCCTATCACCACCACCACCACCAATAATATAATCATCATAATAATAACAACAACAACAATGACACAGTAACAAAAACAGACAAGATAAAAATAATGCCATACATGATGATGAGTTTGAAATGGGGAGGGCGGGTTAGAAAGAGAAAAAAATCAAGTGCATATTAAGCATACACTATTAAACACACACATATCTAATATACATGCATTGACTTATAGAAATCCTATTTATGCCTGAAAGCTAGAAAAAAATAAAACAGTTGGAAATTTTAAAGTATTTTAATGAAAGAAAAGTACCATACAAACATTGCATTTGTAGTACTGAGTAGTGGACTCCAAACATTTCAAGGAAAAAAATGGCTAGGGTGTTAGGGAGATGAGAGAGTGGTTAAGGGCATTTGCTGCTCTTGCAGGCCTTGCTCCCAGTACCCACATGGCAGCTCACAGCCATCTGTAACTCCAATTCCAGGGGGTCTGATGCCTACCTCTGGCCTCCACAGGCACTCACAGGGTGCACACATACATACATGCAAACAAAATACTCATAAGCATATGGTAAAACAATCCATAAAAAAACAGAGGACAGTATTAACCCATCCATTTTATAGCAACCAAGCTCAAATTATTCCACAGTTTTAGTTTGAAAAAGCTGGAGGGGCTGGGGTTGTGGTTCAGTGGCAGAGCGCATGCTTAGCATGCGTGAGAACTTTGGTTGCCTTCCCAGAGCCAAAGAGAAAGTTCACTGAAATCGAAATGATAAATTTTTCCATTTGTGAAACTGGACAGCTGTTCTGGTAACCACGTGTGTGGAGTGGTCACCATGAACAGATGTGTGCTTGGGGAGCCTTGGTTGAAATCTCGCCTAAGCATTTATTGCTGTATGGGCTCTAGCTGTCTGCATTCTGCGCTTTGCTTCTCCCACCTGCAAAAGGAGAAGATAAAAGTGTCTATTTGGAGGTAGGTGCGACGACTCATCAGCAATCCACGGAAAGTTACTAGAACATCTCCCAGTTTACTATTAAAGACTCGACAATGTTAACTGTTTGAAGATCGCAGGAGATAATTGTATGGCTTTTTATTACCCAGAAGTATGTGGAAGCTGACAAACCAGTTAGAGGGTGGCTTCTGTCACACACATGAGGGATGATGGGGCCAAAACTAAGGCTGTGGCAGTGAGTCTGGAGAGAGAGGACCGAAAGGGGAGAAAAAAAAAAAAAGGATGAAACCAAATCAACAGACTCTGGAACAGATAAGATAAAAAGAATAAAATGTACTTGAGTGTGATGTAGAACTTTCCAGCACATACAATCAAGAACTGACAAGAGAAACCACGAAAATGATGGTAGTCAATGAAAAATGGCAATCACTGAGTACTTCCTCCGGTAACTCATTTAATTCTTATGATAGCCCTGGAAGGTAAGGTCTCCCCATTTTACAGATGATAAGACTAAGTCACAGAAAGACTGTAATGTATAAAGACTACACAGTTAATAGGCAGGTGCACTGGACCTTGTGAAGAAGAGAGGGAGTGGGATGCAAGGTCTTATTGTGCTGCCCAGGCTGGTTGGTATTCACCATGTTGTCCTGGTTGACTTGGACTACAAAAGTTCTTCCTCCTTAATCTCCCAAGTGCTGAGATCAGTGGGTTGTAACAAAATTCCTGGCTCTTTCTGATCTTGTAGCCCAGGCTACCCAGCTCAGATGGCCACATATTTAATCTTCGAAAAGACGATGGCTTTTGGATTCAGGAGAGTAACATTGACCTCTGGCCACTGCACGGAAACACCAGCATGTGCATATGCACACACATATACAAACACACACTTACACACACACACACACACACACATACAGATCACACATGATAATGGTTCAGTAGTATATAAAGGTCATTTAATAGACCAAACATGACAGTCTGAAACTTAGAAGACAAGGAGAAATGACAAAAGAGCTAAAGATTCCAGAACTGTTGGCCCGGTACGATTAGTACCAGGAAAAGGAGAGAAACTTTGAGATACCCTGGACATGGATGTTCTCAACAGAGTCACAAGGACATCAGGGTGGGCCACTTTTCATTGCAGATGATGCAGAACTAGATGGCTTTCTGAGGAAGGTTTTTGATAGCTCAGATTCTGAACTCCTTTGCCCATATATGAGCGATCTGCCATTTTCTGTGGGTTTTACCCCTTCCCCTAGAATACCCAGTTGACTACTGCCTCATATTCCAGACTGAGCAAAGATGTCTAGGCCAATATGATGGACATTAGGTCATAGTACATGACACAAAAGCAAAGCACAGCCTCTGATTGGCTCTACCTGTCTTGCTTTGATTTTTGTTGTTGTGATAAAACCCGGGGCAAGACCAACTTGAAGAGGAAAGAGTTTAATGTTAGCTTACAGATCATAATAGTCCATCACTGAGAGAGGCCAAGGCAAGAACCTGGAGGCAGGAACTGAAGTAGAGACCACAGAGGACTTTGCTTACTGGATTGCTTCGCCCAGCTTGCTCAGCTATGTTTCTTATACAACCCAGGTTCGCTTGCACAGGGATGACACCACCCACAGTGGGCTGGACTCCCCTACATCAACTAGCAATCAAAAATGCCTCAGAGACTTGCCACAGGCCAGACTGATCAGTTTAATTCTTCAGCTGAGGTTCCCTTTTCCTATGTGACTCTAGATTTGTATCAAGTTGACAGCTGGAGCTAATGATGACACCATTTGTGGCACTGTGATGGTATCCAATGGGGTTTGAATAGCCAGTGGATTCTGTGTCCCCCTAAACTGAGCTTGACCTTAGATAGACTCTTTATTTTCAGCCTTCTTCTCTAGTCTTTCTTTCTGTTTGGTGAATGTCCTAAATTTCCTTTGCCGGGTTATTTCTTTTGTTTAATCTGCCCTCCTGTCCAGCCCAATACCAACACAGTTTTTCTCAATTCTATTTTTCTTGCTTTCTTTCCTTTCCTGTATAAAAGAGGAGGGAAAAAACATATTTTCAGCATACAGCATCCTCAAAGCTGATTACCTCTGGGTACAATGCCTCCATAGGGATGCTTCCCCTTGAGCCTGACATTTTTCTAAATATACATAAGATGGGATGTTTATATACATCCAAAAATATATAGGCTGGGAGGATGTTTGCATAGAATTGACTCATATCCTCCTGGACCTCTAGATGATACAAATTCTCATTCCCTGATGTCTGAGGTCTAACAAGCATCTTACTCAACTCTCTTAATTAATTTCAATCCTAATTCTAGCCCCAACTTGATAAGATTAATTAAAACAACCAATGTTAGACAGTCTTTTAAAACCCATTATCCCAGATCCCAGAGATATTCCCAGGGTTCCTTACTACAGACATCCCTTGGAAGAGAATACCCAAATCAGCAGATGCTCATGGCCCTTATATCAGATGGGATGCTATTTGCAGCAAACTGACACACATCCTCCTGTATCCTTTAATACACTTCTTGATGACTTATAGTATCCAATACAAGGTAGATGTTGTATAACAAGTTAAGCTGCAATGCCCTGTGAACAAGGAGAAAAGTCTGTACACACTTGGTACTGATGTGATCTTTAAGGATACTTTCATCTGCTGCTTGACTGAACTTGGGAGGACAAATCCTTAGGTGTGGGTGTTAGGGCTCAAACTCAGGACAAAAGACTAAAGTGCCTATTTAGCATATCAGACATGACCTTTTCCCAAGACAATAAGATCAAGCTCACTGTCTGACCCAGAGCAGGCCTCAAGATCCTGGCTAAGGGCGCCTGATGAAGGTAACCTGCAGATACTCTCCTGTGAGGTCTCAGGCTCTTTTCTTCCAAAGCCCAAAGAGCACAGAACATAAGGACTTCTCCAAAGAGGGCCCTTGTTTTTCTAACAGAGGGCAGAAGGAATCACTCTGTTCCTATGCGGATGTGCCCCTCACAAAAGAGATGAATGGATATAAAATACAGTGTCATGGTCCCAGACTTGGCCCAGCCAAGACCCCTAAGGCTATCATTTCTTTTTCATGGGACTGTATGAGAGTGAAAAGCAGCATTGACTGTTGGACTGGCTGCTCACACTAGATGAAGTTGAAATTAGACAATTTTTAAAGACACGTGTCTTATCTCCGTGGGACGAGAGCTAGCCCCTCTGGGAAGAGCCAAGCTGGAAAGCAGGCGGCTCCAGCAGGTCCCCGCATTGAGTTTCACATCCACTGTGCAAGCTGCCTAAGCTTTTTCTCTGCACAACATGTGAGCCACTGTAGCTCCCCGGGACGGAGGGTGAGATAGCCCCTCCCCATCAAGCCTCCACTGGAACAGGTGATGGAGTGGTTAGTGGATTTTTTTTAAAGGTGATGGCATGGAAAAACCAAGTCATCCTTAGCAAGGCTCAAGGCTGGAAGCCCTTCTTGTTTTCCTGGAAGAGTTGCACCAGGGTTAGAGATGGGACTGTAACTGAGCAGTTAAGGAAAACCACTGCTAAGAGCTGCGCGGCTCTGCCCAGCCATTGCACGGGGAGGTTTTGTTGTTAGTTTTATTTTAGCTTTTGCAGATCTGTGGGTGGAAAGCATTCTTTACCGCTATCCCCTGCCCCCTTTTCGGGGGGAGGGTAAGTTTTGAGACAAGTTCTCACTGTGTTGCCTCGGTTCACTCCGTAGCCCAGGCTGTCTCTGATTTCACTCTGTAGCCCAGGCTGGCCTGGAACTTTCACTCCTCCCTTAACTTCTCAAGCAGCTGGGTCTGCAGGCCTAAGCCACCAGGACGCCCAACTCATTGTCTTCCTGGTCTTGCTATCTAACCAGGGTGAAGGGGTGGTCATGTGACCCGGGCTCAACCAATAAGAATAATCTCTCTCTTGAAATAAGGACTAATACTGTTAAGTATGGAAAAATCACGGAGGCTGAAGCCAGGATTATGTGCCCTCTGCCTTCCATCCCCTAAGCAGCCTGGAAGTGCTATGAAGCAGGTAGGGACGCTGAGGAATCAGAGGGGAAACCCAGAGGACGACTGCATACGGAGGCAACACCACAGGCAAGAACGGGCTGGGCGCACTGACCTGGAAGCGAGGATGGTCACCCTGTGCACCCTGTGGTGCAAAGTAGCTGGCAGGGACGATCTCTCGAAAGCCTCTCCGAAAAGAAATGACACATGCCTGAGGTGATGAATCTGTCCCTCACCCTGACTTGATGACTGTTAAATGCATACATTGATCCACGCATCACACTACAACACACAGTCTGTACAATCAGAGGAAGAAAAGCCGAGTGGGATGAAGAGGGAGTCTGAAGGGAGGGCTCAGGAAAGAGAATGTCTTCTTCATGTGCTCTGCTCTCCACCAGACTTTTAGAGCTTTCGTGTGAACAGACTACCTCTGTCTGGGAAATAAAGCCCAGAAAAGAGCCCGACTGTCCAACCCCCCACCCCTCAGGATGTCAAAAGTACAGAGGATGGATAAACTCCCCTGTCTCTGTGTATCAGTCTCTCAAGACCCCTGAACCCCATTTCAAGCATCAGGCTACCCTAACTCAGTAAGATAAAAATGGACCTCCCAGGCAAGACATCTGAGGCTCTCCCTATCCTGAAGAGCCCCCCAACTCCATCTAGTTATTTCTACTCT
Organism: Mus minutoides; assembly: GCA_902729485.2. Taxonomy (NCBI): domain Eukaryota; kingdom Metazoa; phylum Chordata; class Mammalia; order Rodentia; family Muridae; genus Mus; species Mus minutoides. Next base: position 1,424,363 of record LR749690.1, read on the forward strand.
CCCCCAAACCCCATGACTGCTTTGTCTTTCAGTTCTGAGAATGGCACAGTCTGAGGATTAAGAGACTGGCCCTTTGCTGAGATTCATGATATAGCCTAGGTACTTGAAAGCCTACGGCAGCAGTTTTCAATTTTCCTAATGGTGACCCTAGAATATAGTTCATGTTGTAGTTGGTGACCCCAAATTATTTCTGTTGCTACTTCATAATTTAAAATTTGCTACTGTTATGAATCATAATATAAATATCTGATATTCAGGATATCAGATAGGTAATCCTTGTAAAAGGATCTATTGACCGCCCCTCCCCAAGGGGACATGACCCACGGATTGAGAACCACTGTCCTGAGAGATCATGAACACAGAGTGAGGAGTAAAAACAGAGGAAAACAAACAGAATGAGTGATGGTGTATGGAGTCACTGTAATAAAATAGGAACAAGAACTTAAAAATAACTGTCAGCCTTTACCTAAAAAAAAGAAGGAAGGAGAACTTGGTTATAAAGAGCTGGTAGCCATAAGTGAAAACCAATTTGACATTGGACTTTAAAAACAAAGAACGGGTAGAGAGAATGGGGAGCCAAGGACTGGACTCGTAACTTGGAGGTGCAGCACTTGCCTAGAAGGTGAGATGCCCTTGAGCTCTAACCCAAGGACCATAAGAAAAAAAAAAAAAAAAAGAGCAAGAAGAGATAGGTGAACCACCCTTTCAGAAAGTAAATTTTGGTGTTTAATGTCACCAAAGCCACCTATCTGTACCCTTAACCCGACGTCTGATTCTGGTGTGAACACTGAAAGGTAATTCTTTCCCCCCAGATACACTTGATCACAAGAAGCATCACCTTAAAGCTACCCGACCCCAGGACTCACTTCTGTCTAATGCATTCGAATCTACAGAAGGGCTGTGGGGTAAGCATGCCTGGTAAGTGGCCCTCATTCCTCTTCCTTCCCCATCCCTCAGAGTGACGCACTGAAAGACTCCTATTATAGGAAAATTCCCACCCAGAACAATACGAATGCACATGGGGTTGTGTTATGACAGTGACCTGTGTAGCTAGAACTGAAGACACAGCAAGGTCGCCACCTCTAGGGAAGTGGGTCTGAAGACGACTGTTGATAATTGCATGCAAGGGTATAAACACTGTGGTAACTCGTAGCCACTGAACTAAGTGTCCACACACCACCACAGAGAGAAGTAGACCTGATTCAATTCCTTATGCATATCTGATTTGGTTTCCTTCTGCCTGGGTTGTCCAAGCTTGCCTGAGGTCTGTCTCCTTCAGTTCTGCAACTCCCTGTATCCCCCCAATAAATACCCATTCTATGCTCTACCCTATCCCCATGAGGTAGGAGAATCAGTTTCTACTTTCGGCCGCTAGAAACCCATTGTGCCCTCCATGAACCTAGTTTCAGGCAACACAGGGTTCTAGGTGGTGAACTGCCTTTTAGGTAAAAAGATAAAATGATCATTGACCTTCCCCACCCAGGCTCCAGGGCCACAGCTACTGTTTGACTTTGAAGTCCTGAGTTTCATCCTACCTACAGGTTCCTGTCTTAGATTTTCCTGATGTAAGCTAGAAGAAACCCTTTCTTCCCCCCCATTGTTTTTGGGGAATAGAAACAGAAAAACAAAAGAGTGCGCCATGCTCCAGGGGCCCTACTTCCCATAGGTCCCACAGATTATCAAAAGAGAGCCCCCATCTGGAGACCAACTTTTCAAACTCAGGAGCCTGTGGGGGACACTTCACCACTGTACCATAAGGAGGTCTTTAGGTCATATAGGACATGACGCCAACTGGCACTGAGGGACATCACCCCTTCTCACACTCCTCTGCTTCTGGGCTGGGGGGTGTCTTTACTCCAACTCTTGCTTCCACCGTGATGTGCTATGTTGCCAGTGACAACCACTGCTGTTCCCGGTTAGCTGCCAAATGACCCTTTATTTAACTCCCATTTCAAGAGACAGGTCTTTCAGGGCAACCAGATTTGGTGCCCATCTCTAATACTCAGCGTGTATTAGAACCCATTCTCAAGCAACCCCGAAAGCCTCTTAGCACACAGGATACTCTGAGATCAAATCTCCCTTCCCTGGTACATTCTCTAATCCCACTTCTAATTTAAGAAGTTCCCTGGTTTCCTTAGTTACTCTTGGTGCTTGCCGAGTTCATTTTCCTAATTGCTACCAATCAGTACACAGCGTATCTTCCCCACTGGCTACCCCCACAGACCCCCTACAATCTCCCAATTCCCCCAATCCCCATCCCCTTCCTTAATAAGTTCTCAGCTTTCCTGGGTGTCCAGCAGACTCATTTCCATTTCCTGGCCTCCCTGACGCCTGGGGACAAACACTAGCATAGAATATTTGGATAAGCAGAGCTATGAGCTGATAGACTCTACAGACACCTGAGTTGGAGGGGGCAGGGCAGAGAGACTTGGCTTTCTATAGGATCAACATACCTCTGTATTGAGTTCCTAGTTGGCCTTGACATAAGGCCTATCACACAGTCACACTCCCTTCGCTTCGGACAGGGATCTCAGTCTCCACACACCTCCCAGGGGTTCAGGAAACAATCAACAGATTGTTATTAGTGAATGGCGTTCTTTTTATTATGTATTAGCCATTCCGGGAACAACCAGTTATTCTAACACGGACAGCCTCTTACAAGAAAAAAAAGGAAAGGGAAAAGAAATAGGAGGGAGAACAGGGAAGGGCAGATAATGAGGAATTTCAATACCAGGAAAAAAAAAGAAAAGATTAGACTTGTACCCAGTTTACAATTTCATTTATCTTTCATGAAAATGAAATTCACGACATTCCAACTGATATGAAAAGCCTTGGAACAGTTCAGTCCATGAAAAGAAGGATACTGGCGATGCTTCAGGAGGTAAACTCTCAAAGCATGCTTTCTTCGTGGTCCAGATCTGACCCTGGAACGAATGCTAGCTACCTCTGAGCTTTCAGATGTTGGTACTGGGAAAGCCCAGAGCAACTTGCCGGCTGAAGGGCAACACAGATCCATCTGGGAGTGGACCCTGTTGTTGTGAGTCAACTGTTCAGTATCCCCTCTAAAAGAAATTCCACGATGTTCAGCTTTGTGTTTTCTGCAGCTAGATGCAGGTGGCTGTTTTGTTGACTAAGCATATCTCTAATGAACCAGGCGAGTTAGCTGGGTCTAAAAGAAAGGGCACACCCAGACCACAAGCTGCTTGCTTGTTCCTTCTGTTTTCTGTTCCCGTTGATTTTATTTTATGGTATCTATCTAAGTATCTAGATAGACAGAGGTGCAAACTGAAAGGTGGTTCCTGGAGGAGATAAGTAGGAGCAGTATCACACGCATCACCCCACAAGACCACCACAGCTCTCCTTCATTCCATAGGCACGGTTCTCCATACTGTTTGTCTAGCAAAATTGCCAGTTCCTGTCATGTGCCCGATGTCCCCTGGGAAACCCATCTAAGGACAGGAAAGGGAAGCACGTCTTAGTAAACCCTACTTGTGGAATTCTCTGTGCTGCCTGACTTTTTCTGGAGAGGCAGGAACAGATGTCTCCTCATCCCAGATAGGGCATCCAGGGCAGGTCCAAGAAACAACTCCACCCCAGTCTAACTTGGTGAAGGAAGGACCGTATTGTGGTTACCGGGCAACAGCTTGTGATGGAAGGACAGATGACTCAAGGGAAGTGCCTCGCTAAACAGCCCATCCAGCGTGGGTGAGGACTGAGAAACACCTCATTGCTGGACCCTGCACAACCAGCAGGGAACTCCACTGAAGAAAATCTCCCCCACCCCCACCCCAGAAACTGTTTACTGCTTGTCCGACCTTGGGGAGAGGACAGGCCCTGTATATCTTCTAACACTGGGTTTGAGGAGGCTTGTAAGTTTTGCGAGCCTTTTACCTTTAAGAGAGTCTTTCCTTCCTCAGGAGGGAATGTTGAGATTTTGAGGAAACAGGTACACAGACACCTACCTTCCCATCCCCTTCCCTCATTAAATTAAGTTTGTCCATAAAGCAAGCTATCAGAAACTCAGTGCTATTTCTGTCAAGAAGTCTTAACTTGCCCTTCAATGTGGATTTTTGCTCTGTAATGAACATCCTCCATACCCCTGGCTTTGTCTCCTGTCTGTTTTCCTCAATGCCCACAGGAACCTGAAAACTCTGAATAGAGAGGCCAGTTTGTTTCTTTGATCTTTGAGAACTCCCTCACCATCAGCAGCCCTGTGAGGATGGGAATATCTTGAGTGGACGAGCTAGGTCTAGACGAGTGCCACTGGACCTGGGTAACAGTAGAAAATGTGGTTTCAGAAAGGCAAATGAACTAATAACCCACTGTCTAAGTCAGGGTTTCTATTCCTCCACAAAACATCATGACCAAGTTGGGGAGGAAAGGATTTATTCAACTTACACTTCCACATTGCTGTTCAGCACCAAAGAAAGTCAGGACAGGGACTCACACAGGGCAGGAATCTAGAGGCAGGAGCTGATACAGAGGCCATGGAGGGATGTTGCTTACTAGATTGCTTTCCCTGGCTTACTCAGCTTGCTTTCTTATAGAACCCAGGACTACCAGTCCAGGGATGGCACCACCCACAATGGACTGGGCCCTGACCCCTTGAGGGATCACTAATTGAGAAAATGCCTTATAGCTGGATCTCATGGAGACATTTCCTCAAGGGAGGCTCCTTTCTCTGTGATAACTCCAGCTTGTGTCAAGTTAACACATAAAACCAGCCAGTACAATTGACCCCTTGTCAACTTAACACACAAACACATCACTATTAAGCCTCAACCCTTACTTTCTTATTCATCCTCAAGATCTAAATAACTTTAAAAGTCCAACAGTATTTACAAATTGTTACATATTAAAATTTCAACCCTTTTAAAATATCCAATCTCTTTTGGAATTCTAAGTCTCTTAACTGTGGGCTCTGCTAAAATACTTCTACTTCAAGAGGGAAAAATATCAGGGCCAAATCACAATCAAAAGCAAGATCAAACTCTTACCGTCCAATGTCTGGGACACACTCATGACCTTCTGGGCTCCTCCAAGAGCTTGGGTCACTTCTCCAGCTCTGCCCTGTTGTAGCACACACCTTGTCTTCTAGGCTCCAGATGCCTGTATCCCACTGCTGCTGCTGTTCTTGGTGGTCATCTCATGGCACTGGCATCTCCAAAACACTGCTGTCTTCTGCTGGAACTGGACAGCACTTTCACAAATAACCTCCCATAGGCCCTTTTCATGGTGCTAAGCCTCAACTTCTCTGCATGGCCCCTTCAGTCCTGGGCCTTCAACTGCCATTTGAGGTTACACCTTTACCCATGGCCTCTTCTGGCCTTTCACATGGTCAAGCATCAACTGCTAACCCTTCATGTTTCAAAACTCTTCACATTACCAAGTCTGGCTGCCAACATGAGGTACAACTGTGGCTGCCTCTGGAACACAGCTTCTCTGTGCTCTCAGGAAACACTTCCCAGAAGATTTCACCTGAGTGATGTTGGTCTCTTCTTAGTCACTGCTAATTTCCTAGCTCCAGCTAACCAGCATCAACCATCCCAGTAATGCAGAGGTTTTGCTTTAGCAGTTCTGGTATCTTGTTAATCACAGCCCTTTCTTCAGCTCCGGCTAACCAAAACTAGAGAAATCTTCACAATCAAAACACCAACGGCCCTGATAAGAGTCTTTAATCTTCCCTCTGAAATTTCACAAGCCAGCCCTTCACCATTTGCACTGTTCTCAACATTATCTTCCAAGCTCCTACACAACATCCCACAGAGCTCTTAATATCCAATGGCTCTTCTAGCCCAAAGCTCCAAAGTCTTTCCACAGTCCTCCCCCAAACATGGTCAGGCTGTCCCATGAATACACCATTTCTGGTACCAGTTTGTCTTTGTCAAGGTTTGTATTCCTGCACAAAACATCATGACCAAGAAGCAAGTTGAGGAGGAAAGGGTTTATTCAGCTTATACTTCCACATTGCTGTTCATCACCAAAAGAAGTCAGGACAGGAACTCACACAGGGCAGGGACCTGGAGGCAGGAGCTGATGCAGAGGCCATGGAGGGGTGCTGCTGACTGGATTGTCTCTCCTGGCTTGCTCAGTTTGCTTTCTTATAGAACCCAGGACTACCAGCCCAGGGATGGCACCACCCACAATGGGCTGAGCCCTGACCCCTTGAGGGATCACTAATTGAGAAAATGCCTTATAGCTGGATCTCATGGAGGCATTTCCTCAAGGGAGGCTCCTTTCTCTGTGATAACTCCAGCTTGTGTCAATTTGACACATAAAAACCAGCCAGGACACCCACAATGCTCGTTCTTTCCTGTACAACTCACAAAACCAACACATTATTCAATTTGCTTGATTTTTCTTTGCATTCTAGATATTTTAAACATTTTTGACATTCATAAGTCTTGATCCAGAATCTGTCTGTCTCTGTCTCTATCTCTGTCTCTGTTTCACTGTCTGTCTGTCTGTCTCTCTCTCTCTCTCTCTCTCACACACACACACTCACACACACACTCACACACACACACTCACACACACACACACACACACACACACACACACTCAAACATAAACACCAAAACAAGCTTTACACAATGACACTTGCTTTATGCAAAGCACTGCTACTTCCCATCTGCCCCCCCCTCCCCTTATTTGATTGGAGTTTAAAGTATCCATAGTCCTCTAAATGCTTTTCTGGCTGCCTGTGGAACTACAGCTCCCAGCATCCATCATGTTTTCGATCTGCACTGAAGATTGATTGGTTGCTGGTTTTTGTATCCACTTCTTCCCAGGGTCTGTGCTCCTCGGGGAGATCTCAGGGCCAGAGAAGCTAAGAACTCTACTTCCTGAGCCACCTCCCTAACAGTTCCATTTGGTTCCCGCCTACCTGAGGAGGTCTTAGTGCAGCCTCAAAGCAGCATAGAGCTGAAGTCCACCACCACCCAGCCCCTTCTAGTACAGTGGGTCTCAATCTTCCTAATGCTGCGACCCTTTAATACAGTTCTCACATTCAAGTAATAACATTCAGCGGTCCTTCACTCAGAATACAAAAAAGATGCAGTCAGCCAGGAAATGGAAGAGGGGCCCACATGGTCTGCAATGAGGGCAAGCTATCCTGACTGAAGTCCTTTGATTTAGGTCAAAGCCCATCTTTATGTTCCCTTCGTTGGAGTCCTTTCACACCACAACACTTTATCTTGGTAGACAGTGTTTTTTACAGACAAATGAAAATCCTTTTGTGAAATGAGCCAGGGTTTAGCTACCTAAGTACGTCCATGTACACCTGCCCTGCACACGTGTCAAGGTGTAGATGTTTAACCGTCATTTAGGGTAGAGTTCAGACTAGCTTCAGGGTCAATATCAGGCCATTCGCATCAGCCTCATCTGGGAACCTGCCAGGCATATCCTCTCAGGCCCCACCCAAACTGCCCTGGAAACTGTGGTGGAGCTGGGCAGGTACCTGAGTGCATGTCAAAGCTGGAAGAACCTTAGTTTTAGATGCTTGAGTCAAACCAGAAATACATTTCCACCCTAAACTCACAGCTACTTTATCCACCTAAAACATATAAGAGCAAGGAACACATCAGAACTAGACAGAAACGGGTCAGGCTCACCACCATAATGTCTGAATTGTCCTCAGTCAACGGCAGTGCCCATGGCTTTCTGAGTACTGCCCTGCCTGTCCATGCACATCTGAAAGTGTGTGCTGATCTGCAACTGCGGTACTTGCTTTCTCCCTCCATGAGAGAGAGCTACAGTCCGTTTAAGCTGACAGGCAAGTGAAGAAGAACACGGGCAGCACAAAGTGACCTCGTGGAAAGGAAAAGTAAGTGCAGGAACGGGGAGAGAGGGATGAGCAGAGAGCGGAGGGTCGTCAGGGGAAAGGAACACACTGCTCCGGAGACGAGTTGAGACCAAGTGTTCAGATAGCAGATGAAGGAAGGGGAGCAGGGCCCTGGGACCTAGCTCAGTCAATAAGTGCTTACGACGCAGACACAAGGACGTGAGTTCCGATCCACACCACCCAACTCCAGGTTCAATGGGAGACCTCTTCTCAAAAAATAAGGCGGAAAGCCAAGCATGGTGGCCTGACCTCGAATCCCAGCACTCAGGAAGCAGAGACAGGTGGATCTTTGAGTTTGCAGGCAGCCTGCTCTATATTGTGAGTGAGCCTATATAGCTATGGCTATATAGCGAGACCACCTCTCAAAACATAGATAAAATAAGGTGGAAGGCTGGAGAGATGGCTCCATGGTACGAGGAACATGGTTCACATCTCAAGAAACCCATAAATACTTGGGTGGGTGTGGCCTCCCACCTGTACTTCTAGTCCCTAAAGGAGGAGCCAGGGCTCCTCAGGGCAAGCTGCTAGCCGTATCCATGAGCTCTGTGTTTGATTGAGAGGGCCTGCCTCAACGAATAAGGTGCAGTAAGTGTCCATAGAGGATGATCCCAACTTCAACCTTGGGCCTCCACATGGATGCACACACACATGTGCACATGCACTCACATACATGTGCATCCACACACATGCAAAAACATACCCCCCCCCACACACACACACATGCATGCTGCGCACGCGCACACACACGGAAAAGGAACCAATAGTAAGGTAGAAAAGCGATTGAGGAAAACCCCTCAGTGTCTGTCCTTCACATGTGCGTGCACACACAAGAACATGCACACACATACAGTGCAAAGAAAAAGAAAAAACAGAAAACAATGAAATAAAAGGCAAATTAGGGGACTCGACAAACTGGAGCAGAAGAGAGGCTGCAGGGAGGGAGGGATTAGTCTTCAGTTAGAAAACAGCTTTCCTCCCAGCGTGGGACTTCATCTAATTGCCCTGTTCTAGAGCTGGAACGGTCCCGGACTTGGAAAAGGCCATAAGCATCTTATAGGCTAGGCGTATGCTCCATCTAATCCCCAACAGTATGGCTTGTGTGCCGGCTGCAGACAGCAGGCTCATGCCAGCTGCCAGGTGCCGGGGCGACACAATGGATTCCAGACGGCCAGGAGCCAGACAGAGGCGGGGAGAGGCCAGCGATTCCCCCCAGACCCCAGACCCCAGACCCTGGCCAGGAGCAGGGGAAAACCTTCTTTCTCCCTCATCCCATTTAAAGGCTGGATGGAAGCGTGTCCAGATTCCAGGCATCTCGCATTGCTTTGCTCCAGAAGTCAGTTTGCCAGGATGAACAAATGTTCAATTTTGTCAGCTGGAAAATGAGTGGAACAAAGGGGAGGAAGGAGGGAGAGAGAAAGAGAATGAAGAAGGAGTGGTGATGGGAAGGCTTGGTCCTTGCTCATTCTCTAACACTCCCTGTCTGTGTAGCCACAGGAACTTGATCTCCATGTTCAGTTTTTTATTTGTTTGTTTGTTCAGTTGGTTGGTTGGTTTTGGTTTTGTTTTGTTTTGTTTTTATACTTTATGTTTTCCTTTCTTTTTAGTATCCCTTTTCAAAGTAGGAATTAGTTTAATCTAAGAGCATCCTAAGCGAAGGTAAGTCAGCCATCCAGGAGGAGGGCTTTCATATCTAGAAATTACTGGAGGGAATTGAAAAAAACAAAAAAGACAAAAAAAGCAAAGCCACAACTTCACCCAACTCACACTGTGACAGGAGGCATGTTAGCACTTGGGGAAAGACAGGTGTGGAGAGAGGAGGGCCTTTGAAACAAACTCATGGGTTTCTGGTTGCCAGCCCAGATCTGCCAACCCTGGAGGGTGCCCTCTCCGTTTTCTCCTGGAGCCCCACCCCACCCCCTGACTCCACCCATCATGTCAGACAGCACCACAAAATGACAGTTCCCGAAACCACCCACCCCTTGAACTTAGAAAATGTCTTAAAGAATCGGGAAGAGGAAAGGGAGAAGAAAGTCAACAGTGTAACTATCAAATAGGCCACAGATCCAAAACATTATATAAGGGTAGCCTTGAGGGGAAGGTGAGAAAGAAAAGTAAGGATGAATGATCCTCTGGCAGAGTCTGGAGTCGTGATTCATTCACTCACCTCTCAGTTGGACAGCTAAGAAGGCCCCAAAGGTGAGAGTTTTAAAAATGGCGCAAATGTTACGGGATGTGATGGGTGGAATGTCATGACCTGGGTTGGCATGGGATGCGATGTTAGGTAAGGTGGGCTGATGGGAAATATTGAGCTCTGGGAAGGAAGGATCTGTACAAAGGAGGTGGTCCTCTTAAAGCAGAGGTTTTATTTATACTGAGGAGCTGCAGGGCATTCGTCAACATTTCCTATCGACCTGACCCTTCCTGCCCAATTGATCTTAAGCCTACGGCTCCAGCCACACCGGAAGACTGCATGCTGATGCTCTACACAGTTTAACCACTAGCATGTGTTGGAGGGACAGGCTCTTAAGATTCCCCAGGGAAGATATTTACAAACACACCAGGATCAAAGGAGCCACATGACAAAGGAGAGACAGAACTCCCCACATGTCCAGGGAGTTCTTTGCACCATGTACACCGCCCAGTCCTATTTGCAGAAGACAGCACCTGAGCCTGCTCAGTAAACTGGGTTCAATATTGCCAGGCATGGGTGTCCTTAAGCCCAGCGGTCAGAAGACTGAGGCAGAAGAATAGTAATTTGAAGCCAGTCTAGGTCACACAGAGAGAGACTTTGTCTCAAAGAAGAAAGAAAAAAAGCAGTGCGTTATGGAAGGTTAGAGTGCTAAGGAGCTGTTTCCTGGCATTATCTTTGAGATACCTCAACTTCCAAAAGGTGTGAACTCTTCCTCAGCTCCTCACCACTTCACACTCCCAGGATCCAGGGACCAAGTACTAAAATTGTTACGGCATGCATGTTGGTTAAAATCTCATTATGGACATTTCACTTGAAAAAATAAATCAAAATCAAAGTCAAATTCTTATAATTGTTAAAGTTGCTTTGTCTGGTTGCAGATGAAGATGTAGCTGTCTCTCAGGCACATACACCTTCTATGATGCTAGTGGGCAAGCTTCTGGAAACTGCTGGGCAGGATCTCAGAAAGTTTCTCCTGTTCTTTGGCAGAGAATTGGTTGAAAGGGGTGTGGCCAAAACAGTAGCCAAAGGTGGCATTAGGTTTCAGGAAAGGCGTTCAAGAAACAGTCTTAGCTGTGGGATCGGGTGAGAAATGAAGGGATTCGTAGATTCAGCCAGTTAGTATGAAAGATGGAGGGAAAAGTTCTCCCAGAATATGGAGGCACCAAAGTTGTTCTAGACAATGAGGATTATCTCTTATTTACAGATGGCGATATTTTTGGAAAGTTTGTGGACCGAAATCACCCCGCTGATATGGTGTCACGTGAGCTGCCCATTCCACTGGCATTGTGAACTATTTCATCATGTAAATTATTCTTCTTTTATATTAAACTGATGATACTCCAACTTAAAAAAAAAAGTATACAAGTTAATAGATTTTTGAACCAAGAGTGTGTATATGTTAGTGGATGGGTCCACAGCACAGCAACACTGGGATGTGCTGGCCAGATTTTTGAGAGATGGCAGTTAGTACAAAATAATTAGAACATTAGAAAAGTTGACCCGGGAAGGGATTAATGTAGTTCTGGGAGCATAGTTAACTGTCAAGAATGTACATTGTTAGTAAGAAGGGGGGCTCCAGTCTCCCACTTTGTCATGCCATCTGACTTCTTCCCTCCTGCATGGTGCCTGTCACGGTGTGAGACAGAAAGAAAGCCGACTCTCCAGAGGTGGATGCATTGCAATGTCCAGTCCCGCGTTTTGGATCTCCCAAACAGCAAGCTAAGAGAAAACTTTTCAGTATAAAGTTCCCAGGCTTGGGAATTTTGTTTTTGAAACATAGACTAGAGGGGTGTGCACACTTTATTAATAGGATGTTTCTCAGAAGTTCTGTATTAATGGGAAAACTGAGGATAGCACATAGCTCCCACTCCTTTTGTGAATGTCTTAGACTAGTATGTTTCGTTAGTTGTGATCCATGCGCCAGTATTAATGTTTTTATTCAATGAACGCGTTATTTAACTCCCAAGTTTCAGCCTTAGTTTTTTGTTACTTTTTTTCCCCCTTGCTTGTTTATTCCTTTGGGTTTTTTTATTTGTCTGTCTGTTTGTCTCATTCTTCTTTCTGGGTACCACAGTACGATGACTGATTACACATCGGTAGCCTCCTCCCTGGTGTGACAGCTCCTTAGACGGTGCTCCTTGTTTTTAATGACCCTCACAGCTTTAAGGAGCATTGGGGATTTTGTAGACTGTTCTGAAAGCGGGCTTGGTTGATGGTCTTCTCATGTCGAGGGATCTGGGCTACCATGCTTAGTCGGGAGACCATTGAGGCCAAGTGCCACTCTAATCCTGACTATCAACATGACTTGCCCTACTGATGCTGCTGTTGCCTAAGGCATCTTCATGATGAAGCTCTTCCTCTATCCCTTTCTCCATGTACTTCCTAGAAGTTATCCCTTGCAGCCCACACTTGAGAAGTGAGGAGTTCAATATGGGAGATGTATGTATGTATGTATGTATGTATGTATGTATGTATGTATTTGAAACATACTCTCAATACATAGCCCAGGCTGCCCTTACACTCACTGTGTAGACCAGGCTCACCCTGAACTCAATTACCCTCCTGCCTTGGCCTTTTAGGCATGTGCCACCCTGCCTGTCTGCTGTTTTACTTAATGGCTTAAAAAAAAAACCGGCCATTTTAGAGTGAAACAGAAGTACAGACAGCTCCCCTGGGCTTTCTTCCGCCCTGTGTGCACAGGCATGCTTCCTATCTGCAGTCTAACCCCGGAGCGGAGCATCTATTACAATTGCTAGCCTGTTCTAAACACATCACAGCCACCCATAGTCCACAATAAACTCCAGGGCTTATTCTTGGTTTGTACACGCTTGTCCAATGGTAGACACAGGGGTGTACCTTTGTAGGGTTGCACAGAGAGTGTGCCTGAGACAGCCTGTATATCTCTCCATACTGCATATCTCTCCATACTGCCTATCTCTCCATACTGTATATCTCAGACTAATCCCTGTACTTAAGAATGTCAAGGACATTCTGATCGGTTCTTCAGTTGATTGGCAATGGAGCAAGTGATCTATCCCGTCTAATGTCCTTCCTCAGTCCAAGCCAGGTCCCATCATTTCCCCAGACTGGAAGTCAGACACCATCCCTTTCAGGACCTTCCTGGCCACCCCAGATACCACTGCAGACCCAGGCCTTTCCTCCTTCTTAGCTTTGTGCTTAGCATTTTCAGTCACAGCCACGTTTTATTTTATTTTGTTTAATGCCCATCTCCGCAAGAACTAAGGCTACTGCTGCATTAGGTGGTTTTCAGCATCTGGTATACTGTTGACTCATAGGAGTAAATATCGAGTGTTTGAAACCAACCAACCTTAACCCCTACCACTACACCACACCACACAACACACACACACACACACACACACACACACATACACAGAGAGACACACAGAGAGAGACAGAGACAGAGAGACAGAGACAGACAGAGAGACAGACAGAGAGAGAGACTTTATGCAAATATGTACATCTGACCACTCACCTGGCTTGCCCTTCGCCTCCAGAGGACAGAGGTAGTTCAGGGTGGGAAGAATGCGACTTGAGGACACAGTAGCTATGGCCAGCTCTTTTCTCCTCTCCTATGTTGTACTTGCTATAGTGCCTATAGTTCCCATTTGAGATGAATTTATCTGGGGATATTTTTCCTACTAAAATTTTAGTTTTTGGTTTAAATCTTTAATTTTAAAAAAAATTGACTGCTTTTGAGCAAGTCAGATAATTTTGAGAACTATGAGGCAGCTGCCCTGTGTCACACAGACCCCTTAGGTGTGTCACACAGACCCCTTAGGTGTGTTACACAGACCCCTTAGGTATGTCACACAGACCCCTTAGGTGTGTCACACAGACCCCATAGGTTCTTCAAGGCCAAGAAGGCACTGGGCCTCTGTGACTCTCCTTCTAGACCGTATTCTAAGTACCAGGCTGACAAATTCTTTCTCCCAGTAGCTTCAAACTCTCTTCTAAGGTCAAAGTGGGCATCTGTCTGAACCTGTCCTCCTAAGGGCAGACCTCTCCAGAAAGAGTGCTCTTCGAAACCCTAGAACAGTGGTTCTCAAACTCTGGGTGGTGACCCCCTTTGGGGAGTCAAAAGATCCTTTTACAGGAGTTGCCTAAGACAATCAGAAAACAGATATAGATAGATAGATAGATAGATAGATAGATAGATAGATAGATAGATAGATAGATTCATAACAGTAGCAAAATTACAGTTGTGGAGTAGCAATGGAAGCAATTGTATGGTTGGGGGTCACCACGACATGAGGAACTGTGTTAAAGGGTCGCAGCTTTAGGAAAGTTGAGAACCACTGCTCTAGAGCCTCGAGGACGGGGCGAGCAGGGATGCAGAGGGCAGCATTGTGTGAGCATAAGGTGTGCAGGGCACCTAAGCAACTGGGCCACTTAATTTGTCCTCTGAGCCTGGATGTCAACAAGGCTACCTCCCCTCCCTTGCTGTAATCCTGTTCCTCTGGCTAATGAGAAATCGACCTACCTCCACACCTGTCTCTGTGTCCATAAACGACAGAATAGTTCACGTGTGTGAGGCAGGCAGGTCTTTCTTTTTCCCTGTCATTTTAGCATGCAGTGTAATGTTGGGCAAAGTCCTTCTCTTTCCAAAGCTCAGGTCTTCTCTTTCTGAGCCCATGATATCAGTGCAGGTTCCCTTGCATTTCATAGGGCTTCCATCTTGTCCCCAGCCTCAAATAAACCTGCAGCCATAGACCTACACTGGGTTTATTTTCTAAACTATGGCCTAGATTTCTAGGAATAGGGTTAGTATTTTAAGGAAAGAGTGTACTACTGTCATTTTATAGCTGTTTCCAAATGTGAAAGCTGGGCTGCTAAAATCTGAATGTCTTATTCATTTTGCTATTGTTCATCTGACTCCCGGGGAAGGAGGGGTTTGGGGACCAGCATCATTCCAAACCTCTAGTTATTAGCACTTTCTTCTCCCTAATTCACCTAGTTTTATCCCCACCCCCACACTTTATTGAGATAGCTGTTAGTGTTCTTATATCAAGGTCTGACCATTTACAATCATTGCCCACTTCCCCCTTGCTATCTATCAAAGTATATTTCTCATGTAGCTATTGGATAATCAAATACTTTGTTTTTTGGTAACATTTTCTGTTTTCTGTCTGATTTAAAAAGGACTCTCCACCCATCCTAAGTCATACTCTACTCCTTTTTTATTGCAGTTTGCTTCTCTCCTCCCTTTGTGGAGGAGCCAAGTCAGGAAACAAAGGCTCTCTCAGAAATAGAGAGGCCTTGAAGTCTGTTCTCTGGGCCAGTCCTTCAGCTCCTGCTCTCCCTATTAGGACTTTAAAACGTCGTATCTTCCAGTAGTCTCTCTTAAAATGTCAGCAGTAGTAACACTTCAAGGTTGTGTCAGGAAACAGGGCCGGGCTTCGACAGAACTTTACAAGGATGGACAGCTTGGAAAGAGGACAGAGGAAAAGGGCAAACAGAAGATGAGGAAGGGGGAGGGGAGGAAAAGGAAGAGGGGGAGGAAGAGGAGGAGGAAGAGGGAGACAAGGAGAGGGAAGAGGGAGAGGAAGAGGAGGAAGAGGAAGAAGAGGGAGACAAGAAGGAAGGAGAGAGGGAAGGAAGAAGACAAGGAGAAGAAAAGGGGGAGGGGAAGAGGAGGAGAAAGGAGGAGGGAGAAAAAGAGGAGAAAGACAAGAAGAGGGAAAAGGGGGAAGGGAGGAAGAAGAGGAGGAGGAAAAGTGGAGGAAGAGGAGAAGGAAGAGGAAGAAGAATGGGAGGAAGAGGAGGACAAGGAGAGGGAATCAGGTAGAGAATAATCCACGCACCTAGCAAATGAATTAAGCCACGTCTATGTAAGTCAGGGTACTAGATGGATGCTGAGGAGAAGCAAGACGCAAGGACAGACAGCACAGTCCCTGACACCTAGGGGTGGGTACTTTTAAGAGGGAACACTCAGCACAAAGAGAAGCCCTTCCATGTAAGGTTGAAGAACAGAGAAAAAAAAGATGGTGAAGGCTTCAAAGAGGCCAGGAGTGGTGTGAGGATGAGGATGAGGCTCCGGTCCTGGCTAAGTGGCAACAGACAGGGGAAGAGGCCCTTCAGAAGAAAATGGCAAGAGCCAGGACAGAAGTGGGAGGAGCATTTTAGGGAAAACAGCTTTCCAGACAAACCAACGGAAAGTGTGTGCAGATGAGAGCATGGTGGCAAAGCTGGAAAGAGGACTGCAGATGACAGATGGAGTAGTGGTCTGGCCGTGGTCCTGTAGGCAATGGAGTCCAAGCTGCAGAATCAGACAGGTGGCCTTGTCCCTATGCCACAGTGGGAATCCATCAGAATTCTCGGGTCCATTTGATCTTCCAATTCATGGTGGGTAGATCTTAAAAACAGATCACCTCATTCAGTGGGTCCTCTCTCCTGAACTTACTGAATCAGATGATGAGACCTCTTGGGTTTGGTGCTTTCTATCTGTTTCCTCGAAGGCAGAGTAGGGAGTGTCTGTAAGGTTCCTTCGTTTATATGTCCATCATTTCTTCTCACCTGGCTCCTCTATGAGATTGGAGATGGGCAGCAGAGAGCTCTGCATTGACCAGGGTCTTCCTCTTGGCTAACTGTTCACAGAATGGACACAGAGTACCCAAGTCCCCAGAGCAGCTGATCTGCTTTGAGGAAAGTGACCTGACACCTAATCAAAGAGCATGTGACCCAGACGTAAGCCAATCAGCATCTCATAAGCCTCTGGCCAAGGACAGGCTCTTGATCCACTCAAAGATGGTGAAAGGCAGTAAGCCCTTGCCTGGAAATGCTCAGCCAAATAGCTTCCTCCCCACCCCGTCCTCCTCCTCTTCTTCTTCCTCCTTGTTCTCTTCTTCTTCCTCCTCTTCTTCCTGTTCCTCTTCCTGTTCCTCTCCAACTTCTCCTCTTACTCCTCCTCCTCCAAGTCCAACTTCTCTCCCTCCTCCCTCTCCTCCTCCAACCCTCCCTCTTACTTCTCCAACACCTCCTCCTCCAAGTCCAACTCCTCCCCGTCCTCCTCCTTCTCCTCTAACCCCAACTCCTCTTCCCCTCCCCCTTGGTTGAACTTAGAAACCCCTCACCTTGGGATAAATTCCAATTATCCTGCAAACGGAAAGCTTGCTTCCTAGTAGGGTCTGAGTTACATAATTTTTAGACCCGACGAAAGTCACATGTGACTCACACCAGGCAGCCCTCTGCTGCTCGGCTCACCAGCCGGCAAATCCCCTCTTTAGATTTGCTTGTTAGAGCTGGATTTCTTGTCCACTTGCAACCGAAGGAATTATCACTGTGCTGGGTACAAAGTCCTTCTAAGAAGTCTGCTCCCTCCAGCACCGAGAAAGCAAGAACCTTTAGTCTGCTTTATAAGGAAAATGAACAACATCCAGACAAAATGATTCAGGGAGTGTTGGTGGCAGCTCTTCCCCTAGCTTCCAGTATTCTACACCTGACCCCATCCCAATTCACCAAAGGCAATAGGCAGAGCAGTGTGAGGCTCTGTGTCCCTAGATAGGGTAACATTTGCCGCCAGCTGCTCAGTCACCAAGCCAAAGGCTCTTGTTTGTAGGGACCACTTCTGCTCCCAGCTGTCTTACATGGGTCTAAATGCTGGCTGCAGCTGCCTTGTGACTCACTACAAACTTAGTGGCTTCGGTTTAGGTGTAGGATGGCTGCCTTTTAAAATCTTGTTATGTATTTCCTTCCTCAGAGTACACAGCGGGCAGAGTTCTTCAATTCCACCTAAGCTCGTCTCTTAGACGCTAAGAAAACCCAAGTCTGAAGAATAACAACCAAGGTGTCTCATTACCCTGTGGAACCAGACCCCCCATCTGGCTTTATAAATAAAGTTTTATTGGCATAGAGCCATGCCTGTGGATTTCTGTAGCGTCTGTGGCCACTTTCATGCAACAAGGGCTGACACTTGGTAGTTTCTTGACTGCATAGTCTACAAAGCTGAAAATACATACTGTGGTCCTTTACAGAAAATGTTGTCCACTCCTTTTCTTGAAAGGAGTCTCCTGAGTCCCTGCATGTTGAGTTTATTTAAGACAGTGTTTCAAGCACTTGCTGTGAACAGAGCTTTGGACAATTAAAGATCTTCAAAGACATAAACCTACTGTCCAAACTGTTGGAACCCAACTGGCAACTTTTCTAGCCTATCATATACTCTTCCACTAGAAATGGGAGTTTAAAACTAGAAGTCCACATATTTAAAGTACCTTCTATGTCCCGGGCACTGTCCTGGGTCTTGGGCTTCTATCACTAAGTCAAAAGCCCAAGAACCCAAGTGTCTGTGAAATATACACTCCCCCTGGGCAGAAGTGGATGCAGAAAGCATTTTTCACTTCTGACCCCAAAGCAGACAAATTGTAGCCCAAGCTGACAGAGCTTCTGAGGGCAGAGTTGGGTCTCAAATGCAACTCACTAAATGCAAGTGCGTCTGGGTGTGCTTTCATGTAATCTCAGAGGAGCACATGGTTTCAACGGCTCTCCATCTCCTTCAGCTCCAAGTCTCTATTTCTTACAAAAAAAAAAAAAACAGACAAGTTCATCAGAGAGCCAGCAGGCCCCCATCAGGGTAGAAAGGCTCACCTCTGCCACTTTCGCCCAAGTGTCCTCTTAAGAGCAGACACCAAGGCCAGAATCAAGAAGTCAGATCCCAGCTCCATGGGCCCAAGGAATATCTTATTTAAGAGAATTTCTGTAAGGCTTAAAATGTGCGAATCACATACAAATCAGTACTTTCCTATGAGACCAGAAAGCAGCAGTAATTGAGGGATTTTTGTTTTGTTTTGTCTTGTTTTGGTTTGGTTTGGTTTGGTTTGGTTTGGTTTGGTTTGGTTTGTTTGTTTGTTTGTTTGTTTGTTTGTTTCTTTTTATGGCCTGGGTGAAGAAGAGTCATAGGAAGACCTGAAAAAGGGCAAGACCAATCCAAGTCATAAGCAGACAGGAGACTCTTGGGGATTAACCCTTTCTGCTCTGCTTTCAGACTGAGGCCCCTCTTCTATCTGCAGACCCCCCCCCCTTCTCTCTGCAGACCCCCTCAAGGAGAGTTACACAAGGGGCAGGTGTCTACGAACTCAGAACTCTGAGAAGTCTCCTGTTAAGCCAGTGTCTGTAACCCAGCATGTGGAGGCTGAGGCAGACCAATGCCAGCCCAGGACACAGTGACATTCTGTCTCAACACTCTAGAGAAATGAGGGGTGGGGTGGGGAGGGGAGATTTTGTATTTGTGCTACAATTTTAGGATTATGAAGGATGTTCTAAAAAGCTTCCCTTCCCAAACTCTTGCTTTCTTCCGGAGTTCTGCACTATGGAAACCACTTTCGGAAGACCTAAAATGACTCTGTTCTGTGTACTCTGAGGGTTTTAATGAACCCTGTAAATCCCCTTAAAGTAGTTTCTGAACCGAAGGAAAATTACCTGTGAGCATTTGTTATTCTCAGGCCAAACGCAATAGCAAACTGCCTTAGAGAAATTTATGACTGAACTCTTTCCTGATAAGTTGAAGGACTTCCCTGACACCTGGCAAACATCACTAGGACTCAGCCGCTGAGATCTTAAGGGATCGTTGGGCCTGAGAGTCGCATCTGTGGAGTGTCAGACATTTCAAAAGCTTCCGTCCTTATTTAGGAGCAAGAGAGGAAAGATTCGATCACAGAACCAGACTCTCAGGAGAGGCTATCGTGCCTCCAGTCATCATTCAACAAGTGCCTCAGTTTCACATGGGGGTCCTGGTCTAGATCAGGAATGAAGGACCCAATCAGATCCCTGTCCTAAAGCTTAGAAACAAGTCCACTAAAGCATTTGCAACTCAAATATATATATATATATATATATATATATATATATATATATATATATATATATATAAAATGTTATTTTATTATATTTATTATATATACTATATATTAATATATAATTTTAGAAAATGATAAACGCTACTAAGACTAAACACAACTAAAGTGAACGGAGTGTGGGAGAGAGTTAGATGGGTCTGGGTGTTCTTGGGGAGCTAGGATGAGCACCCACAAGGAAGACTCCAGTAGGAATGGATTTGTGGACTTGTGGGAAAAAAGAGAAGAATAGGTCAGAGCAAGAGGGTCCTTTGGAATGTGCATAGTGTGGGGCTTACATGTCATGAATGGGATGTTGATTCTGTTCTAAACAAGCCCCACAGTAGGGAAATCTGAGCAGAGACTAGCTGTGACTCTAACTGCTCTCTGGGGGAAATACTAAGAAACAGACCAGGAGGAGGGAGAAGAGAAGGAAGGAAAACAGTAGTAAGTCCATCGTCAGAGCGGCATGGACCTGGAGCAGAGGCTGCTGGATGCTGTCCTGTCTGCCTTGTGAGCCTCTGTCCCCAGCCCCTAAGCAAAGTGGGGAGCTAGAGTGGGTACTTGGTAAACAGTGAATGAACAGAGGAATATAGTCCTGACCCGGGGCACTCATGGCTCCCACACAAGGCAGAGACATAGCTCCTTTAGCTGTGACTAAAATGGATGGTGATCAGGGTGGGTATTTGCAAGAGGATTGATGTGTGAAAGATGTCTTTTCCCCGGCAGAGCCCTGGAGGAAGCCAGGTACCGCGGCTGGGACTTGCAGAGACTCTCAGGTGTCTGGTGGGACTCTCAGGCTGTCGAGGGACAGAAAGGGGCAATCTGGTGGAGCACTCTGGCCACTGAACTGACATCCGGAGAGCTGAGACGTCCCACCTTTATTTGGGACTCAGGCCTGCCCCTTGTCTCTAACCAGATGCCTGCAGAACATTCTCTTTGGCTCTCTTCAAGCCTACTCAGAGATTCCTTTCAGTTCCTTTTCCTGTTGGCTGGGTTGAAGACAGGGATGGGCCCCCGCTACCCTCCACACCCTGGGACTATCCATCCGGAAGTACTGAGTCAACATCCTTGCTCAGAATCTACCTCAGTCTCTTCCCACACCTCAAAGAAGCTGGTCCCAGGAATGAGGTGGGGCAGCAGGAAGAGAGGGCTAGGTGTGTGCCTGCAGATCTCAGGGGCGGGAGGGACCTGGGATCAGGAGCCTGGGCCTTTTGCTTGCACAAGGATGCCCAGAGAGCCTGCGGCACACCTTTGTGGATTTCAACCAGAGAGTCTAACTGTGTAGGTCTGAGGTCTGGAGAATCCGTTTTTTCTCATCAGCTCCCAGGGAGGCAGAGCCCTCCAGGACCACCCTTCAGGAATACCATTCTGTATAAAAACCACAAGAGGTTTTCAGGAGAAAAATAAAAAGATAAATTTAGCCATGATTTATAGAATGCTCAGCCCTGGGCTAAGGGAGTTGTGTTGAATAATCTCTTTTTAATCCTTATGCAGCCCTAGATTGTGAGTGTTTAAACAGGCAAGACTGCAAAACTCGCTTAAAGTATATAATTTAAGAGTGATCCTTGGCCTAACAACCCGACTCTACTCCCTGAACTATAAAGAGAATTTCCAAGGGGATGAATTGGCAAGGTCTGATTCTGGTCCATTATGAGTGACAGCTAGTGGAAGAATCAAGGACTTCCTAGCGCAGCTGAGAACCCAAACATTCAGCAGCAAAGGAAGAGCCTGCAGCCATTGCTAGATCCAGTAGAATCACAGGGTCCTTCAACTTCTGCAGACCAATAATAATATTAGGGAAAAAAAATTAAAGGGCCAGGTAACGCGCATGTCCAGATTGAGGAAAACCCTGGATTCAGCCTCCAATACTACCAAACAGTATGTGCATGTGTGTGTGTGCACACATACATAATTTCATTTTTAAGTTTTAAAACGGAGTCTGAAAGACACAGTACCAAATACCTATGATCCCAGCACATAGGAAGCGAAGGCAACAAGATCAAGTGTTGGATGCCAGCTGGGCTACATTCTATCTCAAAAGATGGACACACACACACACACACACACACACACACACACACACACACACCCCACAGGACATAATGACATAAACATGTAATCCTAGCACTAGGAGATAAAGGC
Organism: Mus minutoides; assembly: GCA_902729485.2. Classification (NCBI taxonomy): domain Eukaryota; kingdom Metazoa; phylum Chordata; class Mammalia; order Rodentia; family Muridae; genus Mus; species Mus minutoides. The sequence goes on from LR749690.1 coordinate 1,446,390, forward strand.
TGAAAGACCAGAAGTTAAAGATTGTATTTGGCCATCGAGCAAGGTTGAAGTCAGCCTGGACCACAAGAGGCTCTGTTTGTGTTTATTTTCTCTTTTAAAGCCCCTCAAAATGCATAAGCAATAAGCGAATAGAATAGAGGAGCCTGTCTGTCTCTCCCCCATTAAGAACACATAGAATCAGCCATCTATGAGGAGTAAGCCATCACCATGATCAAATCGTCTGATACCTTGCCCTTAGATTTCTTAGTCTTCATTGCTTTAAATTCTGTTGTTTATCAACTTATTATATAAAAAAAAACCTATCACAAGATAAAGGAGTGTAACTGTTAGTATCAAGACCCCCGAAACCCGTGACATCACATAAGCAGGATCTACAGACCTGATGCCAAGGCAACAGTGACCATATTCCCAGAATCCACTTGGCTCACCTCCAACCTTTACCTGTGTTACATCATCACCCATATATAAAGAAAGGCCCCCCCTGATTGCTCTCCCCCCCCCCAGCTTTTCTTTCTGCTGCCACCTTGCCCTTCTCTCTTCCAATAAGCCTCATGTAGGACTGTTTGGCCTGGTGTCATCCTTCTGAAGCCATGAGGGGTTCAAGATCATAACAGTAACAATCTTACTACCTTCATTATCTAAAGTCTCTGCATTTTGGTGTAAACTCTTTCCCCAAACAAATGAGCAAAAAACTATCATGTCTCCTCTTCTCCTACCCAATAGCCTAACACTCTCGGTGCTATTCTGCCCAAGATAAGTTGCAACTGCAATAACGACTAGCCTAACGAGACATGACTGATAATGGAATAGTGACACACACACCACAGGAGTAAACAACCACTTCCTGTTTGGATTTGAGTCCCATTCCACAAGAAGAAGCCCTTACCTGACACCATTGTAAGGCCAAGAATGGTGTTTAGACGGGTCATAGGCTCTAAGGGAGAACTACTGTAATCATGATGCTAAGTGGACACAGTACTAAATTGAATCCTATTGACTTATCCCATAGATCAACCCTCATCTAAAAAACTTCTATTTGCAGTATATGGTAATTAATACAATGACTCACACCTAGCAGGAGTGCACAGAATATGAAAGTGCAGAATGTTTAGTCCCAAAGGAAATTATATATATATATATATATATATATATATATATATATATATATATATATATAGAGAGAGAGAGAGAGAGAGAGAGAGAGTGTGTGTGTATGTGGTGTGTGTGTGTGTGTTAAGAGCCTTCCAGACACAGCAAGACAGCTGTACAAATGCACTCACAGTGCTGGTTGTGACTGTGCACACAAAACCCATGCAAAGCCAACCCAGACCAAATCCTAGTACAGAGAGGGGAACTGGGCATCCAACCCACCCCAAGCCATGAAGCTACTGGTAATTGTTATCTGCTGGGAGAAGGAGAGATGGTTATTCTAACAGCATAGATCTTGGTAAGTCAGCCACACTCCAGTGAGATCACATACTCAAGAATATCTCAAGCAGCACAAATTGGTCCTTACGGGTTGTCCTTTTTTTTTAAGGACACAAAACTGGGTAGATAGCAAAGGAAGGTAGAACGGGGGAATGATTATGATCAAAACACATTGTATAAAACTCAAAACTTTCAAAGAACTAGTAAAATATTTAATTAAAAAGTAGTGGCTGATTTGCCTAAATTTTCATTATCATCATCATTATTATTATTGAAGTATAATAAACAAGATCCAAGGTAAAGCAGGAGACACTGAAACAGAGCTTGGGGGTTGCAATGTGATGTCAGAACAGAGAGTAAAGGGGCTGAGAATTCTCCCCGTGAGATGTTATAAACAACAAAAGAAGTAGGGTGAGCTAGCTTTGTATGATCACAGTTAGAGCAGAGGCAGAGCAACAGTTTGACTTAACACCCTTGCCAGAGGGAAGTCCAGGGGATGGATCTTAACTCAAAGTCTTCTGGGAAGAAAGTCCCCCGAATGAATGTCACACAGAGTTAAAGCTTGACCCGCAGTTTCCGTCCCAACTGCTGACTTCCTCAGTTTTAGACTCTCCTTGTGGCAGATGTCACAGCGGATCACAAAGACTGTTGAATGTGCTTAAATAATTTGCTGTCTGGCAAAACTAACTACGGGGGAAGGAGCTGTTTCCCTGGAGGAGGATGCCCTAGCTCAGAGCCTGTGCTCCAAATCCTGTTCCTTATGTGCCTTGCCCTTGCACAGGGAGCAAAGACTCTCTCACTCTGGGCTCCTGGAAAGGTTAGGCTGTTCTTTGAGTTCCAGTTCAGCCTGTGCAAAGGCATAGCAGCCTTTGGGGCCCGTGGCCAGCCTCTCTAAGCATCCTTTCTAAACTTCTATGACCTCCTGACCCTTAGGATCTTAGGGGCCATTATATTCAGAAAATTCTGTTTTTGATTATGAAACTGGATTAAAATACATTCATTGTACTTGGTTTCTCAGACCTTGGAGACCAGTCCCGGGACATTGTACTTTAGAGAAGGTTTTTCTCTTTTTCTCTGCTCGTCCTTTAAGTGGCAGAAGGGAGTTAAGACAGGATTCTTTCCTACCCCTTCCTGCAGACGCTGGGCATCTTTCTCCTTCTCTGGGGATATCTGACCTACAACCCTACAGCCTCCCTCTTCAGTTCCCACAAAGATGGGTCCCTCAGTTAAGCTTCTACTTTTAGAGGCCCGCATGGTGGGGACTATCTACAACCAGGACCTGGAAGGTCGAGGTGGGAGGCTTATGAGGTTTGGGCCAACTCGAGCTACATAGCAAGATCTTGGCCATAAAATAAAATAAAATAAAGTAAAATAGGCACCTGCTGAGACAAAAGAAATTCTAGCATTTCCAAAAACAACAACAATAAAAACAATCAAACAAACAATAATATCAACAACAAAACCCAAAAAAACTCCATAAATTGAGAAACCATTTTAAAATGTCCTCAGCTAGAGTAGCCGTGTTCACATTGAATATATAAAAAGTTGGTGTATTTAAAATTTCCACAAGAAGCTGATGGGAATGTATGCCCATATCCAGTTTAGCCCGATGGAAAGCCAATACAGCCAGCCTTCACATCTGAAAGGAATTGTTTCCATGAACTAACTCTATGGCCATGTTTTACTGTATAAAACGAAGTAGTATTTGCATATAAGATATACACAGCCACCTCTAAACTTCAAATCATCCCAAGATGCCTTTTGATAGTGAATGTGATGTAAAGACAATTGCTGCCCTATTGTGTTGAGGGAATAAGACACACACAAAAAACGTGTGGGTGTGTTTCATACAGACAACTTTGTTTCCCTGCATCTTTTTTATCAGTAGGTGGTGGAATACCTTGATGCCCACAGGTTAGAAGGCTAAATGTACGAGTCACATATGCTTGTGGTTTTAAATTTGCTGGTAGCCACATTAAAAGTAAAAAGTAACAGATGAAATCAATTTTTAAAACATATTTTATTTACCCAACATAACATAAACATCATCATTTGAACATACAGTGAATGTTAAAAAGTTATGAGTGAGCAGTTTCCAGTTTCTTTTTTTAAAAAAAAGATTTATTATTAGATTCTCTCTCTCTCTCTCTCTCTCTCTCTCTCTGTGTGTGTGTGTGTGTCTGTTTGTGTGTGTGTGTGTGTGTGTGTGTGTGTTTTGTTTGCGTCTGTGTCTGTATGGTGAGCTTGTGTCTGTGTCTGTGTCTGTGTCTCTGTGTGGAGTTTGTCTGTGTCTGTGTCTGTGTCTGTGTTTGTGTTTATGTGTGGAGCTGTGAGCATGAGTACCAATGATTGTAAAGTCCAGAAGAAGGCATCAGCTCCCCTGGAACTTCAGTTACACACGGTTGTGGGCTGCCTGTCGTAGTTTTGAGAACTAAACCTTGCTCTATCCAAGAACATTACGGGGCTATTAACTGCTGAGCCATTTCTCCAGATCGCCACATCATTTTTGTGCTAAGTCTCTGGACTGTTGCAAGCTAGTTAGAATAACAGTGCATCTCAGTTTGGGCAAAGCCTTCCTCATGGGCACAGAGGTGGGTCATCATGGAAGGACACAATCTAGCTATCACATGACAGCTGGAAGAATCCCTTAAAGAACACCGTCCTTGCCTGCTCCTTCAACGTTCGCCTTCCTGAAGACCTGTCGTCGCTGGCTTCGTCCTAGAAAGCTGTGTAGACATTCCTATGAATCATTAATTTGTGGTGCCCTTTCCTTCTCTTTAAATCATTCCATAGAAATATACCATTTCTAACATGAAAGCCCATCAGCATTCACATACACTTTCTTTGAAATCTAAGAAACGGGCTTTGAAAAAAAGAAATTGAAGAAATTGAATTGGTGAGTGATGTTCCCTGTAACCTTGGTTCCCCGCAGGACCCACTGAAAGCTAGTCCCGTAAACTTGTGACACTTTGACTTCTCAAAGTAAATGTGTCACTAAACATCCTGTGCAGACTCAGCCCAGTTGTTCAGTAACGTTTGAAACCCAAACTCGACACCACACTAAACCAGCCTCTCCGTTGAGAAAGCCAGAGAAGCCGGAAACCCATGACCCTTAAGGCGTAAGGAAGGGACTGCTCTCCTGGCACAGTTCTGGGTATAGCTCTTCTTCTTGCTCCATCCTCTGCAGAGAGCAAGGGGGTCCAGCCTGGTCGAAACTTGGCCCTCACCCAGTGCACTCACCAGCCTCGAGGATGGACTTATACCTGCTGGAGCTTCTCTGCTAGAGGCCATGGAGACCGCACATCTGAGCCCTGTTCCTTGAGCAGCCTGTCAGTCCTGATGACACACCGTCCCCTACCCCCTCCTCCCTAGCTTGGTTTCAGCAGCCAGCTTCTGGGTCCCAGGGCTCTCAGCACAAAGACACTGCTGTCAAGTCAACTCCAGCTCCTCGTGCTGCTCCTTTCAGTCGTTCTCATCCATTTTCTCTTTTCTCCCCATTTTCTCTCTCTCTCTCCTTCCTGTCTGTGCATTTCTTCCTTCCTTCTAAGTATCAAGTCTCCTGACCCCATCCTAGGGCTTGAGCTAGATAATCACCCACAGAACACGTGGCTCCCACCTTGCTTCTGGCTTACACTCATTTACAAGAAACTTTGCTCCCAGCCTTGCTTGTTTTCAGTCTCCTCCTCTAAAACCAAGCTAAGTCCCTTCCAAGTTAGGCAGCTCCTCCCCTCCTTTAAAATCAGCCCTGGCCGGAGCAGAGGGCAAAGTTTTCAGTTCCAAGGCATCCAGGGGCAACCAGAACCTAGCGGTCTCCTTCACTCATTGTTTCTCAATTCACTTCTTCAGTCGTGCACTCTAAGCTGCCCTCAGAGGCTCTGACTGTGGAAAAGGTTGTGAAGATGTGAGGAATGAATGACGCAACAAGACAAATCACGTGGGGAGAGTTGGTCACTTGCTTCAGCTCTCTAACTTTGGGAGTTGTAAGAATAGTAACTTCGGAGTCATTCATACAGTGCCGATAGCAAGTATGTTGAAGAAGTAAAATAAACCAGGGATGATGGCACATACCTGTCGTCTCAGCCCTCGGAAGGCTGAGAGTGATGAGTTCAAGGTCAGCTAGTCTGGTTACACACACACACACACACACCCCACATAACATATACACACCACACACACACACACATGCACACACAAACACATACCACACCCATATAAACACATGCACACACAAACACATACCACACATACCATATACAACATACACACCACACACACACACACATATATACATACACTCACGAGTGCACACACTCACAGGCCCTAAAAGTAAAATAGCTCTATCAAAAAGAGGATAAATCAAGCTGGAGAAACGGCTTAGCAGTTAAAGGCACTTGCTACACACCCATTTGACCCAGTTCAATTCCCAGCATTTACATGGCAGCTCACAACCTCTCAGCTCACTGTAGACAGTGACGTCCCTGAGCAGATGGTCCAGGGTTACATACGAAATGTAGTTAAGCAAGCCATGGAGAGTAAGCTAGTAAGCAGCACCCCTCCATGGACACTGCTTCGATTCCTGCCTCCAGGTTCCTGCCTTGAGTTCCTACTCTGACTTTTCTCCCTAGTGAGAGTAAGAAAAAACAAAAACAAAAACAAAAGCAAAACAAAACAAAACAAAACAAAACAAAACAAAGAAAAAACCTCTTTCCTTCCCTGACTTGTTTTTTTTTGTCTGTGTTTCATCAAAACTCTGGAGAAGCGAACTAGGGTGTAACCCAACCTAAGGATGTTGTTTTAACTTAATCTCTTTAAAAGGCCTATCTCAGGGCAGAATAGATGGATCAGTGCTTAAGAGCACTGGATGCTCTTCCAGAGGATCCTGCTTTGATTACTAGCACCCACACAGCATCTGTCACTTTACAGGAAGAGGTGACACCCATGTATACTCTCACTCTCTGTCTCTTGCCTCAGTAGCATGTGCTACCTCAGAACTCTGTCAACAGGAAGGTCACCGCCTAACGTGACATCTTGACCTTCAACCTCCCAAAGAAACACCAAGATAAGCCTCTTTTGCTAAAAGTTACTGTTTGTGATCTCTAGCTATTAGCTAAAGAAAAAAGATTAATAAATGCCTCTTAGAGAACCCTGCTATTAAGGTAAAACCCACATTGGGACAGATCTCTGAGCTTGGTACAAAATGGGAGGACTCTTGCTCAGCGGGGCTTCCCTTTCTCTTCCTGGCCTTGGTTGGAAAGTGTCTCTGAGCTCAGATGCCTGACCTCGCTTGGAGGATGACCTTTTGCAGAGCTCTCTGCATGTGTTGCATGACTCAGCACACAAGTCCCAGTTTGGCTTCCTGCCTGCATGATAATTAGGTACTGTGTTATGACCAATCAGCTCTTTCCACCTGTATGGTAATTAGGTACTGTGTTATGGCCAATCAGCCCTCTCCACCCATACCCCCAACAGCACTTATATACCCTACCCCTGGAACAATAACGTAGAGGTTACTCTCTGAAGCTGTCTCCTGGAAGTCAAACTCACTGACGACCAAACCCTGTTACCCTCTTCTGCTCTCTCCACCTTTGAGGGCCAGTGGCCAACGACCCCCAAATTAAACCTACTAATTAAAAAATAAATAAAATAAAGAAAAGATTAAATAGCCTCACTCATTTGAAGGGTTCACACTTGTCTTTAATCAATACGTAACATGTGGGGGACTGTTTTAAAATAGCGATTTCTAAATGTGTGTATGCCTGCTGCCCCACTGACTGCTCCCACCTTTCAAAAGGAAGAAAAGCTGACTACTAGGTTAATGACTGCGTGTGTGAGCCTCAGAGTCAGAATGCTTATCTTCCTATCTTTCCTAGTTATTATCCCTACAGCAAAAGAGATTCAAGACCAGGGTTTAATCCTCGGTGGCAAAAACAAATTCAGGGCTAGATAATATAAGGAAGCCAAGGCTGCGGAANTATGACAAAGACCTCGTGCAGCCTTTCCCAAGTCTGAAGGACAGGCAAGCACATGCAGGACAGAAGAAAATCTCGTTATCAGGAACCCACTCCTGTGACAATGGAAAGAGCCCTCTTGACACTGTCAGGATGGCATAAAAACCAAATGTCAAATAAGTGTTGGGAAGCAGAGTCAAACCAAAGCTGAGCTTCTTAGAAACCTCACCAAACATTTGGTTTGTCCTATAACAAATATAGGTCAAAAAATAATTATCAGACTGGAAAGATGGCTAAGTGGTTAAGAGCACTGACTGATCTTCCAAGGGACTCAAGCTCCATTCCTTGTACCTACTGTGATGAGAAACTGTCTGTAACCCCAGTCCTGGGGGATCAGTGTTCTTTTCTTGCCTTCATGATCACCACACAAACACGGTTGCCTAGATATACATGCAGGTGAAACGCCAATACACATAAAAATTAAAAATAAACATAATTATCTGGTTCTCCCCAGCTAAAGGCATGCTGGGAAGTCCCTTTGTTTTTGCTGTTGTTGTTGTTGTTGTTGTGGTTGTGGTTGTGGTTGTGGTTGTTGTGGTGGTGGTTGTTGTTGTTGTTTAGGAAGCTCACAGCTGCTGGCCACTCCAAAACCAAGCAACCTAACCCCTACCCCCTTTTTGTCGTCACGTGCACACAAACACTCATGCAGGAACACTCGAAGGCACACTCTCATGCAGCACGTGCATGCACACACACAAACATAATAAAAATAAAAGATTTCTAAAATATTTAAGAAGATTATGGCAATTCGTGATGTGTAAGCAAAAAAAACACATCAAATTTGTGCTTTATAAGAGAGTTTGCTCAGGGTTACACGAAGGCAGAAAAACACTACTTCTGTTGCAAAGTAAGGAAAATAATATAGAGGAGAAAGGGATGTAGCTAATATTAAAACGGTAATTCCAGATTCCTGAGGTAAGGAGCGCTGCCATTTGGCTTAATGACCCTCTTCCTAGAGAAAATCCAGGTTCATGGAGGAGACCCAACTTGTCCACATCCCCATATAATTGCATCATTAGCTTAATAACATCATCTTTAAGCCCCAGTGAATCACCCTAACACCACACTGGAGAGGAACTGCCTTGCGCATTTCCCATACTTTAGATGAAAACCCTTCCTATAAAAATACAACTTTTTGATATGATCTTTTTCTGTAAATATAAGCATAGTCTTTGACATAAATACGATTCAAGGCATGATGTAGTAACTGGTTGTGTCTCAGAGGGCTCTGGGATAGATCCACAGGGACCCTGATGTCGACAGACAGCACCTAAAACCCTAGCTGCCAGTTCACAAGAAGCCTTTTCTGATGTCCTTCAGGGCTGTGTTTCACAACCATGGTGACTTTTGTCAGCATTTCTGGGAAATGGAGGACAAGCTTATGAAACAGAACAGCAGTAACACAGGCCAATGACATGAGTCCAAGAGGAGCAATACAAATGATTGTACACATATTGCCCCATTTGGAAATAGAATCTTCTGAGCATAAATGCAAATATGTGTCAGGTAGATGCAAATTTATGGGGGAGATATGCAAATTTGTCTCATAAGCCTCAAAGGAGGAAAATACACCCACGTATATTTTTTCTGTTTGGGTGGGGCTTCCTGCTAGGGATCAAATTCAAGGTTTCTTAGGCAAGAACTCTACCACTAAACTATAGCCTTGTCCTGAAGTTTTTCTCTTGGAACCAGACTGCAACACTGTTTTAGGTCCTTTTGTTGCAGTAGACAACCTCACCAACATGCTCTCCAGAGAGATACAAAGTAATTCAAACTTCAGAAGGTCTCAGCATTCAGTCAGCTACACATTTAAGGGACCCAGAAGGCATGGGCTGTTGAAGGCCTCTGACACACTGGATAAGGCTTCTAGTGAAGCCTCTGAACTCAGAACCGAGTGACAACATAATGCAGTCCGAGTGACGACATAATGCAGTCCCTGAGTCTGTGGTACCTCTGTCTGTCCGGGATTGGCTTTGGAGGAGGCGGAAGTGATAAGTGCTCAAAGGTCTCCTGGCCTCCAGAGTGGCTGAAACTTTGAAATAACCCTGTTTGTATCCACACAGATTTGTGGATGAGCTGTTCGTGATGATTCGCCACCAGAGCATCCTCTCTCCAGGAGAGTAGGATGGGGAGTGTTGATGGGTGAGGGTAATAAGAGACTAGGACGGAGACAGGGTCCTGCCTTGTGTCTTGTAGTATATCACCATAGAAAGGAAAAACAGCTACAAACTTAAAACAGCCTAGACTAGTAATACACAGGGACTCAGAAAGATGATCTGATGTCACTTGGCCTCTGCATACTGCCCTGGTGTACTTTCTGCAAGTGACATGTCGTAAATAACACCCAGACACAAAACTGGAGGGGTGGGGGAGGAGAGAAGTCGCTGCCATCTCTCCAACCCATCACACGTGCGTGTAAATAGATGAGCAAAGGCAGGTATGGCCTTAGACTCAACCCTTACAGTTATTCATGGCTGTCAACTTGACTGCAACTGGAATTAGCCAAAACCAAAAAGCAGTTGAGTTCACCTGTAAGGGTTTTGTTTTTGTTTTTGTTTTTCCCTGAAATCATTTGAAGTGGGAAGACCCACTTTTAATTCAAATCTTGTGACGTTAGATGATACACCTTTAACCCAGATCTTTTGAGGCAGGAAGAACCACCTTCAATCTGGGCCACGCCTTCTGCTGGCAGCCTATATAAAGGACAGGGAAGAAGGAAGCTTGCTCTTTACCTGATTGCCCTCACTCTCACTGGCAAATCCATTCCTTCACTAGCATTAGAGCCGACTTCTTTAGGATTCTGGCATACACTGAAGACCTTTTATTGGTAGACAACCATTGTTGCACTAGCTGAATGACGGCCTGTAAGCCATTCTAATAAATTCCACATATAGATATGTACACATGTATATGTGTGCATATGTATTCATTCTATAAGTTCTGTTCCTCTAGAGAACCCCCATATATCAATCTTTTCTGTCACAGAAATCTAGAAATGATTTCCAGATGGTTCCATGGGGCATAGCTTATCATTACATCAGGGAGCAGCAGGCTGCTTCTGACCACATCCAAACGAACGGCTCATCCACAAATCTGTGTGAGAGCAAATTTGGCCTTTGCAGCATGCCTGGGCCATCTCCAGCTCCTCCACTGTGGTCTCTGCACTCTGTCCTGCATTAGCTGCAGAAACCACAATAACTGATATGGACCAGGCACAGCTTCAGGCCCAGAATAATTGGTGCCTTTCTCTAGTCTCTGGATAGCACCCTTATGTCCATCTTGTTCCTCTTGGCCGAATAGACAGGAAAACACACACACACACACACACACACACACACACACACACACGCACGCGCACACATTGAGATGCTTTATTCTGAGAGTTAGATATCTGCCTACTTCCCTGTTGTGCTAAGGGACTCAACCCAAGAGTCATCTGAGAAGAAAGTCTCAGTGAAAGATTATTTAGGTCAGGTTGGCCTGCAAGTACATCTGTTGGGATTATCTTGATTGCTTTAGTTGAAGTGGGAAATCCTGCCCACTCTGGATGGTGCCATTCCCTAGGCAGGTGATTTTCGAGTTACATAGAGTGGAGAGATCTGACAATAGGCATTGCTCTCTGTTCCGGATTATGGATGAGATATAGCCAGCTTAAGTTCCTTATAAGCTCCCATCTCTGTGAGTTCCCCACTCGGATAGGATCTAACCTAGAATTGTGAGCTAAAATAAACAATTTTTCCCCTAGGTTGCTTTTTTTCCCCATGATATTACAGCAACGGAAGATAAAACCAAGACAGCCTCTAAGCCTGAAAGAATGGAAAACTTGAGGAGGTAGTGAGCTATGTGCTAGGAAGCATAGCTGCAACTCAAGAGAGGCGGAAAGCTCGAAAGTTGGTCAGTTAGGATTGGTGGAGTTGCATGTGACAGTAAATCTAATAGGACAGTAGTTTGAAGAGATCAGGAGTTTGTTGGCCTCGGATATAAGACTACACTGGAGGTAGACAGTCTCCAGATAATGAGGAAGCTATACAAAGTTGCCAGGCACTGACTGAAAGTCTTCAGTGTTGTGGCTCCTGCACTCTGCACACAAGGCTTCTGTGGCTACATGACTCCTAAATGTCTCACATAGCAACAAGCATGGTACTCTGGCTTTGACAGCATCTCTCTCTCTCTCTCTCTCTCTCTCTCTCTCTCTCTCTCTCTCTCTCTCTCCCCATGCACTATTCCTCCTACAGCTAAACACTTTTAAGTGTCAAGAACACGGTCTCCGATTGGGACTGTAGCTCAGTTAGTGGGGTGCTTGCCTACCATGCACGGAGTCCTGGGTTCAATCCTCAGCACTGCAAAACAAAGTATGACTGCGTGAGTACTTGGGAAGCAGAGATGGGAGAATCATAAGTTCAAGGTCATCCTTGGCTGGGTAGTAACTTGGGAAGAAAAGAAAAGAAAAGAAAAGAAAAGAAAAGAAAAGAAAGAAAAAGAAAGAAAAAGAAAAAGAAAAAAGGAAGGAAGGAAGGAAGGAGAGAGAGAGAGAGAGAGAGAGAGAGAGAGAGAGAGAGAGAGAGAATTCTCTCTCTGACCATCAAGATGTGGGGTCTAACGCCTCTGTCTTTAAGTCCAAGTTGACCAGTAGAACTTGGTAGGCATGAACTTGCATAAATGACAGAACTTAGGCTCATCAAAGTCTAAGATCATCATGCTGTAAGAAAGCCCTTCAAGGAGAACCAGGGACCCCATGAAGCCATCAGTGAACAGTAGAAAGCAACACTGAGGAATCACGTAGAAGGAAACGGCTCTGGTTTGCTTGCTGAGTTAGTGGCTGGCTGATTTTTGAGACAGTCTCACTATGGACCCCAGGCTAGCCTGAAACTTGCAGCATCTTTCTGCCTCCGCTCCATTTACAGTGGGTGTGTTGGGCTGTGACTATCTATCAGCCAGGAAGTATCTCTACCTATGAAGCCAAGTCAATGGCCCTTCAGGACACAACTCCAAAGCAAGTTTCCAGACTTGGCTGCCTGTTGTCACCAATTCCATGTAGAGAGCTAACTTTGTGTAATTGTAAAACATTCTTCTTTACCAAAAAAAAAAAAAAAAAAAAAAAAAGTCTGCACTTTTGTTAACTCACTTTACCCTTATCAACCGGAAGGTTCCCCCAACCCCAGCTCTCTGGGCATGGTTTTGTTCTGAGATACTTGTGGCCAGTCTTCCTGGGGGCACATCTGGCCTCATCAGGAGCACTGATTTCCAGGGTCACATCCCCATTCACCCTTTCCTAGTGCAGCTGGATAACGAGCTTGGAGTTCACCAGAGCCTCCCCCTGGCTCTGCAAAAGACAAAGACCCCTTACTGGCTCTCCCATGCTCCTGGGTGCTTCTTTGCCCTGTGCTGAGGAAACACAAGGCTGGAAGGCTGGACCAACCTGTGAAGGAGCATCCTTGGCTGCTGAGCACAGAGGCTCTGTCCTCTCACTGGCTCGGGGAAGTTCCTTCTTTGTGCACTTGCTAATCTACTGACAAGGGATTGTCTGGGTTGGAACTGTTTATCTACCCAGTTATGTAGCCAAGTGGGCAAACAGTTCCTTATGAACAGAGTCGGGGCAAGAGGAAGGCGGTTGCCACTTCTACTACGCACTAATGCTAAGCATAAATGAAGGAGATTATTTATAATAAATATTTTGTGATACAAAAACTTAATTATTAATCTCTTATATATTACATCTTAATTTAATTGCAGTTTCCCCCCTCCTCTCCTCCCCCATTTCCTTTCTCCCCTGCATCCACCCCCTACTCCAAATACCCTCAAAAAAGAGCGGGCCTCCCAGAGACATCAGTCAGACACGGCATATCAAGTACAATAAGACCAGGCATGCCAGCAGTGGTTGTGGCGCACTAAGGAGGCAGAGGCCAGCCTGGTCTACCAGAGTGAATTCCCAGACTGTCAGGATGACATAGAGACACCCTGTCTTGAAAAAACAAACAGGCAAAAACAACAACTTAATCTAAAAGACCAGGCACATATCATCACATCAAGGCTGGACGAGGCAACCCTGTAGGAGTTAAAAAGGGTTCCAAAGGCAGGTAAAAGATTCAGACACGACCCAACTCCCACTGTTAGGAGTCCCCCAAGAACACCATGCTACTCAGCCATAGCATATAGAAAAAGGACCTTGGTCAAACCCTGACAGGCTCCCTGATCTCTGAGAGCCTCATTCATCCCCACCAGTTGATTCTGTAGACCACGTTCTGATGTGTCTTTGGCTCCTCTGTTTCCTCCTATCCACATTTAAAAAACAAAAATACTGAATAACTTGAAACAGCAAATAAAGATGAATAGAAGATTCATGAGGCTGTCAAGAATAAACATACATATTCCATCAGGATGAAGACCACTGGGGAGGTGGAAGGAAAATGGGAATCCAAGAAGAAAAAGGGAGACATGAGAGACTTCCAGATGTCAACAGGATTTGTCCCTGCCATTTAAAGTGTGATGGCTTTCAAGCCAGTACATCCTTTGGCCCAAATTTTAAAACAGCATAACATTTTTACTTTAAAGTATCAGCATTTTATCATGTGACAAGATGTCCATTCTTATAACTGTTTAAAGTTATAATATAAAAATATTACAGATGTCCAGTTATATTTGGTGAGGAGGGTTTTTTTTAATGTCTTTAGGAAACACACAAGCTAACAACATTCTTGAATAGCGCTGTTCTATAGTGAGCAGTCACGTGGCCCTGGCATAGTAGGAAGGAGGAGAGATTTTCTTTGTGTGCTCACAGAGCCTGTTATGTGGGTGGGTAAGTACAAGCTTGTGCTTGGTCCTGTGTGCGTGTGAACACAGATTTCTACTGATGATTCATAATTTTATCCTGTGCTACATATTTTTATTTTAATATGTATTTTTGTGCCAAGACAGACTATTTAATTTATTTACTTACTTACTCCTTATATTTACTTTAGCAACACTGAAGATGGAGCCTAGCAAGGGTGGTATACAGTCTGAAGGTACTCTGCCTCTGACCCACATCCCTAGCCAACAACAGGTTTCTTTCTTTTCTTTTAAAGATTTATTTATTTTTATTTTATGCACTATGAGTGTTTTGTCTGTATGTAAGTGTGTGCACCACATGCATACTGGTGTACACAAAAGCTAGAGTGCCTCAGATTCCCTGAAACTGGAGTTATAGACAGTTGTGAGCCACCAGGTGAGTGCTGGGAACTGAGTCTAGAATCAGGCATAAGAACAGGCATGTCTAGAGAAGAGACAAAATTTGCGTGCCAAAAACAGCCAGCGCTCTGAACCGATGAGCCATCTCTCCAGCGCCTGGCTTCATTTTCTTAAAGAGAAATGGAAGGAGTCCTGAGACAGAAGAGTGGAAAAAGGAGGAGTGTGGAATAGCTGCCATGGAACAGAACGAGGTCACAGAAGACACAAGGGTGCCACCATTTAAAGATGGTTCCATAGATGCTAGTGGAGCGGTCTCAAATGGTCCAGACCAGCTGGCATTTTGTCTATGCACAGTTCATGCCAAAGACACAGGTCCTTACTTTCAAGAAATTTAGTTCAGTGCCAGGTCCCTACTTTCAAGAAATTTGTTTTCCAGTAGATAGATACTCAGCAGTGGAAAACAGCAAGATAAGCCAAGAGTGGCGCATGCTCGTAATGCCTGCACTCAAGAGTCTGAGATAGTTCAAAACCAACCTGGGGTTGCATAATGATACCCGGTCATATGGAGAGACGGCTTAGTGGGTAAAGAGCCTGCCGTACAAGTGTGACGACTCTGGTTCAGATCTCTAGCCCTCAGGTAGAAAGCAAGGCATGGCTGCACCATCCCAGCACTAAGGGACAGAGACAGATGGATCCAGGGGCTGAAATGGCAAACCTTACGTTCAGTGAAAGACCCTGTCTCAAAACCAAAGGTAGACAAGCAGTTGCAGAAATCATCCTGATGTTGACATAGGCAGATCTCTCCACAGACACTGTGATAAAACACCCGATCTAGTCAATGTATAAAGAGGAAAGGCTTATTTTGGTTCATGGTTTCAACTCACAGTCTGTGGGTCTGTGGCATTGTGGTTACCTCCTGGTGTGACTGTGTGACAAAGAACACTTACTCAAGTCAGGGTATCCAGGAAACAGGGTCTGGGCAGGGTCCTAACAAACCACTGAAGGGCATCCCCCCATCCCACCCCCCACAGTGAGCTAACTTCCCACTGGACCTCACCTCTTAACATCATCTGGCTCCACCACTTGCCAACAGTGCCATAATCTGGGGACCAAATATTTACCTAGGCCTTTGGAGGACATTTTATACCTAACCTGCCCCAGGAGATAATGGACTGATTGATTAAGCGCCGTGTGCCTTGGCTGATCTCCACTTCCTTCCTGCTCTCTAGACTACTTCCTGCCCAGGAAGGTTGGTCTTTCCTCCTTCCTTGATCATCTTTCTAGCCTTCCTGCAAGTATAGGTTTTGCCTGTTTACACTGTCCCCTCCAGTTCATGCTCTGGACATTTGATACCCAGCTTGCTTTGCTGTTTTAAAGGCTGTGGAGCCCTTAGGTAGTGGGGCCTGGTTGGAGGAATTTGGTCACCAAGGATGGGCCTTTGAAAGTGATCCCAGCGTGGTCTCTCTGCTTCCTGGCCTGTGATGTGGACAAATGATGATCTGTCCCTGTGACAATGGAGCTGTCCTGCTGTGCCTCCCCTGCTCTGATGGACCTACATCCTTCTGAAACCACGATACAAGAAAACCTTTCCTTCTTCAAGTTGCTTTGTCTGGTATTTTGTTCCAGCAAGAAGAAAAGCACAGGTAAAGATGGGTATGCATTGTATCTCCCCCTCCCCTTTCCTACACATACACACACACACACACACACACACACACACACACACACACACACTTTTGAGTTTTGGCTTAACAGTACATCTTCTATATAGCGTCCTCCATGGTTGCACAGGAAGTAATCTTGTCCCCTTTCTCTGACGTATAACATTCTACAACAGGGTGTCCATAGCTCATCCGGTTTCCTAATATGGACCCTTAGAATGTTTCCACAACCACATCATTTGTCTACCAGTGATGCTACCATGAGCAACTGGATATGCATCCCTACCATCACTGGTTACAGACACCCCCCCCCCCAGGGATGAGTTCCCAGAAGAGCCACCCTACCTTTTCATTCCTTGCAAACTCTTACTCACCCTGTGACACCCACAGCTCAAAGAACCAGGCATACGAAAAGACATGTCCAGATTGACGAGGAAACACGCCTGTTCAATCAGCAGTACCCGCAGCGTGGGGCACGCCCCCTCCTTTTTTGGCTTCTCTCGCCTTATTAACAAACCAAACTAAAGCTCAAGGTTTTATTTTGCTGTTTGGTGTGGTTGGTGGGCATTGAGATAGACTGTCACTACACATCTCACCTTTTGTCCTGAGCTCCTGGCATCCCTACCACACCTGGATTAAGTTTACAAAGAGACTCAGACACTCCAGGCAGGGATAAGAGGTGCTTTCTCTGAGCTTAGTGATCAGCAGGGTGTCCTCTGTACATCCTAATGGCTAGTGAGTGGCACTGTCCATTTCAGGACACACGGTAAATCCCAGTGATGGGCCCTCCTCCACAGTGCCACGCCATGTGTTAAGGAAAGCCTTGCGCATCTGCACACACTGCCCACTAACTGTTCATCTGTTTCTCTCTCCTGAGGTGTTAACAAGCATTCACCAAGGAGCAAGGAAATAAGGGGGCTACAACAGAGCACAGCCTTCCAGTCGTGTGTGCTGAGGCTATGTGGATACACCGAGGCGCACACAGTGCCCCCCCCCCAAAGATGCCATGTCTTTGCATAGCTGATCTGCAAGCTTGGCCTCGGGCGTGCCTATGTTAAGATGAAGTAGGACCTTTCAAAAGTAATTCAGTGATTAGAGTCTGATGCTCTCAGGAAGGACTGATGATATTCCTGAGGGATCCTAGCTAGTTCTCACAAGAACAATATCATAAAAGAGCATACCCTGAAGCTCTCTGGCCTCCTGTGAGCTCTCCCATTGAGATGTCACTGTCTTGAGGGCCTCTGCAGAACACAAGCTCCAGCTCTGGACTTCCAGCCTCTACCTGTGAGGAAATATCTCTCCTGTCATCATATGGATCTTAAATGTCCCCAAAGGCCCTGTGTTGAAGGCTCGGTTCCCAGCCTATGATGCTATTGGAAAGTGAGGGGACCTTTTGGAGGAGGGGCTAAAGAATGGAAGTAGGGCCTTGAAGTGTTCTTGAAGAGGACTATGCTCTAGAAACTTCCTATCCTTCTATTCCAATTGCTTTTTGTTGTTGTTGTTCTGTTGAGACAGAGTCATGCAATGTAACCCAGACCCTACCTGGAACTCACAATTCTCCCACCTTTTGATTGCTAGCTTTACTTACCAACTTGGTACAGCCTAGAGTAACTTGGCAAAAGAGTCTCAATGGCAGATATCTACTACCCAATGTCTACATTAGGGTGGTTTATGGGCAAGCCTAGGAGGAATTATCTTAATTAAATCGATTGATTTAGGAAGACCCATCCCACCCACTATGGGTGGCATAATTCCCTAGGCAGAGGATCCTCAGCTATGTAACAGTGGAGAAATCAAGCTGAGCACAAGCAAGCAAGCAAATGAACTTGCATGAGTTCATCTTTCTGCCCTGACTGTAGAAGTGGCTATGCCTAGCTGTTTGAGGTACCTGTCTTGATTTCCCCACAATGATGGGATTCAACTCAGACTTGAAAACTGAAGTAAACCCCCTTGTCACCTATGTTCATTTTAGTCAAGATATTCTATAAAAGCAGAGAAAATGAGCCAGAACGTATGTCAGCATCCCACATGCTGGGATTGCAAACACATACCACCATGCCTGGTGGAATTACCCACAGAGCAAGAATCAAGAGCATTGGTGGAGGACTGGGGTGTTGAAACTTGAGTATGCTGGGCTCCATCACCTCCCCAGCCTCATCCCTTCCCTCTTTCTTTGCTCTCCCACAACCATGAAAATGGGTCCACAGACACACACATGCCCACCACAGGCACACACATGCCCAGCACAGGCACACACATGCCTACCACAAGCACATGACAATGGAGCCAAACAACTGTAAGCTGAAAACTCTGAACCTGTGAACCAAAATAAGCCTCGGGTCGATCATGTGTCTCATACCTCTTTCTAAGATGCTCAGTCGCAGGCATTTCGTTACAGTAACAGACTACAGATTAAAGCAGTGATGACAGCTGGCCTGTGTATGTGTTTGCTATCCATTAGATATTACTTAGAAAAAGGCTCATCTATATATCTCAAAAGCCAAAATTAGTATAGTTGGCCAAAAATACAAGTCTGTATCTCACATAAACGAAAAAAAATAACATTTCATAATTTTCACAGTGATTGGGATTGGACCCCGTGTCTTGGTCACTGTTCTGTTGCTGTGAAGAGACACCATGACCAAGACAACTTTTATAAAAAATGCATTTGACAGAGGGCTTGCTTCCAGTTTCAGAGGTTTAGTACATTATCATTAGGTGGGGATCAGGGTGGCACTGAAGAAAGTAGCCGAGAGCTACATCCTGATATGCAGGCAGTGAGGGGAGAGAGAGAGAGAGAGAAAGAGAGAGAGAGAGAGAGAGAGAGGACAATGGGCCTGGGGTGGGTTTTCAAAACTTCAAAGCCCATCCTCAGTGACACACTTCCTCCAACAAGGCCATACCTCCTCATCCTTTTCAAGTAATGTCCTTCTGGTGACTAATCATTCAAGTTTGTGGGGACTATCCTTATTTAAACCACCACACCTCATTACTGCAGAGCTTCTGCCTCATGGTGCATACTGGCTCCTGAGCGCCAGCCATCACACTCATAGTCCAGCCTGCAGCATGAAGGTAGAAGAATCTCTTTTCTTTAATACTACTTCCCAGAGGCTGGCCACGATACTTCCAATTTTAGTCCACTGGCCACGGTTTTACCCCATGGACACACCTAGTTCCGAGAGTCTGGGGAAAGAGGCCCTGGTTCCAGAAAGGCGTGCTAAAAATAGAGGTTACTGGTACTAAGAAAGAGGTGAAAGTTGTGTGTCTCCGGATGCCTGTGGCAGATTCCACCGCAAGGGTAAACAGCACAAGTGTACGTTGTCTCAGAGTGGGATGGAGCTCTGCAAAGGAGCTGGGAAAGTGGTCCTGAGCTCAGCGGGCGTTTCTGCAGCCTTCCTCCCTCCACTGCACCCTCGCCCTCCCTCCACTGCACCCTTGCCCTCCCTCGGAGAAAAGAGGCATCTGATGTGGGCATGCACTCCACCAGGAGGCTGACGTCATCAGCCTGTTATTCAGAGAGGTCCCCACCTGGAGATGGCTCAGACCCAGGATTCAGATCAACTGTGTGCAGAGAGCCCCAGTACAGCCCGACACCCCTCTCCCCAGCACTGTTGGGGTGTTTCTTCAGCCTCCCTATCCTGGCTGGAGGGACTAAAGAGGACTATTCCCTCCCTCTGATGCCTGGTGGCTTGTGTCTAACGTTGTGTCTCTGATGACCTCTGGGCTCTGCACATCTGCCTCTCTGCTTCTCTGTCTTGTAACTCAGTGTGTTAGGCCTCCATAAACACAAAGCACCCACCCAGGTCACCCCACCCGCAAGGTCATCTTTGGGCCTTGACACAGAGTCTTCAAGCTCTGCATTCGCCTCTTCTCTCCTTGAACCTCTGGGCTTGGGCTCCATCCCTCGATGGCAGCTGTCACCCTCAGTCCACCCAGAAGCAAACTGTCCATCCCCCACCTCCTCACCGCAACTCTACGCTGTATCTAAGCCTCCCATCCAGGCTCAGAGCAGGGAAGGTCCAAGTGATGCTTTATGAAGCACCCTGTGGCCCGAGTGACAGAGAACCAGGTAGCTCGCCCCATGGCTAAAGGAAACACCAGTTTGGAGGCATACTGTATCCACAGTGACACCAAACAGCTTAAAACAAAAACAAAAACACACCAGGGACCTGGTTCTCATCAATACCGACTGCTGGAGGTCCGCTGGGGCAATGGGAAGACTCATGACAGACACTCTTGGGAGCCACTCTTGCTCATTCAGAGGGTAAAACACATTCTAAGGCCTTCTGCAAGCTAGACACACCATGCCTTTAGAATTGGGGAATTGGGGTCAGCATGACCCACTGTCTGCTGGGGGACTCATTTCAATGGATTAAGGAGCATTTGGGACAAAGCTGTTGCCAGAGGACCGAGTGCACATGTGGGTGGACTGTGGGCACACACCCTCACTCTGCTGGGGCTGCCTCCACCAGGAGAGAGGAGAGCTGGCCTCCCCCTTACAGCTGTCAGGGTCTGAATCTGCTGCTTCATACAGCAGATTCCAGGCTCTGTGACTTTGGGTCCTAAAACTTTCAGCACAGTCCCCCAAATTCTCAGACTTTAGGCCTCGGTTTGAGAACGACACCAGCCATGTCTTTGTGCAATTGTCTGTAGGTATGTGTTGCCGTCATCTGACACTCCATCTCGTAGACAGGCTGTCCTGGGGCTTCTAGCCACGGCTAGTCCCAGTTCTCCTGTAAGTCCCACAGTCACTGGACAGTCTCCCCTAAGCATGAGTGACCATTTCCCCGTAGCTGTATGGATGGAGTCACATCTCCTTTACCTTTCTTCTTTACAACCAGACCATGGGCAGTCAGTGCAGATTACAAGCAGCTGAAAGGGAGGGGGAGAGGGGGAGAGGGTTGGACTCTGAGGTCAGAGTCTCATGTGCCTCCTCAGACTCTCCTTCTGTGAGGAAACTCAGCAGGGTCATTCTCCAGGGGTCCCTTGGGTAATCACAGCTGCTCTGCCATGCTTCCGTCAACGCGCTCCCCCCCCATCACTGGACTCTTCTCCAAGCCAGAGAGAGCACGGGAAGACGGAGCCTCCCACTGCAAAAGAAAGTAGAAAATATCAGAGCCAGGCGTGTGAAGTGGGCGCTGCAAAGCCTTTGCATCCCTGGATGAACGATGTGAAACCAGAAAATAGAGATCCTGGGTCTTCACAGAGCTGAAAGAGGCATATGGCCACTGGGATGAAATATAAGATAAACTTATTTTAAAAAATTAAAAAAGCTGGGCGTGGTGGTGCACGCCTTTAATCCCAGCACTTGGGAGGCAGAGGCAGGCAGATTTCTGAGTTCGAGGCCAGCCTGGTCTACAGAGTGAGTTCCAGGACAGCCAGGGCTACACAGAGAAACCCTGTCTCGAAAAACAAAAACAAAAAACAAAAACAAAAAAATTAAAATTATTTTCAAATAAATGCACTACAATGAAGTAAAATTTTAAAACGATGCTGAATAAAATCTTAAATAATAGCATAGAAGTTGTGGAAATTGAAATTGTCCAGTTGGCATCCAATTATCCAGTAGGCTCTAAATAAATAAAAATAATTTTCTTGAAATAGAAAAATATAAGGCTTAAATGTATGTAAAATTTTAAAGTGAATAATAATATAATGAATTTTAAAAATAGATAGGGGAAAGTGAAATTCAAAAGTGAGTGAGTGGGGTACTTGATACAGCTTAGTGGGTAAAAAGGCTTTGCAGGCAAGCCTGAGAACATGAGTTCGATTCCCTGTCCTGGTACCCACACAGTAGAAGGTGAGAACTGGTCCCTACAGGTTGCCCTCTGCTCTTCTCACGTGCATGATGCCTTATACACACATGCAACGAATGAATAAATGTGATTTTAAAAGATTAAAAATAAGCAAATAAAAATAAAATGCATGTGGGCCTAGGCTGATGGTTCAGATGGTAAAACCCTTTCCTCCTAAGCATGAAGACCCAGATTTGATCCCCAGCACCCACATCAAGTCAAAGCTGAGCATGGGGCCTGAGAAATAGCTCTGAGGTTAGGAGAGCTTGCTGCTTTTCCAGAAGACCTGAGTTCAGTTCCCAAAACCCATGCCAGGGGCCTCTCTCTACTTCCTGTAACTCCAGCTTCAGCGGATCCAAGGCTGCCTTCTGACATCTGTGGACACCGTGAGAGACGCATGACAGACACTCATAAGTCAAAAAAAATTAAATAAAAATCTTAAAAATAAAAATAAAACAGGTATTACTCTATGCACCTGTAATTCCAGTGCATTGCACAAGGAGGGGGTGGAGCTTGCAGCTCACTGGCTGACTATCCTGATTAGTAGAATCAGGGAGACCCTGGATCCAGGGGAGAGCTTATGTCCAAACACAAGGGAAACAGCCAGGCATACTGGTTTACGCCTGTAATCCCAGCACTTGGGAAGCATCTGCAAGCAGATCTCTGAGAATTCTAGACCAGCCTGGTCCATACAGCAAGTTCCAAGCCAGCCAAAGCTACATAGCAAGATCCCGTGTTAAAACACAAAAACAAATAAACACCACCACCACAACAACAACCACAAAACCTAAAACAAAAACAAAAAACAAGGTAAGCAACTCTTGAGGTGTAAGGTGTGACAGGACACCTGGGTTGTCCTCTGCCTTTCACGTGTACAATCACACAAATGCACAGTTCAAGGTAGCTGAACTGTAGATGCAGCCAGCCTAGGTGCCTGTCGACAGATGAATGGATAGAGAGTGTCACACACACACACACAACACACACTCACTCATGTGCACTCACATATACATACAACATACATTCGCTAATTCACATACAACACACACACACACACACACACACACACACACACTGCTCTTTTAAAGACAGCTTCCTCTGTGGCCTAGGCTGGCTTCCAATGCCGCCTCCTCCTCCTCCTCCTCCTCCTCCTCCTCCNGTGTGTGTCCCCCACACTGAGCTGACAGATGAGGACTGGACGGGATGGCGCCAGCCTCCGCCAGCTAGGGACTTTTCAGAGCAGGTATCATGAGAGCTGCTAGAGGACTTGTGACTTTTGTCCCACAGTCAAACTTCAGGATTGCACAAACCACCAGCCTGGAGTGACCTTGCCTTGTGGGGAAGCAAGAGGAGCCCAGTCTCCCACGCAGACAGTAAGTCCACAAGGGTACAGAGTACCAGCGCTCTGAGAGTTTAAAATACATCCACAGGAAGAATGAGGCTGGCTGGCTGCTCACCTTGGATCTGCACGACACAGACCAATAAAGGGAGCCCAGACATCATGGCAGGGTTGTTTGCCTGACCCCTGCCTTCGTGACAGACAAATCCAATCCCAAAGCCCCTTTTCACAAACATAGCTCTCACTGACCAATGGCTCTTTGGCCTTCCCCTCTTCTTCTTCTTCCTCCTCCTCTTCCTCCTCCTCTTCTCTCTCCTTTTCCTCTAGGCTGACAAGCAGACAGAGCCAAGGCCACCCCATGTCTATACTAGCCTGACAGCCAGATGGCCTCCTTCACCACCCAGCCTTCTCTGCAGGCTACATCCCAGACAGGCTGGGAGCTGACCCAGCATCTTAGAAAATTCTAAAACTTACCCTTTCCTCTCCCTACCCCCACCCCGCCCCTAGCAAACCCAGACCACTCCAGTTCTAATCTCCTACTCAGTTCTGCTGAGTCTGCACTGGTTTGGGACTAGATGGACCAAGCCCTGAGCTCTTTCTGCAATACTCCACATCTGACCACAGTAGGTCACCATGTGCTATGGAGGTGGCAGTGCCTAGCCTGGTTTCCATATCATTAAAAAGAGTGCAGATGCCTTCCACTCTTCCAAGAAGAGAACTGAGCTCTGTAACTGTGGCTCCTCCCTCTCTCCCACCTGGATTATAAATTTCCTGTTCATACAGAGAAGCTTCTAGAATGGTCAAGATGGTGGTGGGTGATGGGCACCAGTTTGGACATTAACAAAGCTGGAGTCATATTGGATGGGAACGGTTTCAAAGTCACCAGGATGACCTCAGAGCAAAAGTTCAGCATCAAAGCATGATCTTTTGACGATGCGGGCTGATACTTTGCAGAGAGTGCACAGTGGGCACGCCCTGTGAAAAGTACTCTGGCCAGCATGTTCCTGCTAAGTCAGCCAGGACACTACACGAGAAAGACGTAGCCCAAGGCCAGCACGCAGCTGCGGTGTGAGGACAGGAGGGACAGGCTACCATTCTGGGCATCTAAATAAAATAGGCAGTAAGCTTGAGTCACCCAGACTTTGTGAGACAGCCATGCTTTGGTGGCACACGAGGTCACAAACAGTCCTCTTCCTTAGGGACACACAGGCTCTGTTTGTGTTTCCTCTTGTTGGGTCTCTTGCACTCCCTCTTCCATCATATAAAACAGGATGATAAACCTGAACCGCGATGACCTTGACTAGAGAGAGCGGATAGCAGCTACCTGAAGGAGACCCTGGACCAGGGCAGATATGACTATGATGGCCTCTATGAAGCCAAAAGAGCACTCACAGAGCCAGCCAGAGCCAGCCAGAGCCAGCTCTCCTCACCTTCGCAGACTCAAGACTTCTTTTTCTACTTAAAGCCTGGTTAGGCTTAGAGTTTAGCATAGCCACTGTGTCCTCTTGAGGCAGTGCACACTGGAGAAAGATTATTATCCCCTGGACAGGACAACATTCAAGGTGTAGGAATGATCAGACACTCACAGATACACACACACCACAGAGACAGAGACAGAGAGACAGATACATATACACACAGACACACACACACACACACACCACACTGATAGACACACATATACCACACACGCACACACAGATAAAAATACAGACACATACAGATACCCACACATAGAGATACAGACATTCACAGACACAGAGAGAAAGAGATAATCACACATGGACACACGGAGAAATATATATACATAGATTCACAGACATGTCACAGATACACACAGAGAGACACACATAGAGAGATGCACACACATAGACACAGAGATACACACAGAGAAATATGTGCACAGAAACACACACAGAGAGAGAGAGAGAGAGAGACAGAGAGAGAGAGATGAGAGACTGAGAGACCAGTTTCTAGCATCTACTTTCTAATTAAATGTAACAAACCACCAGCTAATTCATGCCATCAACTAGCACAGACAATGTAGGTGGAGCCGCCCTGGGGTGTTAAGGCCCTGGACTTCAAGGCTCTTCTGGGTTGGCAGCCTCTCCACTTCCAGGACAACTACAGATCCTTAACAAAATGTCAGGTCTGGGTCATCTACCCATTCATATTGACTCACCAGTCAAAAACTTCCTTTCTATTGTGTGGGACTCAGACAAATTAGGGTTGAATGTAGTCCCTAAAACATCACAGACTGGAAAGTTAGCCTCCAGTCTCACACGCTCACGGTGAGCGGGACTCCAGGTGGGGGGACTCCAGGAGGCTATTAGGGAAGGTAGGAGTATGGATCCCAGGATGGCATGCGTGGCTCTTAAGGGAGGGTAAGAGAGACCAGGAATAGCACATTTGTTAGTCTACCTCACCATGTGCTGACTTCTGTCAGGTGACTGGAGAGATGGCTCCGTGGTTAGAAGTACTTGTGGCTCTTCTAGAGAACCCTAGCTCTGTTCCCGGTATTGATGCCAGGTGACTCACAGTGCTTCTAACTCCAGCTCTAGGGAATCTGACTCCTTTTCTTGGGTTCCAAGGATACCTGAACACATACACATACAAACACACACTTACACAGACACATAAAAACTAATAACAAAAAGAAAACTTTTAAAGTATTTTTATTTATTTTAAACATTGTTACTCTTTTATTTTGAAACAAAAAGTTGCAAATAATAAAAAAAACCAACACAAATTAGCCAAACCCAAAGACTAAACAACTTAATAAACTTCTGTACAGCTAGAGTATATTTATACATTTTTAATAGTTTACTTTGCTTTATTTTATGTGAATTGGTGTGAGAGTGGAATTGAAGTTACAGGCAGTTGTGAGCTGCCATGTGAGTGCTGGGAATTGAACTCCGGTCCTTTGGAAGAACAGACACTGAGCCATCTTTCCAGCCCCATATTTTTATATCCTGAAACTAAATAAAGAAAGATGTAAAAGAATGCCCACCCAGGGCTTGGCACAAGCTAAATATTGCAGATCTAATCTCTTACCTGCAATTCTGAATCCAGATATCCCCTGAAAGCTGAAACTCTCTCTCTTTTTGCCTGTATTAATTATGGTGACATTGCTGTGGCAATAACTGACTGAAACTTGGGAGGGAAGATGGATTTGGGCTCAGAGTTTTAGCCCATCATGGCAGAATAGCTCGCTGCAGTGAGAACATGCCATGGAGTCTTCTCATATCACAGCAGACCAGAAAGCAGAGAGGCGGGAGCGAGGGGCAAGGGGCGGAGCACCAACTCCAAACGCCTGCTCCTGGATGTATGCGTAGACACATAAACATCTGTGTGGGGGCTGCCTTAGGAAGAAGCATTGGAGTCACTGTTCTCTGCAGGAGAGAAGGGACTTCAATGAACACAGAAGGAAACTCTGCCTGGTGCACTTCTCATGGACGATGGAATGCTCCCGCCACATGTTAAACACATTGTAAGATTATAAAGCAAAGGGTTAATAAATGTTTGACTCCCATTAAGATGGGAGGAGCTGAGCCTAATGGCACAGGCCTTGATCCCAACACTTGAAAGGTAGCAGAGGCAAGAGGGTCGGGAGTTCAGGGTCAACCTCAGTTATGAGTTGAAGGCTAGCCTGGGCTAACTGACCTTGTGAAAAGAGAGGGGCAGAGGAGGGGACTGAGAGAGGGAGACAAAGAGGGACAGAGAGACAGAAAGCAGAAAAAGAAAGGGAGAAATGGAGGAAAGTGGTGAGAAACAGAAGGAAGAAAGGAAGATTAATCTCGGTATCAGTGTCAAGAGTCCCTGAAAATTCGAATCTCTGTACCATTAATGGAAATCTAAATGCATACATACCCTGTGCAAAACAGTATGGAGTGTCTTCCAAAAGTTCAACAGAGAGAGATGACTCAGCAGTGAAGAGCCGCTGCTCTTGCAGGGAACCAGAGTTCAATTCCTGGCACCTACTTGGTGGCTCGCAACTGTCTCTAACTCCAGTTCCAAGCAATCCCACCCCATCTCATGACTACTGAGGGCATGACACACATGTGGTACATAGACATGTATGCAGTCAAAATATCTACATACATAAAACATCAAAAGTAAATGAAATAAAAAAGCACATAACCCATTAATTCCACTTTTGGGTATATATCTAAAGTGATGTGTTTATAAAGAGATGGGGGTGGGGAGAGTATGTTCTATGGAGGTGTGGTGATTGTGGGGGGCGGGGGGAGGAGGAATGCCTCAGCATGGGACCAGCCACACAACCATGATGATGACAACGACAACAACAACAACAACAACAACAGTATCATATAGAATAAAGTTTATTCAGGGTATGGGGAGAGGAGTCAAGAGGCAGAGAAAGGCAGAGAGAGGGGGAGAATAGAGAAGTAGAGGAGTAGAGGCCGGCCATGGTCACATGGAGGAGGGAGGGATGGGGAGAGATGGGGAAGGGAAGGCATTAGCAAGAGAGCAAGAGAATGAGGAGGGGGGTAAGCAGCCCCTTTTATAGTGAGTCAGGCACACCTGGCTGTTGCCAGGTAACTGTGGGGCAGAGCTTAGACACAATGCTCACACAAAGGAATTAAAAGCAGGGATACAAAGAGATACAACCTGTCCATGATCAAAGAAGTAGGCAAAAGGTGCTCATCACCAAATAGGGAAGCAAATGGTTCCAGGGCAGAGGCTTCTTAAGTTTGCAGGACAGTGGGCATGGTCAACGTGAATGGTCAGTGGATCTGCGCTGCTGTCAGTGAGGACCAGTGAGCTCTGAGAACAGATGCAGAGCCCAAGAGTCCCGGAATCGAATCCGGCTGCTGGTACCAGGAGTGCTGACCAAGTGGACCATGAGGCACAGACTGTCACAAGTGCCAGCCTCCTCCATGACTCGTAAGGAGTCATAATGAGGTGTTTGAGCTCGACCCCTTGTGTCCAATGAATGAGAGGCAAATCTTCACCCTCGCATTTTACCATTTGAGGTTTTTTGTTTTTTGGTTTTTTTCTTCACTTTTTTTCCCCCATTAAAGTCAAAAGAAGTGCTTTTTTTTTGCCTTTCTTGCTCAGCTAATTTAGACTGATTTTGCGGTTTCCACATTTTTTTTTTGAGATTCCCTCCTTTTCAATAAAATGTGGCCCAGGATGATCTTCCAGTACCAAGTGCACCTGCCCAACAAGGAGGCGGAGCCTCAAGTATCTATAAAGTTCCAACCCAGCAACAAAACCTGTTATGCTCGCGCCAGGGCTCCTGTGGGCTTCAGCTTCCTCGTGTGCACCCACAGACCAGTTAAAAAGACAAGCCCAGCCTTGCTCAGCAATGGGATGAATCACAGGGACAGTGACCAACACATTAGAAGAACCAAAGACCCAGTGGGGGTGGGATAGCCCAGGAGAGGTAGCTCCTGATGCTTGCCCCCAGGCCGGGAAAAGGAACTTCATTCATCCCCAGGTTCAAAGCAGTCCGTTCAACCACAGAGGGGCAAGGAAGAGTCAAGGGACAGAGACACCCAGCTTCCCTTTTGCCTCTGCTCCTCTGTTCATCCGTCCTCACTGACTCTAGGCGAATCCAGCCAAAAGTCGGAGGCAATGAACACTGGGGAACGCATTTTGCAATAGGCAAATATCAGCTATCCAGAGTCCCTCAGGTATGTAGGCAAAAAGGCACAAAGTCCGATGTGTGCAAGTGCGGCGATGGCCCTGTAACTGTCCTGGCTAGAAATGAAGATATTCTAAAAAAGATATTCCAACCCTGTCTCTCAATCTTAGTATCAGGCTACTGGAACAATGGGCCCTAACAATGTGGGAGTTACCCTAGGATTCTCACGATAGGCAAAATAAAGGAGGAGATGGTCTGAGAAAGAGATTCCACACGGTTCTAACAACTTGTGAGACCACCTTATAGAATGAAACTGAAGCCCAGAGACGGGTCAGTCAGTAGTGGGCAGGACCACACCTTGACCAGCCCATCCTTGGTCCTCTATGTATGCTTTGAGCTCCCTTCAGGTCTCTGAAGACAGACTTAGGGAAGGGACTCACTGCATCTCTTCTTTCTTCTTCCCAGTGTGGCCATATTGAATAAATGTCTTTCTTCTGCTTTCCACTGTTAATGTGGCACTTTTAATTGGCTTAGGCTTCTTGAGAATAAGTGGTCAGACCTAAATCTGATAATGGCCCCAGCTCGGGGGAGTATCTCTGTTATTTTTCTCATCTGTCCTGGTATTTTTGCTTTACATGACTAACCCACAGACACAGGGCTCCCAGAATTTAAGGCTGATGTTCCGATTATTCCAGGAAGCTTATATGTGTCTAGCTATCTACCTGTGAACTTCCAAAGTAGTTTGCACCTCTGGTTCCCTTTATTAGGCTGATCACCTACCTGGAGATTCCTTGCTCTGCAAATACGGGCCCACTAGACAATTGTGTGAGATACTGTTGTGTGGTGGATGTTGTCTGTGGAGACACAAACATCTACCCACCCTAGATGGAGACCGGACAATGGATCAAAGTGTAGAGACCATCAAAGTCCAACTTAGGGAGCCAATGAGTTTTATTGGGGTTATTTACTTACTGGAGTGGAAATGACCCAATGACAGCTATGACATGAAAGCCCACCCCTAGCATAGGTGACATCTCACAAAAGCTGGAGATCTAGAGCACACTGCACAGCTGACAGTCAGCTCAGAAGCCTGGAGTGTGCCCTTTCCAGATGACTCGGTTGGTCTGAGTCTCTTCCAGGCAGCTCAGCTGGTGTCTGCTTCTCCCAAGCTGCTTGATGGCTCTTTGCAGATTGGCTTGTCTGAGAGGGACTCTCATCAGTCCTTACCTTTACTTTCTATTGGGGAGGGAAGGGCCTGCTGAATCTCCATCAGTTTCAGGGACTTCCTAAGGCTATTTTGAGTTGCTTGCTTCCTGTGTCCCCATATTCCCTATAGTATTTCACCTCCCTGTAAACATCCTGTCTTCGGAAGTTTCCTTCCAAGATAGGAGGTTTTAATCTAGGAAGAAAGTGCTATACAACAGATAAGGGCCAAAAGCTGGGCTCCCAGGGTTAGAGGCCAGAGGTTATGTAGGTCAGCAAGGCCCAGCTGGACCATAGATTTAAAATGAAACTGTTCTTTCCTTAAATTCAGAGGAAGCATCTGACCTTGCCTGGTTGAGCCGATCGTAAGTTCTCCGTACAACCTGCCTTACTGGATGAGACAGATACAAGTGATGTCACAGAAAGCAGCCACAGAGGCAAAGGAACAGTGAAGATAAAGTCACAGTTATGCCTGCCTGTCCCTCCAGGCTACTCTGACCTTGTTTTCTCATAGAGGATGAGGAAGAGAAGGACTATTATTTCTGTCTCATAGTGAGAGAGAACAGACTAGGGCCAGCACAGTGGCTCAAGGTGGCACTGGACTCAAAAGCCACAGTGCATGGTGCAGTCGAGGAATGTCGCTACGGACATTGCTGTTGTGTCTAGAAAAGGCTTGGAAACAAGAAATGAAGGGAAGGCAGTCAGAGATAAAGAAGGACCCATGGCGGGCAGGGGAGATGGTAACTCCCTGGAATAATGGCGTGTGAGGAACCCAGCCTTGCCAGCTGTGAGGTTCGCCATTCCAGAAAAGCAGTGGTACCCTTTTCCCATCATCCCCTAGCCCTGGAAATCCAACAGGTTGAAGGTTCGAAGTGAGCAAAGCCACTCCCCTTCTCTCCCAAGCCAGAAGAACACCCATTCTCAGCCCTATCCTCTCTTGGGGCTGATGCTTCGGGTGGGCACTGTTTCCTTTTCTGGGAGGCGCTGATATACAAGGTGGAGGGAGATGCGGCATAGACACTGGATGTATTACCTGAGTGCCCACAGTAGCCTCCTGGCAGAAAGTGGAACTTGCTTTAGGGCTCTCGAGTATCCTGTTCTTCCCACCCACAGCAGAATGCCTCAGCCAGAGCTGGGGAAGATGAGCAAAGCTTGTTCTATTCCCCACACCAGCCACACAAATGCACGAGTAGGACAGGAACTCGGGCCGGGTGTGGCTAAGACTAGAAACCCCTCTCTTGCTGGGGCAGCACAACTCATGCAGGCAGATTCTGAAAACGCATGCAAATCGTACTTTTGCTTAGTTTTCACTCCAGAGGTATCACAAGAAGATGTCCTTTTTAATAGGTCTATATAACAGAAAAGCTCCCCGGGAGGCAGATGGAAACTTCCCTGCACATCTGGCCATCGTTCTAACCGCATCCTATAACCTAGCAGTCCTGACTCCTCAAATGCCCAAATCCCTGCTTACTGGCCAGATGGTCCTTTACCATCCGCTTACTCACAAGGCTGCAGATGAATGTAGCGACTGCAACTTTTTTTTTTTTCAGATAGGGAAAATGACTCTTTAGTTCATGCAGTCTCTCTGGTTCTGGTCCCCAGAGTTAGTAAACAAACAGCTTGTCCTTGGAGCCGTTGCCTCTCCATTCCCGAGCAGTGGCACCACACAGGCCAACAGACATCCCCTGGGCTGTGTTACAGAAGGGGCATTCTTGGCCCTCCACGGTCTGAGGATGCCACATTACTGATGGGGACAGATGTTCCTGTAACTCAGCACAACTCTCTTGAGCCTTGTTTCACTTTCTTTTTTTTTTTTCTGGAGACCTTTTGATTTGGGAACAAAGCCCCTGGCTGCTCCTGGGTTGGCCTGGCCTATAAACATCCTGGTCTGAATTTACTGAGGTGGGTTGCTAAATTTAATTGCCAGTTTCCATGCCATGTGATGGCGGGTAACAGGCCAGCTCACCTCGTGAGTTAGCCAAGGGTTTTAAATAAATGCTTTCTGCTGGAAAGGATGATAAAGATTCCTATTATTCACTGCTGGGCCTGGAGATTGAGTAGGTCCTGTTTTTACAAGGGAGGCACAGTGGTGCTAATCTTACAAGCTCCGTCACTCCCCACTGTTGAGGAAGACGGCCTTGCCCTCACCCCCCCTCCCCCAGGAAAGAGTTCTGGCCAGGCTTCAAGAGACCTTTGCCAGCCCAATCCGTCTGAGGTCTCTGTGACCTTGGGACACAAATAGCTCTGTGGACCAGCCTCAGCTTCTCCATCCAGGAAGAGGAATGTACCACACAGCATCAGGAGCCACGGCTGGCATGTGGGGCTTTCAACAACCATGTTATAGGCATGCAAGGGCATCTGAGTGAGCACATTCAGATGACCAGGCCACAAGCCAGCCAGAGTCATCACACCCTTCTCACTCATGCCCTTCACGATACCAGGGACAACGAAAGGATGCCGCTGTGCTGTGTGCTGTGTTGCTTTAATCCCTTCCTTACAAAGCCCTCCTCACTGAGAGCTCACTCAGCCCCCACCACACCCACCACCCACCCCAGGAAAGTACTCAAAGTTGCAGCATGGACTTGACTCGGAAACCTGTAAGCAATGCAGACTTGGGCTGCACCTCGCTCGTTCCTGATTGCTCGGTCTGTGCGGCTCCACATCCTTTCCAGGGATGCTCCGTTTTGAGGTGCACTGGCCTAACTAAGTTCATCAAATTTCAGTGCACCTCAGAAACCTTTTTCGGAAGGCCCGTTACTGCTTTGGTGGCCCAGCTGCTGAGGCCCGAGTCTACACGTCCTGATCGGGCTCCCAAACATGTGCACACTGAATTAGTTCCCTGATGATAATGATGTCAGTTTAGGGACCGCTACGTCAAGAACCACCAAAAGATTTCCTTGAGCAGGCTACAATGCTCAGGTCACCCAAGGTCCATTTAGTATTTTCTTAATATGAATTATTATGAATTCCTCCTGTACCCCTGGAATTGATGTGTTCTCCTCTTAACACCTATTTCTGGTTCTTCCCCTCTTTTACTCTAGTGGTAGTAATAATTAATACTAGTGCTGGGATGGACCGCATAGCCTTTACCACTGAGCCCATATACACTTCTCATTCAAAAACTCATTGTTTCTTACTTTAGGGTTTCGGAGTGTGTGGGGACCAGTGAGCTGTGGGCCTGGAACAAGAGCGTGGTCCACACATGTCGAAACCCTGGAAATCTCGTCCTGAGATCCTCAGAAGTAGGATTGCTGATGCCCTGCCCCCGGGGCCTGCATGTCCCAGTGCACATCGCCCTGTGCCCCTAACCTTCTCACTAGAGGAGATCATGTACCCAGTAGCCAGGTGAAACTACCTTTCCCCCCTAAGAGGTCATGAGCACCTGGAATTCCTCCTCATGCAAATGAGACATCCCCCCCCCGCCCCTTGTCTCCAGCCAATGATGTACAGTCGCCCTCTCGAAGGTTTAAATATTAAATGGTCTTTGTTCCTACCAATACATTGAACCAGTTTTCCAAATTTGCTCTCGTGGTGAGGGTGGTGTGTGTGTGTGTGTGTGTGTGTGTGTGTGTGTGTGTGTGTGTGTGTTCTTCGCCTGAGCACTCACAGCCAACCAAGATTCTGCCAGCACAGTTAAGCTTCCCTCTCTTCGGCCCAGCTCCTGTCCAAGGGGTCTGGCTACCCGAGGGAGAAGCAGGCTGGCTGGCAGGAGTGAGTTGAGATGCATTGCCCAGGCTGGCATTGAATTCCTAGGAACAGGGATTCCTCTTGCCTCTGCTTCCAAGTAGCTGGGACCACTGTGTGTGCCACTGTGATGAGCATCTCCCCTGACTTTTAATAAGTTCATCATCTGGCATCTAGAACTTCTACTATCTGTATGCCACACCGCATGCTTTTCATGCAATTCAAACTTGAGTAGGATTTGAAAATCCGTATCTTTTGGAGTGGAAACCATTTCATAGGTGCGAATGAAAAGGATGAAGTAGAGGAAGATGTAAGTGAAGTAGGGAAATAATGGTCCGATGCTGCCACTGCCCCTCCTGCTCTTCCTCCTCACCTGGCTGTCTTGTGCCACAAGCTTTGGGTGTATAAAAGATTGAGTGAAATAACAGCCTGGTTCCAGCGACACGGGACTAGAAGAAAAGCTGGAAGGGAATCAGAGGACTAAATGGACCTTGGGTGACCTGAGCATTGTAGCCTGCTCAAGAAAATCTTTTGGTGGTTCTTGAAGTAGCAGTCCCTAGACTGACATCATTATCATCAGGGACCTCATTCAGTGTGTACATCTTTGGGAGCCCAATCAGGACGTGTAGACTCGGGCCTCGGCAGCTGGGCCACCAAAGCAGTAACGGGCCTTCACAGCCTCAAGTGCGTCGGTACATCTTTTGAGCAGAGGGGTTGGCTTACCACTGTCTTTTCAGGATGTTTGTGCAAAAGAGCAGTGGTTCTCAACTAATGGGGTCACAACCGCTTTGGGAATTGAATGACCCTTTCCCGGGGGTCACATATCAGATATCCTGCATATCAGACATTTACATTACAACCTCATAACAGTAGCAAAACTAGTTAATGAAGTAGTAACAAAATACTGTTATGGTTGGGGGGGGGGGTCACCCCAACCTGAGGAACTGTATTATAGGGCTGCAGCACCAGGAAGCTTGAGAACCACTACTCTAGAGCAAAGACCTGATTTGCTTGCTGCCCTGTTTAATAACAGCAATGTCACCCCTAGGTACAGATTTGCTGGCAGTCCATAATAAAGGACTGGGCTCCTTTACCTCCTCACCCTCTGAGTGTGGAGGTATCACATGGCCCCGAGGAACCACCATTTAAAAATGGCAGCATTCTGGTTGTTACTGTGGGCACTTGAAAGCGACTTTTCTGTCTAGCCTGGGGCACTGCTGTATATCTGTAGCCAGCACACTCAAGATTTAGCACAGCAGACTGAATTGTCAATCACGAGGAAGTAAAATCTCAGGACCTTTGCAGCTCTGGCAGTGGCCACAAAGATGAAATCATCCCTCTCTCATTTGAGGCAGACAGTTCCTCTGCATATAATACAAAAACCGCCTACCCAAACTCTTCTGTTAAAAGAACAGTCCTGAAATGCTGTAGGACATTTGAGTCTACTGTGAACCCTGAAACTGTATTGTATACTGGGGAAAAAAAATCTGTTTCTAATTGAGGTGTAGCTCAGCCTTAGCACACACCTTTCATCCCTCTGGCTGGACTATGGATACACCCTTAGTGCACACCTTTAACCCCAAAC
Source organism: Mus minutoides (assembly GCA_902729485.2). NCBI lineage: Eukaryota > Metazoa > Chordata > Mammalia > Rodentia > Muridae > Mus > Mus minutoides. The sequence goes on from LR749690.1 coordinate 1,481,871, forward strand.
AATGAAGGCAAAGTTAGTTTGTAGATGGAAACACCATGTTTGAAAGTAACGTCTAATTGAGTGGCGGACAAAGTGATGAATCAGAGAAAGATTTGGCAGAATAGGATCTGACAACGTATCATGAGAACAGAGAGAAAGGAGAGGCTACTTAAGAGAGAGCAACAAGGGAAAGGAGACAGTTTTACTAGGATACTTGTTCAGAGACAGGTTGCAAAGAGAGAACAAGCTAGACACAAGTGAGGACAGAATGGGCCAGAGAATGGGAAGGAGCCAGAATAGAACTGATGGTCAAAAGTTAGTTAGGTGGTTAGTATAAACCCAAGCAGAGCAATCCAGTCAAAAGCTGAAAGAAGCGAGTTTGAATCAGTCAGCCTGGAGAGGAGTTTTGAGCAGAACAGCAGAGTTGACCAGCCAGCCAGAGCTCAGAAAGAGCAAGGAAGGGGTGAGCTTTTTCGGCAGTAAGTCTCAGAGGTGGATTCGATTGTAGGGAGGCTAGATGCTTTCGAGACTAGACCTAGGTTAGCAGACGGAGACGGCAAGCCTCCAAGACCGTTAACATCTGAGAAAATAAAAATTGCTATGACACTGAAGTGGTTAAAGGAGAAAGAACAACCCATGTAAGGAATCCTCCCAGCTTGTGTAGAAACAGCAACGGTCATATTCAAAAGGTTTCCGTGTGAATGGAATCAGTTCATTCTGTGTAGTTCTAGAGAAGTGAACTTAGACACAGAAAACCTTCAGGTCAATGAATTGACTAAGGCAAACTCTAACTGGAACTATCCCAAAGAGAACAAACAGGGAGGTCCGACGCTCAGTTCTGACTTAGTACAGGACTGCTACATGGGGAAGCTATGCAAGCAGAGATTGCAGAGAACCCTTCAAACATGCTCCTGGGGAGAGACCACTCTGGTGGACTATCTGACCACATGGTTTGTTCTCACACTGTATCACAGGGACAGTAAGCTAGTAGACCCAGCTCAGAATCCTGAACAGATGTGCTTCGTCTTAATGGAAACTCTGTCACCTAAAGTGTACCCACAGGGTGCTGGTGCTGGAGAATCGGTTCATGCTAACCTAACTCACTAAGAGCCTGAGTTAGCCAGGTCCCTGGCATTGAAGCAAAAGTCAAACTCTTCTAATTATTTTCAGTATCTAGTATCCAGGTCAGACTATTGCCTTAACCTGCCAGGAAGCAATGACATTTATAACCAAGAGTTTGTCTGGACCACAAAGGGCTTGTTTCATCTGATGGGATACATTTGATATGTATGATATATGGATACATACAACATATATATACATACAACAGCATTAGGGGCTGGTGCCAGATCTCTGGTACATAATACCGGTCCTTAGTGACTAGAGTATCCTTCACTCAGCCGAGTCTTTTTTTAAGATTTATTTATATGAATACACTACTGTAGCTGTCTTCAGACACACATACCAGGAGAGGGCATCAGATCCTGTTACAGATGGTTGTGAGCCTCCATGTGGTTGCTGGGAATTGAACTCAGGACTTCTGGAAGAGCATCCAGTGCTCTTAACCACTGACCCATCTCTCCAGACTCCTCAGCCGGGTCTTTTTGCTCTGACAGTGCTGATAATGTCCCATCATCCTTAGCTTCATCCCCCCTGTATTAGTACATTTATGTTGCTATAACAAAACTTATGACAAGATTTTTTTTTAAAGGAGGGGTGGGGAGTTTACTTTGTTCACAGTCTCAAAAGTTCAAGAACATTGGGCAAGTGTCTGAACTCTGGTGGGAGCCTTCCTGTATGCTTTATTTCTGCATCACTGTGGCCAAACACCTGACAGGAATAAATGAAGGGAGGTGAGGTGGTTTGTATATGCTTGGCCTAGGGAGTGGTGCTACTAAAGGTGCTGTCTTGTTGGAGTAGGTGAGTCACTGTGGGTGTGGGCTTTAAGACCTTCCTCTTAGCTGTCTGGAAGTCAGTCTTCCACTAGTAGCCTTCAGATGAAGATGTAGAACTCTCAGCTTCTCCTGCACCATGCCTGCCTAGATGCTACCATAGTTCTACCTTGATGATAATGGACTGAACCTCTGAACTTGTAAGCCAACCTCAATTAAATGTTGTTCTTTATAAGACTTGCTTTGGTTATGGTGTCTCTTCATAGCAGTAAAACCCTAAGACAGGAGGAAAGGTTTTTTTGGGCCCCTGGTTCTAGTCCATTGTGAAATAAGAGACATTGTAGAGTTCGCGGCAATGGGAGCATTTGGCATAGGATCCTCACACCACGACAACGAAGGGGACAGAGAGCAAGGCCAGAACCAGGGGCTAAGGGGCTGTGACCGACCCCCATCACCAGCCTCACCTCCCCAGAGAGCATCACCAGCTGGGAACGGAACACTTAAAGTGTGAGCCTGTGGAGGATTTTGCAGATTCTCCCTGTTGTGACATCATCATAGTAATGGCAGGTGGCACTGCGGAGGAATCATAGAACAACACAGAAAGCAAAAGAGATGTGGAGCCAGGCCCCTCTTTCTGACCAACTAACTAAGGTCCCGGAAGAATTTTATTTATCCCTGCTAAGAACAGGGGCCCTAGAGTTCTAATTTGTAAATAAACAAATAAGTAGAAAAAATGTTTTATAAGAGTAAAATGTCTAAAACAAGGCCTGGTATGGTGACACACACCTTTAATTCCACCACTTAAGAGACAGAGGCATGCGGATCTCTGAGTCTGAAGTCAGCCTCTTCTACATAGCAAGCTCCAGGCCAGCCAGGGCTACATAGAAAAAACCTTGTACCAAAAAAAAAAAAAAAAATCATACAAACAAATGTTTAAAACACCACAATCATTAAGACACACACTCTCACACACACATACAAACACATACTCACACACTCAAACACACTCACATACACACACAATACCCAGTCACACAACACACACACACACACACACACACACAGCTTTTATTCCACATCTCTAGCATCTTGTATGCATGCAGTTCATCCAGTACTTGGCTTGAGAGTCATCATAGCTTTAATTTTTGAGACAACAAATTTGTAATTTTTATTTTACTTATTAACTTAAAAATGTTTTATTAGAACTTTTGGGGGGTGGGAGAGGGGCAGTCCGAGGCTGGATTTCTCTGGGTAGCCCTGACTACCACTCTATCATTCTATATATTAGGCTGTCCTCAAACTCACAGAGACTCACCTGACTCTGCCTCCCTAGACCGGGATTAAAGCCACACACCAACCCCATTTGGCTATTAGTTTTTTTGATAACTTCATACAAAGTATTTTGGTCATATTCACCCCCCAAACTCCTCTCAGATCTACCCCACCTACGTATCCCTCAAATTTCATGTCCCATATTTTTGTTTTAGATTTATTTATTTATTTATTTATTTATTTAATATGTATGGTGATTTGCCTGCAAGTGTGTATGTGCAGTGTGGGTGTGCCTTGTGCCTGTAGAGGCCATGGAAGGGCTTTGGATTCCCTGGGACTAGACTCACAGACCTGTGGGAACCGCCATGTGGGTGCTGAGACTCAAACCCAGGTGCTCCCCAAGAGCAGCGAGTGCTCTTAACTGCTGACTCTCCAGCAGTAATTGTGGTTTTTGTTGCTGTTGGGGTTTCTGTTTTATTAACAATAATAAGATCCAATGTGTGCTCCCCATACGCTCCTGGGTGCGGAACACTCGTGACCTGACAGCGGGCACAACTTAAAAGAAAAAATGACTCACCCCTTCCCTAAAAGCTATTAGCTGCCCATAGATCCTGGGGTGGGGGAGGCTCATGAAACCCTCCCCCTCAATACTGGAATATTGGCCGGCTCGATCTTGTGTGGTGGGCAAGGACAGCTGCTGTGAGTCCATGGTAGCAGCAGTCTGGCTGTGTCCAGAAGACACAATTTTGGTCCTGTTCTTCCATTCTTTCTGACCCCCCTCTTCCTCCATGGTCCCTGCTATTTGTTTATTTTTCATCTGTTCTCTGTATCACCTTATGGGAGAGTGTGTGTGTGTGTGTGTGTGTGTGTGTGTGCATGTGACTGGCGGGCACACTGTGTCTCAGCTCATGTATGGAGGCCAGAAGAGACAACCTCAGACATGTTGGTCTCCAACTTTCACCTTGCTGGAAATGGAGCTTCTTGTTCAACGCTGCACATGCCAGCCTAGCTGGCCCGCAAGCTTTGAAGAGCGTCTCCCATACCTGCATCCCAGACTGCAACAAGAGCATGGGAATTACAGACGTGCACAGCTTTGTGGCACTACCGGGGATCCAAACTCAGATCCGTGCACCTGCACAGCAAGCACCTCACACACTGTACCTTGTCCCCGGGCCCGCGATGTTGTAAACCTATAGCCTAGTGTGGTTTGTATTTTCTTTTTCTTTTTTTATTAGATTTTTTTCTTAATTTACATTTCAAATGCTATCCCGAAAGTTCCCTCTACCCTCTCCCACTCTGCTTCCCTACCCACCCACTCCCACTTCTTGGCCCTGGCATTCCCCTATATTGGGGCATATAAAGTTTGCAAGACCGAGGAGTCTCTCTTCCCAATGATGGCCGACTAGGCCATCTTCTGCTACATATGCAGCTAGAGACACGAGCTCTGGGGGTTCTGGTTAGTTCATATTGTTGTTCCACCTATAGGATTGCAGACTCCTTCAGGAGGACCCCATGAAAGAGATCGAAGAGGTGACCCCCGGGACCCAAGGTAGTATATCTACTGACACTCGTAGGTGAAGACATAAACGGTCCGTGACCGTATCGGAGTATGTTCTGTCAATATAGTCCTAGGGAAGTCGTTTGAGAACGACCGTATACGTTATCACAGACCCAAACCACCGACTAATACCCTACCTAGGGGGGGTGGGATAGTCTCTGGATAGTCTATCCTTTCGTCTTAGCTCCAAACTTTGTCTCTGTAACTCCTTCCATGGGTATTTTGTTCCCTATTCTAAGGAGGAATGAAGTATCCACATGCTGGTCTTCCTTCTTCTTGATTTTTTTTGTGTTTTGCAAATTGTATCTTGGGTATTCTAAGATTCTGTGCTAATATCCGCTATCAGTGAGTGCATATCTAGTGACTTCTTTTGTGATTAGGTTACCTCACCAAGGATGATATCCTCCAGATAAATCCATTTGCCCAAGAATTTCATAAATTCGTTGTTTTTAATAGCAGAGTAGTACTCCATTGTGTAAATGTACCAAATTTTCTGTATCCATTCCTCTGTTGAGGGACATCTGGGTTCTTTCCAGCTTCTGGCTATTATAAATAAGGCTGCTATGAACATAGTGGAGCATGTGTCCTTATTACTAGTTGGAACATCTTCTGGATATATGCCCAGGAAAGGTATGGCTGGATCCTCCGGTAGTACTATGTCCAATTTTCTGAGGAACCGCCAGACTGACTTCCAGAGTGGTTGCACCAGCTTGCAATCCCACCAGCAATGGAGGAGTGTCCCTCTTTCTCCACATCCTCGCCAGCATCTGCTGTCACCTGAATTTTTTATCTTAGCCATTCTGACTGGTGTGAGGTGGAATCTCAAGGTTGTTTTGATTTGCATTTCCCTGATGATTAAGGATGTTGAACATTTTTTCAGGTGCTTCTCAGACCTTCCATATTCCTCAGTTGAGAATTCTTTGTTTAGCTCTGTACCCCATTTTTAATGGGGTTATTTGATTTTCTGAAGTCCAGCTTCTTGAGCTCTTTGTATATATTGGATATTAGTCCCCTATCAGATTTAAGATTGGTAAAAATCCTTTCCCAATCTCTTGGTGGTCTTTTTGTCTTCTTGACAGTGTCTTTTGCCTTACAGAAGCTTTGCAATTTTATAAGGTCCCATTTGTCAATTCTTGATCTTACAGCACAAGCCATTGCTGTTCTGTTTTGGAATTTTTCCCCTGTGCCCATATCTTTGAGGCTTTCCCCACTTTCTCCCCTATAAATTTCAGTGTCTCTGGTTTTATGTGGAGGTCTTTGATCCACTTAGACTTGAGCTTTGTACAAGGAGATAAGAATGTATCAGTTTGCATTCTTCTACATGATGTATTTTCTCCAAGAATCACCTGCCGGTGACGGCTGGAGTCGGAGGGTGTGGTGCTGTTAGTAAGTGCCAGAACCTTTGGAGGAGTCAGTGAGCGGTTTGCTCCCACTCACCAGCTCGCTCTCCACTGCTCCTCTCCTGCCTGGCTGTTCATCATATCCTTGTTTTAACGCACGCTCCTGAACTTGCCGTCTACCACAGATTTGGCCTTTTCTCCAGAGCCTGAACTGTGCCATTCAGATTTTGATTCAGATTTTGAAACTTTCCAACTACGAGCAAAGAAACCTCTTCTCCATAAGAGACCAGGGCCAGTGGATCCACGGATGGAGCCCAACGCTCACGGATATACACTTTCATCTGCTTCTCAAGCTATTTCTGACCCCCACAGCCACCTCTGCAAAAAGTATGCATCGAAGAGTCCTGGCTTCCCTTGACTCTGTTTTTCTGTAGATTCTATGAAGCATCATGCATGGGGGTTGTTGACAATAGACTCAGGTTGCACTAGGAAGGACATGGTGTAAACACTGGAGGTTCCTGGGACTCCATCCCCAATCTTTTACTGTGTACAGGATGTCTTAATAAAGAAGACCAACGATGGACGCTCGTGCCTGTAATCCAAGCACTGGGGAGGTGGAGGCTATGGGACGGAGACTTCAATCCCAGCCTGGACTACATCGTTTAATAAATAATAAATACGTGCTTTAGATCTGCCTTTCAAAGATGGGCAGTGAGTGTCACAGCCACATGACAAAGGGATAGAGCAGCATCCAAGCCACGAGGGCAGTGGTGTGGGGACAGGAGGCTGCCTCTAAGGTTTAACACCACACAAGGGGCTTGATGAGATTAGCCTCTCAGGCCCCCAGCAAGGAGAAAAACACTTTTCTGTGTGGTGTGTTTCTCATTTCAATTCAGACACCCTGGCTACACTGCAAAGAGGGGGAGAAGATTCTGAAAAATTTTTTTGTAATTAAAAAACTTTAAGCTCAAAGGGTGAGGAAAAGCATTGACTTTCAGTTTCCCCATGTGAGTTCATTCATTTTCAATGCCAAAAAAAACAAAAAAACAAAACAACAAAAAAAACAAAAAAACCCTGATCTCCGTTCCCCATGGTAATCCACTTACTGTGGCTGAACCCGGGGTGTGAAAAGTTCTGAGATGACAAAGAAGGACCTCAGCTGCCACCTCGAAGAGACATGTCAAAGCTTGCAGGTTAATTTTAGCTTCATAACAAATAAGAGCTTTCCTATTTCCGTGCAGAAGCCTAGGCTGTCACTTGCTCTACAGGTGTGCTGAGAAAGCCAGGCAGCCAGGAGAAAGCCCTCGCTGAGATGGGAGGGGGGGGGGAGGCTAAACCATCAATCACTTTTTTAAAATGCATTTGGTGAACTGTTTCAGCAAGCGTGGAAGTGTCCCAAGTAAATCTCATAGTTAGTTTCTGCTGAGCATGTAAAAAGTCAGTGGTGTGTGTGTGTGTGTGTGTGTGTGTGTGTGTGTGTGAATGTATTATGAGAGGGTATGTGTGTATATGTGTGTGTGTGTGACTGTGTATGTGTGTGTGTGAAAGTATGTATATGAGAGTGTAGTGAAAGTATGTATATGAGAGTGTATGTGTGTGTGAGTGTGAATGTGTATGTGTGGCTATGTGTGAGTGTGTGTATATAAGAGTGTATGTGTATGGGTCTGTGTGTGAGTGAGTGTGTGTGTGTGTGTGTGTGTGTGTGTGTTAATTCATATCAGAAAAAGTGATGGACACAGCAAGGAGGTGGGGTCCTGAAGAAGCTTGGGGTCTCCTGGATATTATGTTATTCTTCCCGTTGCTACAGTAAATGCCTGAGACCAGAAAACTTGTCAGGAAAAGACTTGTATGGATCTCACAGTTTTGTGGGGAGATGGTCCAAACTGCACAGTCCTGGGTATATGGAGGGCCTGCCTGCACAGCATCACCGCGCTTGACATTGTAGCACAGAGTGTGTGAGACAGAGCGGTCTCAGTGAAACAGGAGGCACAAGGTGCAGGGGGGTGGGGCATGCACCATGGTGAGGGACTAACCAGGGTCCCTTGTGAACCATGTGAATCTCTTGCTCCAACAGCACCTTCAGAGACCCGAGTTCCTTGCACTGGGCTGAACCAAGCTCTCAAACCTTCCATGTCGCCTCTCAGCATCACCACACTGGGGACTAAGCTTACAACTCATACACTCTTTTTAAAATTACTTCACTTTATGCCCATGGGTGTTTTGTCTGCATGTATGTCCATGTACCACATGTGTATCTAATGCCTGTGGACCGGTTTTCTTCCGTACCCTAGGAAATCTTGAACTCAATATTTACTCGACGGTACACCCACGACTCTTAGTTTAGACCGAGGAAACCTTTTTTGTCTGTCAGGAGAATTGACGACTCGATAAAGAGGTCCAGGTTGGTTGAGTCCTTGAGGACCCCTGTACGATAGTCGGCACGTTTGAGATCGGTTTGGTATTGTCTAAGCATTGACTCATTCACTCAGTGGAGTCTATTTATTGTGCTCCTTGCATGTAACAGGCACTGTGCTAAGTCCCCGGGAAGACACAGAAATGGCAAGAGGCCCACAAAATTAACGAATGAAGGCACTAGTAACAGTTGCACCAAGTAGAAGAGACACAAAAGGCAAGAGAAGTGGATAAACTTGTCAGATGAAGTGAGAGCTGCCCAGGTTCTTGTAGCAAAGAAGTATAAAGCCCAGGAATGGAGAGACGGCTTGGTCTTAGGAGCATTTACTGCTGGTCTTCCAGAGGGCAAGGGTTTGGTTCCCAGCACCCACATCAAGTGGCTCACAATTACCTGTAACTTTAGGGAACTGATGTAATCTCTGGCCACCAGTGGTGCTTACATTCATGTGCACAGACACACATACATGTACATAAATTTTAAAATTGCTTTTTAAAAGAAAGAAAAAATACATATGAAGTACACAGAGACAGCAGAGCAGGGTGCGTGGAATAGATGGCTTTATGCAGGATAGGAGAGTGACTATAGCACGTCTGCAGTAGGAACATATAGAAGCATTTCCAGTTTTAAGCTACAAACTATATAATGGCAAACTAAACACTATCTCTGTGAATAAGAATAGCATGTAAGGCAAAGGCAGGCTTTGGCGTCTCTTTACTACAGTGACCTTGGAGTGACTATCCCCACCAGGAGACGTGTGTCACCTAGGTCTCTTGGGCTTCCCTTGGTTCATAATAGCATTTACACATCTGGAGATTAATTGAGCAATGAGGCGTATGAAAAGCTAGGGATCAAACTTTTGGGTCAGAAGCCACCTCCTCCCACATGATCTGTGGCTCTGCTCATCAAGATCCTTCTTGGTGCCAAGAACCACCGCAGAAGACCACTGGTCAGGAGGTTACCCCAGTGCCATCTGGCTGCGGCGGAGAGGTGGGTCGAGTGAATTCCAGCCTGGATTCTCAACACACTTTCTTCTGGAGGGTACGACTCCTCCCCCAATCTGTAAAGTCCTTGGCAGGGACAGTGGATTTATCTTTGTGTTTCCAAAGACTGGTGCATTTCAAGCGGAAAGATAAGGAGCTTGGGTCACGGTATTGCTTACGTATTCCAGCACTTTCTATCAGGTAGCTGTACACAGTTGTGTGCGCACATCATGCACACAATGCTTACCTCGAACAGGATGCTCAGTGCATTACTTTATATTTTAATTTCTAAGTTTGTGTATTTATTACTAGGGGGGTAAGCCTTAAGATTGAACTTAAAGAGATCTGTAGCCTCTGCTTCAGCCACCTCGGTGCTGGGATTAAGGGCACGTACCACCACGTCTGGCGTTTTCATTTCTTTTTAAACTTGAATTTTTCATGTCTGTTATCCTAGTTAGGGTTTTTATTGATGTGATGAAACACTACGACCAAGAGTAACTTGGGGAGGAAAGGGTTTATTTCACCCACAGTTCCCTATAATGGTTCATCATCAAACAGTGAGGGCAGGAACTCCACACAGGGCAGGGACCTGGAGGCAGGAGCTGATGAGGAGTTCTGCACATGGGCTTGCTCCTTATGGCTTGCTCAGCCTGCTTTCTTATAGAACCCAGGACCACCAGCCCAAGGATGGCACCAACCACATCAGTCACTAATTAAGAGAAAACCCTACAGGTTTGCCCACAGACCAATATTATGGAAGCATTTTTCTCAGTTGAGGTTTTCTTCTCTCTAATGGCTCTAACTTGTATCATGACATAAATTAACAAAAAAAAGAGAAACAAACAAACAAACAAACATACACAGGCAGTGGTGGCACATTCCTTTAATCCCAGCACTTGGAAGGCAGAGGCAGGAGGATTTCTGAGTTTGAGGCCAGCCTGGTCTACAGAATGAGTTCCAGGACAGCCAGGGCTACATAGAGAAACCCTGTCTCGAAAAACCAACCAACCAAACAAACAAATAAAATTAACCAGCACAGGTCTATTACAATCTTCCCAATAATCCCTATATTGTATGATGGCAATTTAAATCTAAACATAAGAACATTCAACTGGTGCATATAATCACCAAAATAATATGCTAGGTAATTGTAGCTCACATATTTGAAAATACAAACATAAAATCATGTATCCTGCTCTTTCCCATACAGTAGAGCACAACCTGAGACACACTTTTGCTGTTTTTTTGGCGCACGCCTTTAATCCCAGCACTTGGGAGGCAGAGGCAGGCGGATTTCTGAGTTCGAGGCCAGCCTGGTCTACAAAGTGAGTTCCAGGACAGCCAGGGCTATACAGAGAAACCCTGTTTCGAAAAACCAAAAAAAAAAAAAAAAAAAGATTTATTTTTATTGTGTGTGTGTGTGTGTGTGTGTGCGCGCGCGCGCGCATGCACGTTAGTGTATGTATATGTATGTGGGTGCCTTGGAGGTCAGAGGAGGGCACCAGATCCCCTGAAACTGGAGTTCCATGGTTATGAGCTGCCATGTTGATGCTTGAAACAGAACCTGTATCCATAAGAGAAGCAAATGCTCTTACCATGGAGTTGTCTCTCCAGCTCCATGCTACAACGTTTTATATTTTGTCCATTGGCATACATACATTCCACAACTCTTCCCACGTCAATGGTAAGGAAGTAAAGGGATCTGTGGGTCCCCTTTTCTTCTTTGTCATACTGGGTCATCACTTTCAGCCTAAGTGGCACAGAGAAGGCATAAGGAGAGCCTGCGACGGGCTTATGTCATTGGTCATCTCCATCGGAACCTCAGTTTTTCTTTCTGCTTTTCAAACATGCATTTGTTACTTGCACGATTGCTGAGACGAGTAGCCATTAAAAGAGCAGAAAGGGGACAGCATCGTCACCACAGGGAAGTCGTGGTGGGGCTGGGGAGACAACTCAGTGGTTAAGGGAAGTCGTGGTGGCCAGAGCCTGAGACAGCTGGTCACACTTTAGTCATGGTCAGGAAGTAGAGAAGTTTGAATGCTCGGCTTGCTCTCTCCTTCACTGACTCTCATGGAGGCCCCAGGGCTGTTCATCAACCCTTCGGCATCTCCAGGTTTGCACATGCCTGGAATGGCTCGGCAGGCTTCCCAGCTCACCCTTCCTGAACAGCAGAGGAGCCTGGGACAGAGAAGAAGCAAACGCTGGTGCAGCCGGGGGTCGTGTGAGTCAGGCTGTACCTGTGCACAGCTGGTTTCCACAGCAACACTGGCCTGAGAGAAGCATCCGCTTCCTTCTCCACAGCATCCAACCCAGGGCACGCCAAACTGAGTCCACAGACATGCTGCTGCAGACCAGGCCCCCACCCCCACCCCCATCCCCACCCCCAGCCCGGAGTCTTGGCTCAGGGAGGCAGGAGCAGGCTCTGGGAATTGCCCTTTCTTGTATGTTCTCTATATGGGCACAAAAGCCTTTGAGATATTCTTTATGGTTTACAGCTTATATACTCCCTAAAGGCTCTCATGCTAAGGGCTTGGTCCCAAGCCCGTACCGCCACTGAGAGATGGCAGGTCCTTTAACAGGTAGGGCTCAGTGGGAGGAGGTTAAGTCACGGGACATACCAGGAGTTATTTGACTATGCTCCCTTCTCTTTTATTTCTCCTTTCCTTCTCTCTCCCTCTTGCCTCTCTTCCTTTCTCTGTTCTCTCTCTCTCTCTCCTCTCCAGGCCAACCCCCCACCCCCAGCTTCCTGGTTGCTACAGGGAAACAACCTTTCTCTGTCACATGTTCTAATGCTTCCCCACTCTAAGTCCCTGACTCACCACAGACCCGAAGCAATGGAGTCAAATGCCTATAGTTTGAAACCTTTGGGATTTGGGGTCAAAATAAACCTCTCTTGCTTCTAATTTTATTTTCTCAGGCGTGTTGTCAAAGCAATCTGACTAATACCATAACTATCTTCCCTGTACAGACTGATCAATAAGAAGAATTTCTTCAAAATAAGAATGTTTGTGGGGCTGGAGAGATGGCTCAGCAGTGAAGAGCACTGGCTGCTCTTTCACGGGTCCCGAGTTCAGTTCCCAGCAACCACATGATCTCACAACCATCTGTAATGGGACCTGATGCCCTCTTCTGGCACACAGGTGTACATGCAGGTAGAGCACTCATACATAAAATAAATTTTAAAAAGTATACGAGGTACATATATGTGTGTATATGTGTGTGTACACATACAATATGTATAATATTATATATAATAATTATATATAAAAATAAAAATAGAATTGGCATATAGTCACCCCTGAAAGCCGACAAAGAACTATTCATAGAATGGCAACCGCCTGAGAAATCCCACAGCTGAAGTGAAGAAGCCGATGAGAAGATGCTGTGTGTGCCTTACCTAGATCTCAACCCTCATCCAGTATCAGCTCCTCCCTGGACCAGAACTCCTAGAGTCTCCGAAACGGACCGTCCATGCTGTTCAACCAGAGGTGCCATCAGGACATCAAAAGGCACGAAAGCCAAGAAGGCACTCATTCCACCCGCTCCTTTCAACCCTCCCCCAGTCTACAGGTGTTCCTGTTCCATTCCCATAAGCCACCTTCCTGTGGGAGGCTTCCCCTAACAGAGCTCATTTCTTATCAGACTCTGACAATCCTGCCAGTCCTTCAAGCCTCGGGGTGGTGACAGCTGCGTTGATTCTGGTCCTTCAGCATCCTTGGCTCAGCAGGAAATGTTTTCAGCTCAGCCTTCATCTTCCTCCCATCCTGAGTGAATGCGGGCGCCTGAGATGAAAAAAAAAAAAAAAAAAGGAAAACTAGAGCCAGGTGCTTAGCTAGGTCGGTGCTCCTGGGGCTTTTGAAATGAAAAATAGCCCTGTCGACACTGGGGATGATACTGAAGTTTTAAGACTGACTTATGGGATCAGATGGAATCTTAGATGAATAAGCAGATAAGGAACACATAAAAATAAAGCTGGATCCTCGAGATAGATGACTTGTGGCAATTAAAATATGTCCAAAGACCAAGTGCAACATGACGGGATGGAGTTTTCTTCCAAACCATGAAGAATTTGCTATAGGCAAGGGAGAGGCCTCAAAGGTGCTAATTTGTACTATATAAAACTTTCCCCATCTGCACGGGCTCTGGGAACACGGAACCCTGGCAGGAGAAAAGAAAGGCCCGTGAAGCCATAGGCACAGAACCTTTCCGACACGTCTTGGGAAACAGTAGATAAGATCAGCCCAGAAATTGAATAATCCAAGAACACACTGATAACTCCGAGTGTTGCAATCAGCTGAAAGTTCACATCTTGCTTGATTTATGAATCCATAATAAAATCAATCAAAAAGCCAGCGGTGTCTGAGTCACCTGACTCTATTCCACAGTCCACCCCCAGCCTGGGCCCAGAGCTCATCTTTCAGATGGTTTCTGGCGTCTCTCTGGGCGGCATGAGATGCCTTTGCTGTGCAGAAAGGATGGGCAGTTGCCTCAGACCTTACCAAGACGTTCCAAGTGCGGTGCTTATATTAGATAGCGGGGCTTCCACAGAAAATGCTGTTGTTTCGGTTAGGTTTGTTTTTAACCTCACAGAATTTCTAGAGACCTTTGTTCTATTTTTACTGTCTACACTGTGCCCTGTAGCTTTCCAGACTCCCAAGGTTCGATCCAGCATCCCTGTTATAAAGGCTGAATCCTTCAGAAATCTAGAGCTTTGCTAAGAATAATCCAATGTGTCTAGGGCTTTTGTTCTAGCCGATCACTCATGTAGGGCACATAGAGGTTTTTGTTCACTGTACCGTGTGCTTCTCCAGCCGGAACATAAGATGAGGTACGGGTCTTTAATCTTTTCATCAAGGAGTTGATTCACTTTATTGGTTCCCGTGTTTTACTTCAGCTGATGAAATGCCCTTATAATCTCCAAAGCAGTCTGTGTTTATTGAATGCTTCCTACCTACCAGGTGATGCTTAGGTACTGAATCCTGTGACTTGATCCTATGGTGTATGCCTGTGCCAGCTTTTCATTACTATAATAAAACCCCCTGATACAAACTACTTATAAATAAAAGAAGTTTATTTATCCTACAGTTTGGGGGGTAGAGGGGGATCCTAGTACATGGTGCCTACAACAGGTCAGTTCTAGCAAGGACCTCATGGTGATTGGTGAATGGTTGAAGCAAAGTCAGAAAGAGTGTGTCAGGATGAGAAATCACATCTCCTGCCAGGAAGCAGAAGCTAAGGCCCCATAATTCCTTCTAAGGATGTACACCCAATGGCCTAAGAACTCCTCCTAGGCGCTCTCTCTCTCTCTCTCTCTCTCTCTCTCTCTCTCTCTCTCTCTCTCCCGTCCCCCCCCCCCCGACTCCCTCTTAAGGAAGGCAAGGTTTACTTTGGTTTAAGAAGAGACATACTCGGGGCTGGTGAGATGGCTCAGCAGGTAAGAGCACCCGACTGCTCTTCCGAAGGTCCGGAATTCAAATCCCAGCAACCACATGGTGGTTTACAACCATCCGTAATGAAATCTGATGCCCTCTTCTGGAGTGTCTGAAGACAGCTACAGTGTACTTACATATAATAAATAAATAAATCTTAAAAAAAAAAAAAAAAAGAAGAGACATACTCAGTCTAGCAAAGTAGTGCATGCCTTTAGTTCCCTCACTTGGAAGGGGAAGAAAGGTCTCTGTGAATCTGAGGCCAACTCTACATGGTGAGTTCCAGGAAGCCAGGTACATAGAAAAACCCTCTCTCAAAAGCAAAACACAGAAACAGAAGAAGAGATACATAACGGTAGGGCAGACCTGGCAGGAACATGAAGCACCTGTCACATTGTGTCTCTGTCTGAAAGCTGATAGTAACGTCAGGAAGTGACATCAGACTATATAGGGTCAAGGCCTAGCTCCAGTGACCCACTTCCTCCTGCAAGGTTCTTTCTCCTAAAGGTTCTACCACCTTCCAAAGCAGTACCACTAACGAGGGACCAAGTATCTAAACACATGAGCCTATAAGGAACCCGTCGGCTTTAACACACTCCTCCTCTGGCCTCGTAGATTCACAGCCATAATGAAAAGCGTATTCATCTGGACTTCAAAAGTCCTGTGGTCTCTAACAGTCCTGCCGTTGTTCAAAAGTTGTTCTCTTCTAAGAAGCAGTAAAGGGAGCCCCTGTAGAATCAAAGCACAAGTCACATACTTCCAACATACAAAATAGGCCCCCTCTCCTACAGGTGCACACAATTCTCCAGTACTGTCACCCTGGACAACAAGTTCCCTACTTAATAACCTTTGGGGGATGGGAGCACAAACCACATCCATGCAGTTGTACCCTGTCTCTGCAGATGAAGAGATGTAGCTCAAGACAGGCCAAGAAATTGGCCAGCATCATAGAGGGGCATACATCCCACTAATCCAACTGTTCTCACTTGGTTTTATATTTATTGTGATGAAAAGGTTCCAATCAAAAGCAAGTGAGAGCCGGGCGTGGTGGCGCACGCCTTTAATCCCAGCACTCAGGAGGCAGAGGCAGGCGAATTTCTGAGTTCGAGGCCAACCTGGTCTACAAAGTGAGTTCCAGGACAGCCAGGGCTAGACAGAGAAACCCTGTCTCGAAAAACAAACAAACAAACAAAAACAAAACAAACAACAACAACAACGAGAAGGCAAGTGAGAGAGGAAAATAGTTTGTTTGGCTTTCAGGTAACAGGCCATCACTGAGAGAGGGAAATGGTGGGAACTCAAGGCCGGAACAAGCAGAGACCATTGAGGGATTATGCTGGCTTACGCTCAACTGGCTTTCTTATACAGCCAAGGCCTACCGCCTAGTGACAGCGCTACTCACAGTGAGCATCCCATGTCCACAGTGCGCCATCCCATGTCAGTCATCAATCAGGAGAATGACCCAAAGGCATTGTCTTGGTCCGTGCTGTGATGAGACTCCATGATCATGGCAGGGCTGGCTTCCTGCCATTATCATCACGGCAGGAAGCACAGTGACACACAGGCAGACATGGTACTGTAGGGGTAGCCGAGAGCCCTACATCTAGATCACCAGGCAGCAGGAAGGGAGACGATGGGTCTGGCTTGAGCATCTGAAATCCCAAAGCCCACCCGCCCTGCAGTGCCACACTTCCTCCGACAAGGCCACACCTACTCCAAGGTCAGACCTTATCCCAAGAAGACCTAGTCATACCTCCAAATCCATGTCAAGTATTGTCGCTCCTTAATGACCCTATGAGCCTGTGGGGGCCACTCCTACTCAACCACAACCAAAGAACCACCCACAGGTTAAACTGACCAAAGCAACTCTTCAACTGAGGTGACCTCTTCCCGGGTGAGTCTAGACAACGCAGCAGTTCTTTGCAGGGATCTCTGTGTTCCCTGCCCTGGAGCCATTGACGCGTCCTAGGGAGATATTTTATTCCCATAACTGAGACTCAAGGCCAGGGACACTAAACATCCTACAGTGACTCTACCACACACACAGGGAATTAGCATCTATTGTCAACAGAACCAAAGCGACAAGCCAGATCTACCAGCGACTCTTTGTCTTAACCCTTTCCTCTTTTTGTTGTAGTGTTCTATTTGGCAAGATGCCTTTGTTGGATTAAGTCCCAAGCGTTCCTTTCAGATTTACCCTGGATGTATTAGGGTGGGAAACTCTTCCACACACCTACACCGCTTGACTTCATCTCTCTTCTCCCTGAGTTTCAATGAAGGGATTATTAACTGCTTGTCGGAGCCTTTATTCTAAGAGAAGAGTGGCAAGCTTAAATGTTCTGTGGTGAGCTGCCAGTGGCGAGACTGATGTACCCAGAGAGCTTTACCAAGCAGTCTTTTGAATTACCATTTAAAGTTAAAGAAAGGAAACAAAACACTCACGATTTTTCTGGCTTTTCCTATGCAGTGACATGCCATACCATTCTGCAGTAGCTAGAGAAAAGTGTCAGGGCTAAAGGCTTTTGTCATCATCTTAATCTATTTCTGTTGCTATAACAAAACATAAAACACCAAGTTAATAAGAGAAGCTTATTTAGCTTTGAATTTCTAGAGCTAGAAAGAAAAGGGAGATGGCACTGGTGCCTGCTCATCATCTGAGAAGTATCCATCTTCAGAGATGGGACAGGCTACTAGCTCAGATCGCAATTCCTCTTCTTATAAAGTCACACAGGCAATTGAGGTGGCCCCACCCTCATGACCTCATCCAATGCCAATCACCTCACAAAAGTTCCTCCTCCTCAAACCTTCAATATCAAGACCTTGGGATTCATTTTCAACACAGGAGCTTCCGCAGTGCACATTCAAATCATAGCAGAGAGGCCTCGTCCACTTGGGGTGGTGTTCCGGATAGCTCCTATGCCTTGGCCTTTGGGTCTCAACCAGGAAGCAGGGAGGGGATCCAGACATCAGGTTGTAGCTTTTCTTTCTCCCCAAGTCTGTAGTCTTGTTTCTCTCCAGCTAACTTCATGGAAAAGGGAAACGGCTTTGCTCCCAAACTGAAGTGCTGCTGGCAGATTGAATTTTTTTTAACGATCTTGCCTTGTCCCCACAAAAAAAGGAGAGTATAAAAATCATCTAGAAGCTTAGAGTCAAGAAAGGTTCCCAAAACCGTGGTTGTAAATGGAACCATTAGTGAAGTGCAGAAGAAATCTGACGGGGTGCCACACCTCGGGAGCAGTGTTTAACTTGAGATGAGGCTGGAGGTTGACAGGATTCTTAGGAGCCTCGTGAGCCAAATTGTCTTGAAGCATGTCCTTGTTCCCACCGTAGGCACAAATGCCTGGGCTGAGTAGCACCAGGATACATTGTCACCATCTTCCAAGGCCAACAGCCCCTCTGTCAGTGTTTCACTTGAACAAACTTGGACCACAAGCCCACCTAGCACTTCCAGCCCCTGCAGCTCAGCTTTGAGCTTAAATATGCAGCCTGTGGGCAATGGACTGGTTTCTCCTTCACTGCGAACCGAGGGTCCTGCTGGAACACTACCCCTCGGTAGATCTTGGAAAGGGCTTGAGATCTTGTGAGCCTAACAGGTTTCTGGGCAGTGTGAAGACCCTGCTGGTCCTCAGACCCCTCTTTGAGCAGTAATGATGAAATGAGGAAACCAGCAAACCTTTAGACCCTAACCCCGACCCCTCCCACCCTGTGACATTCTCAACAGCCCCCTTTCCATCTCCATTCTAGAATCTTCTCCAACTACTATGAACACTGAGACACAGACTCTGATTCAGACCTCACCCCTGCCCTTTGCTGTCAGGGTGAAGTTCAAACTCCCAGTTGGTAATTCCAGGCTCCAGGAACTGGTCTAGGAGAACTCTTCCTTCCTTCTGCCAGTCCTTCTGTTGCCAGCCAGCAACCTAAGATCTCTCACACGTTTGATCTGTCTTTCACAGGCGCACCATCCTCCCCTATCCGCAGCTGCTGTCTTTCTCTTCAGCCTGGGGCTCTCTGCCCCCCCCCCCTTCCACACACCCCACACACATGCCCACACAATCTTCTCCAGGCAGCATTTGCTTCAAATGACCCTTATCCTCAGTTTTTCCTTCTGTATTTTGTTACCTCTTTCTGTGACTAATTTACGTTGGGCTTTAGTAAAACCCTGTATTTATGGGGGACTGGGACTACCCACAGCTTCTGGCACCCACTTATCCAGATGGGGTCCTGGAACCTTTCCTGCAGTGGCCTACAGAAGACTTGCAAACCATTATGCCCTGAAACTTGTTTGTGTGTCCCCAGTTGAACACTGAATCCACTAGAATAGAAACTACACCTTATTTAGTCAATCCCATTTATTTACACAGTACCTCATACATATTACCAAAAACAACATGATTTTAAAAAAATTTAAACTCACATCTATTCCTATCTGGTTGTATCTTCTTTTCTCCTTCAAGTTTCTAAGGTCTTAAATGTATAGGATTAGATTTTTTTTTAATCTTTTAAATTTGTTTTGACTACATGTAGGTCTATGTACCACATGTATGCAGTGCCCCAAAGTGGGGGGGGGGGGGGGGCGGATCCAGAAGAGAGCCTTACATCCTTCTGGAACCAGAGTTTCAGGTGCTTATAAGTGGTCATGTGGGTGCTGGAAATCAAACCCAGGTTCTCTGATAATCGTCCAGTGTTCTTAATCACTGAGCCATCTCTCTGGCCCCTGGGGTTAGATAATTTAAGTAGTTTTTAAAATCATCATAAAAAGTAATACTATGTAGAATGCTTGTTGAGTTAGACATTATTCTAAGTACTTTAATCTTCAGGTATTCATCAAGGCCCACCCCAGTGACCCACTTCTGCCGGCCACGGCTGACCTCCTAGACGTTCCCCGGTCTCCCAAAATAGCAAGGAAAGGGTCACATGTGTTCAAAAGACGCCTGTGGGAAAAGACTCCAGCAACCCATCTGAGGGATCATAGCTCTGCTCTATTGCCTCTGTCTGTCTTGGGGCACACCCATATTATAAATAGACAGCCCTCCTTAAGGGATTTCTTCACAGTCAACTCACTCCGGAGCATGGCCTGCTGTTGCCCACAGACTCAAGCGCCTCACCCTTGATGAGCGATTCTGTCAGAGGGCAAGGCTTAGGGAGGGCCTACTGTGCACAGGGTCAGAGCCATTCTGAGGGCAAGTGATGCAACCTCGGTCATCGTGGATGCACTCACCCTCCAGCCAAGAACTGAAACACCATGCAACTTTGACAAGCGGCTGGTCCACGGATTTCACGAGGGGAATCTGGCCACAGCTGGAGCTTGATCTAGGTGTGGTACTACTTTCGCTTTGACAGAGAGCAAAAAAAAAAAAAACGCATCATGGATGAACGCCACCACCCCTAGAATGTTCCTCTAAGAACTTTGAGCAGCTCGAAGTGCTGAAGGGGACTGAATTCACAAGATGGCAGTAGATGTACTGTTTCAGGCACTCAGCCAAGAGGAGGACCAAGTTCTCCAGTATGCTGCCTGAAGCTTGGGTGGAGGAGGGGGTGTGACTCACCTTCTCCTCTGCCCAGCCACACGCGCACGCGCACCTACTCCTTTGTTGGGGAGGGGGGACAGGTTTCTATGAAACACTGTGCTCCCAGCTTCACCCCTGCATCTGAAGAGCATAATTGCTCTCTACTAAGCAAAAGAAGCCTTTTTAATGGGAAACCTTTGAAGGGTCCTTTACCTTCAACTAAAACTTTATGATGCCAGCTGAGCACAGCCAGAGGCATCTGTCTGCCATTCCAGCTTCTCGAACACGTGTTCAGAAATGTGCCTATCATCTTTCCTTCTTAAACGAGGGATTCACTGAGCATGCTCAGGAATGGCCCCACCCCTAGTGTGCTTTCCCAACTAAAATCACTGTGCTTGCCTCATTCGTGGAGGGCTTGCTTTGGAAGTAACTTCCAAGTTCTCCATACCTGCTGCAGGTAATAAATCTTTCTCCACCTTTTTATGTCTTGGCTATGTTTGTTTGACTTCAAGCTGCACCGAGGTGGGAACCCTGTGTCCTCTGTTACACAACCTGCAACTGTTCGTCTTTCCAGAGTCTTTCTCCTCTCACCTCTTTCTCTAGGAAGCCCTACACTTCAGACTCCTTCAACCATACAGAACCGTCTGTGCCAATAAGACCAGACATCACATGCCTTTGCTTTGCTGTTGGTATTTTTGTAAAATGCCTTTGTCTTTCCTTCCTCACAAAATCCACCTGGTCATTCTCTAACCATCTTATATTTAATCAGCTCCTCCCCTAGGCAGAAGCATATTGCACCACCCCTCATTCTACAGCACCTTCTGCACACTACTTCACAAGGCCATTCTGTGCTGTCCTACTGCTCGCAGGGAAACTGGCTGCTTGACAGCCGACCTTTTTTCCTATTTATCTGTCTGGACCTACCACCTAGCACACGGCAGGCACATACCATAGGCCATTTTCTGTAGCACAGTCCATAACTGATAATAAAGGCTTATTCATCTCATAGTTCTGGAGGCTGAGATTCCCCAAGAGTACACGTCGACATCTGTTCAGCATCTTCTGAGGCAGGTTTTACTGCATCCTAGCATGGTGGAAGGTATAATCAGATGGTCATGAGTTACTATCATAAGTCTGTCTTCTCGACTAACCAAGTTACCATGGGTTGGGTATATGGCACATGCCTTGGGAAGCAGAGACAAAGGACCTCTGTGAGTTTGAGGCCATCCTATTATACATTGTTAGTTCAAGGACAGTCGGGGCTAGTAAGACCTTGTCTCAAAGAGGAAAAGCCATCCTGGGTCCTACCTTCATGACCACCTGTAACCCCAACCACCTCCCAGAGACCCCCACCTCCCAATAAAGATATCATTATTGGGGGGGCGGGGGTCTAGGGAGTAAGTTTTCAGCAGCTAGACATTTGGAGCACATACCTAAACCACAAGAGAGCTGGCTCAGCACTTATTCAACCAACTGTATTTAAATTCATGGAGACTATGACTTATATCCTCATAGGACTGATTCATCCCAAAGACACTGGCTCCTTTAAGCAGCTCCCAGTCCCCATCCCTAGGACTAGGCACCCACAACCACCCAGGGACAACTGCCATGCATTCTCAAAAGAGAGTTCAAGGTCACTCACACACTGACAAGGCACAGGAGGTTGTCTCCATAGCCTTGGGATCATGCTTGGTCAAGTTTCCCGATGTCTGTGTCAGTGGGATAAAGTAATTCCCTATGAGAGCTGTAACCCCCTCCCTCTTCCTCTCACCCATGGGGGTGACCAACTCAGGGCCAGCTGCCCTCTTCAGGATGTGACATTCTCCTCCAGATTACGGCTTGGAAACAGACAACCACACACCTATCTTCCTCCGAGTCTTTGTTCCTTTTGACTAAATCCTAAAGACTGTGTATATTCATTAGTCTTTCTCTTTAAGGTCTATGGGTGTTTTGCCTGCATGTATGTCTGTGTGACACATATGTGCAGTGCTGAAGGAAGATTGATGTAGATGTCGGAGCCTATGGAACTGGAGTTATAGATATTGTGGGCCTTCATGCGGGTCCTGGGAACAGAGCCTCAGTTTCTCTGTAAGAGCAGCAAATGCCCCTAACCACTGAGCCACCCCTCCAGCTCTATATTCACTAGTCTTTACCCAGATGCCATCTTTTAACTTTCCAATGTCACCATGGCCCCTGCTAGGTGATAAAGAAACCAGGTCAGAACCTGTCATGGCAGCCTGGAGACGGTGAGGCGTGATTTCTGTAGACAGGTGGAGATACATGTGGAATGTGAATTTAGAGAGAGGAAGAAAAAGGCAAGCGGTAGGGATGGGGTGCCTGAGTCACCCACAAAACCAGTACACTGAAATTGTAAATCTCGTGGGAGGTGTGGCCTTTGAGACGAAATTATGTCATGGGGGTGGAGTCCTCATGAATGGACCAGTATTCTCATGAAAGAGCACCTCTTTGCTCATGGATGGGAGGATTGTGAGAAGGCGTGATCCCTTAATCAAAGAGTAGCCCCTGCACACAGCTTAATTGCCAGTGCCTTGGTCTGGAGCTTCTCACCCTCTAGAACTGTAGCCAATAATTTTCTGTTGCAAAAATTTAGAAGACCTAAGGTTTCAAGATTGCTCAGTGGGTACAGAGGCTAGCATCAAAGGCAGATGACCTGAGTTCAGTTCTCGGTTCCTACAAGCTGGAAGGAAATAACTGACTCCTGCAGCTGCAGTGTGACCTATACATACACACACACACACACACACACACACACACACACAGAGAGAGAGAGAGAGAGAGAGAGAGAGAGAGAGAGAGAGAGAGAATACAAATAAACCATTTTAAGCCATTGTGATCAAAGGGACTTTTGCTATACATCCCAAATGCAGTGAAGCAAGAGGAAAGGCCAAAAGAGATGATCATGACTCATTCACCGTTAAAAAGATTTGAAAGCTACCTGCATTGAAGTACACACATTTGGAGGGCTGTGGCCTCGAACCAAGATTATGGAAATTCTTTCAACAGATTCTGAAGTTCAGCATGTCATGCATAGAGGCTAAGGCAGACACTCAAAGCAGTGGTCTTCTATGTCTACTGTAGTGTTCGATTAAAAACTCATCCAACATCTGAAGCTCTCTTTCACTCTTTACCATTTGAAATAAAAACAAATGAGGGAGTGTCCACTCATTAAATACAACTCATTTTTAAAATACTTCTTCCTCTCTTAGCCATTAATCATCCACATACTTCTCCAAATCTATGCCCTGCCCTAACCATTTCAAATACCCTAGATCAACCTTTTAATGCAGAGAATTAAATTTAAAGATAGCTGAATCCCTGAGTCAGGAAGGAGTCCATTAGAAACCAGGACCACGCACAGGGAGCCCATCAGTTACTACACTTTAAGAGAGGAAAAGGGAAGAACAGAGGGAATGAAGAAAGGAGAGAGAGACAGAGACAGAGACAGACAGAGAGGCAGAGAGAGACAGACACTGAGAGACCAAGACAGAGAAACAGAGAAAGAGACAGAGACACAGAGAGACAGACAGAGACCAAGAGAAACCAAGACAGACACACACACAGAGATAGAAAGACAGAGAGACAGACAGAGAAGAGAAACTGAGACAGACAGCACACAGAGAGACAGACAGACAGAGATAGGCAGGGAGAGACAGAGGGAATTAGAGAGACAGAGACAGACACACTCACACACAGAAAGAGACAGAGAGACGCAGAGACACAGAGAGAGAGACACAGAGACACAGAGATAGAGACAGAGGGAGACAGAGGCTGGGAGAGACCAAGACAGACAGACAGACAGACAGACAGACAGAGCACTTAGCATACATCACACAATGAGCCCCTCTTGAGAAAGATGACTCCAGATGGTGTTTATCAAGCATGTTGGAGAAAGGAGTTCCCCTGTTTATTGCAAGGAGACAAAAGATCTTTTATCACTGTTTATTGGCCACTCCCAACACATCAACAACCAATGTGTACTTCATCATTTTGTTGGATGGATACTAATGTAAAAACAAAACTCATTCAAGACTAAAGAGCCGTCTCTGTCTAAGGCATTCGATGCTAACTTACGATGGATAATGGGTTTTTCCAGGCATTTCCGTCCATCACCAATGAGTGAGCAGGACAGCTGATGGTCACCCCTTGATTTAGAGTTTGTAGGGACTAAAAGGACAACTATTGCTCTCCTTCCTTCTACCATGAAGAAACGTGTGTTTGGGAGCTGGGGGTGGAGCTCACTGATAAACCCACCCACCCACCTAGCAACCCCAGGATTGAAAAACTGTATTAGTCTTTTACTTTTGACTGCCTTACGATGCCAGTAAAAATGGCTAGCATTTATTGGAAGAGTCCCTCACACCATACATGGTGCTAGCCCTCCTCCACGGAATGCTTCAGGTATGATGCTGTGGCGTCTGTTGTCATCCCTGTTTGATGAGGGGCAGTTAGGATGCCATGGCTTACCCCACAGCTCATGGCTGTCCCAGGAGCCCCATTGCCAGCATAACTTGATGTCCCCACCTCCTGAGGTTTGCCTTTCCAGGCTTGATGCTGTTCTGCCCCTCAGGAGAAGCAGCAGGATCTGGGCTCTTCCTAGAGATATCTGACGACAATTCACAGCGAAACTGCCCACCTGGCAAACCCCACCAGTTGAACTCCACAGCTGGCCTCTAATGGAAAGAACATGGCTATTTCTAGCAGTGTACGAGGGAGCCATAGTTTGCTTTGGCTTTGGGAGATTTAGAAACAGTCATGGCTAAAAAACAAAACTCAAAATAGAAGTTCTAGAACAGTCATGGTAGGGTACACCTTTAATCCCAGCACTCCGGAGGCAGAAGCAGGGAGATTTCTATGAGTTTGAGGCTAGCCTTGTTTCCATAGTGAGTTTCAGGCCGGTCAGAGTTACGTGGCGAGACCCTGTCTCAAAAAACACAGAGAAAGGGGTGGGAGGGCGAGGGGCGGAGGAAGGAGGAGAGAGGAAGGAAGAAGAAGGAGGGGAGGAAGAAGAAGAGAAATGACAGATAGGAGGAGGAGGGAAGAGGGAGAAGGAGAAGAAAGAGAAGGAAAAGAAGAAGAAGAAACATGTATCTATGCATCTGATGGTGTTTCTAGATTATTCTTGGGCACCTCTGAACCTGTCATAGCAAACCAACCAGTTTTCATTTGCCATTGTGAAACTGTAACTCCATTTTAAAGGTTGACAATCTCTAACTTTCTGAATAAGATAAATTTTAAAAAAGAAAATTTTGCTTCTTTATTAAACATATACAAAAAGATAAACTAGCTAGTAGTTGGCAAGTTATTCAGATATTTTGCCATGAAAATATAAATCACAGTAATATAATTTATCTATAAAATTCCATTTAGTTTCTTTTTTATATTTTTCTGATTTCGAGACATCTTTGTAGCCCTGGCTGTTTTGGGACTCACTACGTGTAGACTAGGCTGACTTCAAATTCCCAGAGACCTACCTGCTTATGCTTTCCACGTGCTGGGATTAAAGATATGTACCACTATAGCTGGTTTCTATTTCACTTTTAATACTTGGCTCTGAATCTTTCAACTGCATGGAACATGGCATTGGGGCTTAATATGATATGCATATACAACCAGTTCCTATCCATAATAGATATATATTTACTATGAAAATTGAAAGAGAGAGAGAGAGACAGAGAGAGAAAGAGAGAGAAACTTTGAAACATTAATGTTGAACTAAGTATGTGGGGGGGGTCCTTTCTTCTTATTTATTTTAAAACAGAATTACGGGGCTGGAGAGATGGCTCAGCAATTAAGAGGAATGGATGCTCTTCCAGAGGACCCAGGTTTGAGTCCCAGCACCTACATGGCTTCTCACACCGTATGTATCTCCAGTTTCCACAGATCCTTTATTGGCCTCAATGGGCACTGCCTGCACATGGTGCACATACATACACACACACAAGCAAAGCATCCATTCACATAGAGTAAAAATAAGGAAATCTTTTAAAATATAAACGAAACTACAGACATAGTTTAAATCGTCAAGGCATTCACGAACATGTTGCTATTTCCCTTGCCTCCAGATGTATATAATTTCACACATCTGTAGCCTTACACTGTGTTTCCAGTCCTGAAGAAGAAAAATTGGAACTTATTTTTGTACAAATCATTAGGAAGGACTTGTTTTTTCTTTCTCTCTCTCTCTACCTAATGGCTGGTATGTGTGCATCGGCTATTCTTTCTCGATACAATTGGATTAAGAATATGTGCATGTGCCTTTAAGTTTCTCAAACTTTTTATAGGGTTG
Organism: Mus minutoides; assembly: GCA_902729485.2. Taxonomy (NCBI): domain Eukaryota; kingdom Metazoa; phylum Chordata; class Mammalia; order Rodentia; family Muridae; genus Mus; species Mus minutoides. The sequence continues at coordinate 1,508,548 of LR749690.1, forward strand.
GTAATGTGAGCACAGCCTAGAATGTACAAGGCCCTGGGTTGAACTCTAAAGCCAGGGCTTTTATGTTCACTATCTCATTTTGTTCTTTTTCTTTTTTTTTTTTTTTTTTTTTTGGTTTTTCGAGACAGGGTTTCTCTGTGTAGCCCTGGCTGTCCTGGAACTCACTTTGTAGACCAGGCTGGCCTCGAACTCAGAAATCCGCCTGTAGCTCAGTGAGGTAAGGATGTTCTCAGAGATTCAGGGAACGAAGATTTCTGGTGCTGAGGCCACCGGAAACCAGCACAGTTTCTCTCTAAAGTAGCAGACAGTGAGTCTGTAGACTTATGTTGCAACCACTCAGCAACTCCATTCACTAGAAAGGCAGCCATAGACAATAGGCAAGTGGATGTGCACACTGGTATTCCAATAAAACTTTATTTGTAGACAATGAAACTTGAAGTCAGATCATTTCCATGAATCACAAAGTACGACTTTGTTCTTGATTTTTTTTTTTTTCTCCCATTGAGAGACATAAAGGTCATGCTTGACTTGTGACAGGATTGGCCAGCTCTGGACCGCAATTTGCCAAAGCTTCATCTTGAGCAGAGAGTCTTGAATTGGGAAGGATAGTTAGAGGGCTCTGACTTAATTGCCTCTGCCTCTGTGTATGGAATCTTCTGACACCTCCAGAAGGGAGGTCACTTTGCTGTGGTCTGCTGGGACAAGCACCCTGATAGTTCAGTGCACTTCGCACCAGAAGGCTCTGCTTAAAATAAAAGCAAATGAGATGCCAATTAAAGAGATAACTGTACAAGCTGCTCGGCTGTCTGCCCGAGATGAGAGCAGTCCACGCTGCTGCTTAGCCGGCCGGCCGCCACTTCTGCAGACCGCTCTTGGCTCGCTTTCAGAATACTTGAGAAACGGTAACTGGTTGCGCAGAACTTGTTCCAAGCAATAGCCAGGGTGACTTTTGGTCTGTTACTTCCTGGCACAGATGCAGGTTAACTCCTCTTCTGCCTGAGCCGTGAAATCCACCAAGTAAGGAAGTCTATCTTTGTCGTTTGGATATACAGTTTCACTCTTTCTTTCTTTCTTTCTTTCTTTCTTTCTTTCTTTCTTTCTTTCTTCCTTCCTTCCTTCCTTCCTTCCTTCCTTCCTTCCTTCCTTGCCTTTTTTTGACAAGAAAGTACTTTGTTAAGTATCTCGGCTTTCTCCAGCAGTTGTTACTGAGTTAGCTTCCTTTCCTAGACTCACTCAGGTGAGTCGTAGTTCTCTCCATAGAAAGTGCATTTCTTCATCTTCAAGTTCACACATCCTTTTTATACCAGCTTGACCCATCCAAAAATAGACCACAGCCATCAAGACAGCTTTAAGCCAACCCCAGCAAATAGTTTAGACGCTCCATTTCCAGGAAGACAGTGGCTCTCTCTTTCCTCCTGTGTGCTTGAAGGCCAGGTTCCCCGGGCCACTTTCTAGTTTGCTTTCTGCTACTTGAATAGGGACAAAGCTTCATAAGGCAGAAGTGACAGAGAAGAGCAGCTGCCCAGAAGCCACAGCTGAAAGAGAAAGTGCAACCTATCCCCACATGGTACATGTGTGTCTGAGTATGTGCGTGCGCATACATCTGTGTGTGAGTGTGTGTCTGAGTGTGTGTGAGTGTCTGTCTGAGTGTGTGTGTGCCTGAGTATGTGTGCATGAGCGTGTGTGTTTGTCTATCCATCCATGTACTGGCACACCTGCAGACAAGTAGAGAAAAGAGAGGGGAAAATCAAACTCTTGCAGAAAGGGGACCAGAATAGACCAGAGAGAAGAGAGAGAGCAGAGCTAGCTGAGCCAGATGTTCCACCTTACCACGTGGGCAGAGACTAGAAGTTTCTACATGCTCTTTGCTCTCTATAAGCACTCACCAGTTCCTCTCAGCAGCTATCTCTGCCTCTGTAGCCTGGGGGTTGGGGGGATGATGACACAGTCTACAGCCCCATCCTGCCCCTTCCTTTGTGTTCCTGCTATCCCACCTCCACAGCTCGGTAGCAGGATGTGTCACCTGGCTAGGATTTGAGCCAGGCTTCGTGAGTACCTTCTGACCTCCTGGCCTAGGAGCCTTGTGGCCAGGGGAACAACATGGGTCCTTTTGTTGGGAATAGTGTAAGAACAAATGTTTAAAACTAGTGAAAATGAGGCCGTTTTACTACATCATTCTGCAGAAAGGGGTGGGACTGTGGGGTGGGACAAAGACGGTCAGCATGCTGATTGGCATAAGGCTGTGATTTATTTTTTTTTTTAAAGGACTCTTCCCCTGCCCCCAGTGCAGCCCATAACAAGAGATTCCTCTCCTCTCTTTTTAGGCTAGGACTTCCCCCCTGTCCCAAATGCCCCCATCTCGTTGGTTTGTAAAACATAACGTTATCTAACAAATAAGTTGGGACTTAAGACTGGCCCCCTTCTCTGGGCTCAGGCAGTACAGACATCCTGTAAGTTTCCAACTCTCAGGGTTCTAGGACAAGTAAAAATGAGCTTGGGGAGAAAGGGATCTACTGCCTCCCGCTCATCTGTAACACTAATGAACTCTAAAGACACCTCATTTTGAAAGGGGGCCATAATAATCTATTTCTCACATAATAATCTATTTCTTACATTTGGCTCACCATCAGATGCCGGGCCCCAGCAAAATACCTGGCACCCAGCAGCAGAAACACTAAATGTTCTTCTCTTGAGGGTAAGCAAGGCTCCAGAAACTAGACCTGGCTTCACTCTCCTTAGATGACTTGGTATTGGTCCCTGGTGGGAGGTTGTATTGAGAAGATTCTACATTTATTTCCAGTGAGATAAAAGCATCAAGAGCTGTGGGATGGGGGTTAGGGAAAGGTGCCTGGCAGTGGTGGCACACGCCTTTAGTCCCAGCACTCAGAGGCAGAGGTAAGTAGATCTCTGTGAGTTCTAGGCCAGTTTGGTCTACAGAGTTTGGTCTTCCAGAAGAGCCAGGGCTACACAAAGAAACCTGTCTGGGGAAAACAAATAAACAAACAACAACAAAAAAAAAACATTAGAGGAGGAGGAGAAGGAAGAGGAGGAGGAACAAGAGGAGAAGTAGGAAGAGGAGGAAGAAGAGGAAGAGGAAGATGAGGAGGACGAGGAGGAGGATGTGGAAGAGGAGGAAGGCAATGAACAGCACTCAGGTTGTTTACCTAGCTATGTTCAAGACAGTGGAAGCTCTCAGCCGGCATAGTGTATGGTTTCCCCCCAGATCCTAAGACTGTCTGAGATGGGCCAGGAGAGAATCCTACAAGAACTCATCAGCGTGACCTCTGAAGGGACTTTCAAAAGCAGCCAGGAAACCGAAATAAGGAACAAACTGCAAAAGCCAAGAACTGGCCCACAAGACACTCTGCCTTCTCTAGGTTCTTTATCCCTGAAATAGCCAACATTGACATCTTCCCTGCGCTAATCTTACTTGAAATACATGGTCTGGTACATTCAGTGGTGTTGCTCAATTTGGCTTTCCTCCCATTGCTACTCTGGACATTTACTGAGCATATAGTATGTGATAGACAAAGAACAATCATACTAAATGGCTCAGTCTGGTTGTATAATGGGTATAAGTGGGGGGGGGGTGCTATGTTTGGAGGTTGGGAAACTCCCACAATATGGGGTTTTAAGATTGGATGTGGAGCAGTGAGGAAGGGCAGAAGGAAGAGTCTGGTGGGAGGGACCTTCTGGACCTTTCAGGCTGAACTTCCATTGGATCCCAACCCTTTGGAAGATTCTCAGCATTATCACAGTCCCCTGTAAGCATTTGCTGATGGCTGCCAGAGCAGATGGCAGGGAGGCAGGTCTTGCTGTGAGGAAAGCTCACTCACAGGGTGCTGGAAAGAGAAGCCAAAGCACAAAGAGGCCACCACAAATGCTCAGCTGAAGAAAGGACCATTCATGGCTGACAGGTGTGCGACATTTGCAACCCAGAGGTTTGTTCCCAAGCAGTCCCTCCCCACCCCCCTCCACAAGCATTCATACTTGTCCATCAAAAAGGAAATTAACAAAACAAAGAAATTCTACGTGTCTCACCAAATACACAGAGACCATGGTTATTAGGATAATAAAGATGTATTCTCTGCATTTAGCTCTGAGACTAAAGAAGAATGAATTCTGTAACATTGGTACAGGAACAACAGCTCTTACTGTTTCTTAAAAAAAAATGGCTCTACCATGCAGTGTGTGGGTGCTGAATGAAAAAGAACGATGTGGAGTTCAGTCCCAGGGGTTTCACCCAAAAGCCAAGCACGAGTGAAGGACCTTGGTCAGATCACAATGTAACTGAAGGTCAGCAACATATTATAATGACTATACCTAGTCATATGATTGAATGCTCACTAGAAAGTTTTGAAAGTGAAACAATCTCAGCCTGGAAAGGTGGCTCAGGGTTAAGGGTACCCACCCCACTCTGCGAATCTTAAGACTTGGGGTTGGGTCCGGACATCTATAAAACAAGCTAGACGTGGTTCCTAGCCCACCAATAACCCTGCACTGAGTGAGGGGAAGACAGGATTGGTTCTTCTTGAAGGCTGCCAGCCTCAACAAAGGCTGCAAGGTCCAGGTTCTATGAAGGACCTTGCCTCAAAGGAATAAGCCAGAGGGTAGAGCAGAAGGACCCATGCCCTCCTCTGGTCTCTACAACAGATACACACTGACAAACACAATAAACTTAAGTAAATTGATTAAAATATGACAGGAATAACTTGGCTCTGAGTGTGTGTGTACTTAATTTGGCAACTGGTCTCCTAGGGTCTTTTTTGGTTTGGTTTGGTTTGGTTTTGGTTTTTGTTTATGTTTTGCTTTTCGGTTATTTTACTCTATGTCAAATAGTAAGTGAATAAAAATAACAAAAACACCCACGAGAACTACTGTATTATCAGGAACGTGTTTCTAGATTTATCACTTCTCTGATCAGTTTTGGGGATAAAATATTTGTAGTAGAAACTCGGGTCTTAGAAGATGGATCTGATAGATTGAGACAGAGGTACTACAACAGAGGTTCTGACCCTGAGGTTCAGGGAACCTTAGTGAGGAGAGGCAGATAGATTGAAAGAGCAAGAGGATCAGCCCAACTGCCATGGGACAGTATATTCCGGACATGGTAAGGATGCTACTTTCATAAACTCTCAAAAATAAGGCTGCCTTCACAGGACCACACCAGTTGACATGTCAACATGGACGGGGAATATTTCATAAGGTCCTGCCCCTAATGGAAAAGCTGTTAGCAGCTCTTAGCTGCCAGGAGAGGAAGACTCCATTTTCTTCGTGGATGAGTCCCAGTAGGTTTTAATCCTGAGTGGTCAGCCCTAAACACATGTGCCTATGGGGCAGCACCAACTGGACTCAGTAGGTCATATAGATGAAAATGTGTGCCTATGGACAGCACCAACTGGACTCAGGAGGTCCTATAGATGAGAACGTGTACTTCTGTGTATATAACAATAATAATTATAGAAGATTTCATCAAGTCCAGAGTGCTTGCTTTGCAAAGACAAGGATCTTGATTTCTAGCACGTGCTCGCTTTAAAAAGTCATGAGATCCCCATCACTTGTGAAGAAGCAGACTGATCTCTGTGAATTCAAGACCAGCCTGGTCCATACAGGAAATTCGAGGATAGTTGGGGCTCTGTAGGGAGACCTGGTCTCAACCAACCAAAACAAACAAGAAAAGGCAGGTGTGGCCACGTGCAACCTACAACTCTAGCCCTGAGAGGAAGGAAGAGATGGAAGGATCACTGCTGCCTTGCTGGCCTCCTGCTTACCTGAAAACTACAAGCACTCTGTGTTCAATGAGAGACCCTGTATACAGAGATACTGTGGAGAGTGGTGGAGAGGGGCACCCAACATCCCCATCTGGCCACTATGTACTTAATTACATGCCTGAATACATGCATGTATATCCCACACACATGCACACAAGACATAGGAACACAAATGCATACACCACACATTCACACACAAGAAATTTCTATCATAATTAATACCTTACTGTTTCTCCAACCAATGCTTTCTCATATATATATATATTTTTTTTTTCCCATCTCTTCACAAATACCCTACTATCATGGAGTACTCAAGATAATGAAATATAGTTAGTCCGTGATCTAGTCATAAAATTAGAAATGGAATCTTACAGGAACAACTAATGTGTATGTTTGTTTGTTGTTGTTGTTTTTTATAATATTTGACATGTATTGACAAATAGCTTTTAATGGAAGCTATGACTATTCAGGTTCCCACTTGAAACCGTAGAGGTTGGCTCACAGCAATTCTACTAGAGTTAATGCTATCCTTTCTGAATCCTTCCTGAGCCTTAGAATACATGGACGCTCGTGTCATAGTGGCATAGGGTCCCAGTGATTCTGTATTTCTTTGAGTCTGTGTGTGATAGAAAAAAAATTTAATCTATTATAATTCTTCTGACTATTCTGCTCATGTTTTTTGTTCAGATTGCTTACTTACATTTTAGATTTTGTTTTGTTGTTTTTCCTAGTGTGAGTGAGTGAGTGAGTGAGTCAGTCAGTCAGTCAGTCAGTCAGTCAGTATTTGAAGTAGAGTCTCCCCAGCCTGTCCTGGAACTCCCAACCGTCCTCGTCCTGCCTCAGCTTTCTGAGCTCTGAGATCACAAACATGTACCAGCATGCCTTGATCATTTTTTTTCTGTGATAAACGGTCATCTTAACAGTTTATTTGGACCTATCATTGATTCCTTCACGTTACAAGTGCTTTCTGGTCACCATAATGCTGCATCTTTGCATGGCTCCCGACACCTGGCCCGCCTGGGGAGGTGAGAGGATGAAGAAAATCCAGACACAAGGACACACAAAAAAGCTGGAATAGGGTGGATTAGGCTGTCTGATGGAGAAACTGTGGCAAGCTCAGAAGCTCACTGTGATCAATATACACAGGTGACCAGGAAGGTGGAGTTATTGCATACAGATAAACAAGGAGACGGGGTTATCATATACATCTGAAAGAGGAGGCAGGGTTAAATAATCTCAGTAAATGCATTCTTCATAGAAGAGCGGGGTGTGTGTATGTGTGCGTGTGCGTGTGTGCGTGTGTGTGTGTGTGTGTGTGTGTGTGTGTGTGTGTGTGTGTGTGTGTGTGTGTGTGTGTGTGTGTGTGTGTGTGTGTGTGTGTGTGTGTGTGTGTGTGTAGTATTATCTTGACTAATGATTGATGTGGGAGGGCCCAACACACTGTGGATGATAATACCCCCATGGCTCGTGGCCCTGGGGTGTATTAGAAAGCAGGCTGAGCAAGCCAACAAATAGCTTCCTCTATGGCCTCTGCTTCAGTTCCTGCCTCCAGGATCCTTCTTTGAGCTCCTGCCTTGGCTTCCCTCAAGGGACTATAGCTCAGGACATGTAAGCCAAAGAAACCCTTTCCTTCCCAAGTTGCTTTTGGGTATGGTTTTATCGCAGAAATAGAAACTCTAAGGCATGGCTTCTTCAAAATTCCTGCACCTTCAACTATATTTCTCAAAGATTTTGCCTAAAGCTTCCACATGCCCTCCTCTACTGAAGCAACCCCCCCAAAAAGATCAGCTCTCAATAGTCTAACTACGCCTTGGAATTAATTAGTCAGGGTAAGAAAGAATTTACTCTTTAATATTTTGGCATAAACAACAACAACAGAAAAAAAGCAAACCAGAAACTGGTTTTCTTCCAAGACAGACAGAAAGCAAATCCTGACCAAAATAGGCCACCAGAGCCCAGCCACATCCCAGCTCCCCAAAGAATCTCAACCCTTCTTATGCAGCATGGGCAAGCTGAGCTCCCTGGCAAAGGGCTTCTTTGATACAAGACCTAATACTCTTCTTGCTCCAGAGTCCCTGAGCTAACCTCAGACATAGCAGCTTGGGTCTCTGTGTGCTTGTATGTGTGTGTACATGAAAGTGTATGTGTGGGTACTCCTGTGAATGTGGTCTGACGTGCTTCTGTTTTGTCTCCCTGCATGCTTTTGTGACATTAGTTATCTGTATTTTACAAGGCACAGGTTGTCCCATCTTGTCCCCAGCATGCCTCTGCGACTCCTCCTCCAGCTCCATCAGTTCCGTCTTCCCCATCGGCTCCTCTCAGATGTACCCCTCCCCCCCCTCCTTGTCCTCTCTGCTGTGAATCTGCTTCCCATGATTCAGGTCCTTTGCCCACCCTCCCTCAGGCTCCACAATCACCCTGCAGAATTTTCCCCCTCCTACCATCCAGTGGCAACTATGGGTATAGTCAGCCTTTCTTTTTTACAGCTTGTGAGCCATCGTAAGCCACCTAACCCTCTCCCCAGCCATCCACACTAACAAAACTTACCAAAGTGTCTTATATCACTCCCTGCTTGGCTACAAGGGAAGCCCACCCAAGTCTAACCTAGCCCCACTCCATCATATCACGACCTTTCCAAGGGCCTCTGCCAGGGGCATCTGCCCTCTAAGAGGCTTCAAGATTCTGATCTTACCTATTCCTGAAGTTTCTCAGCCATTTTATGTATCAATTGGCTCTTTGATGCACTGCTGGCTATACCACTGTTACTCCAAGCTAAGGCCATATCCTGACCTCTGTAGAGCTTGGCTTCCCAGGAGCCAGAGTCAGTAAAGATAGATCCCTTCAGTGCCATCATTTACACCAGTGTCTACCCCAACCCAGCAATCAGTGCTCACACAAATATATCTGCCATTCCCTGCATCTACCATCTTGACTCCCACCCTACTCCTTCTCAGAGAACCTACTCCCAGTGATAAGCCAGAGACCAGAAGCTCACCCTATGGTCACATTTGCTAGCTCCCAATGGTTAGAACCATAAGGGCACCCATCTTAAGACTTCCTGAAATATGGCCAACAAGATGAGTCAACGGGTAAAGGAGCTTGCCACCAAGGTCTGAAGACCCAAGTTCAATTCTCAGGACCCACCCACATGGTAGAGCAAGGGAACTAACTCCCACAAGTTGTCCTCAGACATTTGTCCTGTGGCATACCACCTACACCCCCACACACATACACAGAGAGAGAGTCATTTTCAAAGAATTCCTGAAAGGGCTCATCTTGACAGTGAGTACTGAGTACCTCCCTGGAGAGTATTAGGGGCCTCACTAGAAAATATTGAGTACCTTGCTAAAGACTACTACAGACCTTCCTGGGACTATTGGGTCCATCACTGGGGAACACTGAGTATCTTGCTGGGGAGTATCCTAAGGCTGTGGTGAGGTGGAGGACTCCTGGGTACCATGGCAACCACAGTCCTCATCAAGGCCCAGGTCATAAGAGAGAGGCCTTAGAAAGAAGCATCTTGTCAAGAAAGAGGAATGAGGTTGACATACCCAAGAGGTGAGAGAGCAGGTCAGGAAGTGAGGAGCTCCTAGAGAGGACTCCAGTTCCCATGACGTCAGCCTCACCTTCCTTTCATGTTTCCTGAGTTCCCCCGACACCATCAACAGATCCCATTTCTACTCTGGCTGAGGGGGCTTTTGTTCCTCGCCACCAACCCATTCTTGAGGGAGATACCTTTCGACACAGCTGCTTTGTCCACACCGCCCACTTCCCATTCTTCCCTTCTGCGGGAATCTGTTTGCCTGTGACTATTGATACAGTCACACAGAGCCTCGTTCTTCCCTTGAACAAATGCTGCCTGGCCTCATCCCAAAGACAACAAGCGGCAGCTCATGACTTAATCACACAACAGGTGAGCCGCCACCATGCCAGCACTTACACCAACTTGTCTCCGACCCACTGGAATTCCTTGCCTGCTGGAGTTCCCCAGCAACAATCCTGACCGTGTGGATTAATCTGTGGCATAACGAGAAGTGTGTGGCACCTGTGGCCTCCAGCAGCAGGATGCATACCAGCTGTAAAGGGCAGAGCCCTGCGTAGGAGGAAGCACCAGCAAGAAGGGTTCCACGAGCCCTCAGAAGATGGGAGCATTCTGTCTCCTCTGGACAAGGGTTAACCACACTCTGAACCAAGCTCCAGCCTTTCTGCCTTTCGCTTTGGTGAAAGTGACCTTCCTCCAAGTTTTAGTATGACTTTGTCTAGAACCAGCCGTCTGTGGTTCTAAACTACTGTGCAGCACTGTAAGTCCCAACCACGAACAGTTCTAGAACAGTCTGTGCACCGCTGCTCTCTGGGAATATGAATGATTAGTGCACCTCGCTCTGTTCCCTCGCGCTTCCTCTTTCCTTCCACTCTGTTCCTATCCCTCTCCTCTCCTCTCCTCTCCTCTCCTCTCCTCTCCTCTCCTCTCCTCTCCTCTCGTCTCCTCCCCTCTCGTCTCCTCCCCTCTCCTCTTCCTCCTTCTCTCCATCTCTCCTTTCCTCTTCCTTTTCTTCTCTCTCCCTCCCTCCTTCTCTCCCCCTCCCTCCTTCTCCCCGACCCTCTCCCTCTCTCCCTCCCTCCCTCCCTCCCCTGTCCAGTATTCATTTCCAGCTCTCACCTCCTCAGCTTGATGAAGGGAAGTACTTGATGGCACATAGCTCACGAGTCCTTTTTGGAACACTTCCAAACAGGACAGACACACTGTGCCGAGTACTCAGCTCTAACGAGTGGCAACTCCTTTTTCCCTTTGGACAAGGCCCACGGTTCCGACGGGCCTCACGATGCCCCCTGCCTGTCCTTCCTCAAAGCTTGCTCTTTCAAGGGCCTCTGTTTGCAGTGGAGACTGGCATTCTACCTTAGAAAGATCCAAAGCATGTTCTTTTGGTTCAACTCATTCTTTTTTAATTTTAATTTTTTACTGTTAACTGATTTGTTAAACCATAAGAACTGTGCACACTTATAGGGCACCATATGGTGTTTGGTACATCCACACACTTTGTAATATTTAAATTAGGATAAGCATATCCTTTTTTCTTTTTTTGTGGTGCCGGAGATGATCAACCTCACATCCTGCACTTGCTAAACCGGCCCGCGGCCCATTTCCTTATAGCGAAACCGTTCCAAATGCCTTCATGAGAGACTTTATACAATGCACCATTGTTTCCTCTAGCCACCCTACCACCTTGCTCCTATCCAACTGTGGCTCAGGACCCATTGAGCAATGTGTGTCCTTTATGCTAATTGGTCCAGAAATGGTAGTCACCCCAAGAACGCCACTCCTCACAGGACACCTTTTCGTTCAAGCCTTGCTGTTGTTTTGTTATTTTGGTAGTGGGGAGGTCTCATGATACAGCCCTGGTTGGCCTGGAATTCACTAGATAGACCAGGTTCACTTTGAACTCACAGAGCTGTCTGCCTCTGTCTCTTGAGTGCTGGGATTAAAGGCATGGGCCACCACACCCTGCCAGGGTGACATGTTTTAATGAAATATTAGTTTTTATTTAGTGTATCTGATCGTATCTCCCTTTAACCATTTCTTATCTTTTAACCCATTCTTCCCAGAAGACTTTTGTACTTCCGTGTCTTTTTTTTTTTTTTTAAATGACTCCTGAGTTTAATTCGGGTTGCTTTCATGAGCATGGGTATGAAATTATTTATCAGAAAGAAGACTCCCCCTTCTCCCACAGCCATTAACTGCCAATAAACCCTTATTAAGGAATATAACCTTATAATTATGTACAGGGGCCACTGGAGACTAAAAGATGCTGGAATCTGGTGCTGTACTGGTTCTGGAATTACAGTATTTGTGAGCTGCCCAGCTATGAATGCTGGGAACTGAACCCCAGTCCTCTGTAAGAGCATCAAGCAGTCCGAGTTGCTGAGCCATCCCTCCAGTTCTAAAGTTGTCGATGAAGAACCCAATCCTCCGGTGATGGCGTTGATCCACTCAGGATGGCGGTTCCTCCACGGCAGTTCCTCCACGGCCTTCTACTGAACCTCATGTCCCATTGTGAGTTTTTTGGAAATGAGTTTTCACCTAGCACGTAACCTCTGGGGGTGCATTCAAACCGTGACACTTGTCATACTTGATTTTCAAAGGATCACATTGGGCCCTGCTACCAAAGGGAGTGAAAAGCCACAGACACTCTTAGCCTCAGTGGCTCACTGCCCAAGTACCACTATGCCTCTCTTCTTACCTCCCGCATCCTTAAACTATGCAACAATTCCTGATTCATTAAATACACTAATTACTTTGTTCATCTTGTGTGCCTCACAGAGTTCCCTCTGTGATGGTAAGGTTGCCTCTGTCCGTTTTGATTACAGACTTCTGTTACTAAATAAATTCACTAAGTGTCTTTATGATGAAAATATCTACAAGAAAAATTATTTTTAAAAACTGTGGGTAGGTTAGCTTTCCATTACCAAACACGTGTTGAAAATAAATAGCCATAAAGAAAAAGAGTTTTGCTTTAATAAGTTCTAGAAGTTTCACTCTGTGACTGATTAGCCACATAGGACATCATGATGGAAACAAGTGAAAAAGAGAGAAAGGGGGGCCAGGGACACATTATCCTGGTCAGGGACATACCCACAAAGACTCTAAAACCCATCTCTTAACGTCTCTACAAGCTTTTAACAGCGCCACACTGGAGACCAAGTCTTTACTCATGAGCCTCCAAGGTCATTTCAGATACACCTATAGCAATGATGTGTTCATTCTTACTATTTAAACAATCTCAACAATCATTTTTTTAATTTAGTTTTTAGTATCCCAAGGCCTCTTAGGAATATGCCTATAGTCTCACCATTAGGGCGAACAATGAGCTGTGTCAACCAGACAGGCTTTTCGATTAAGCAAGCCTCAGATGTATTGTATTCCCAGAGACTAGGTTAGAAGTCAGGATATGCCTCATAGTCAGCCAGGGCTTCACCGCTGGGTGGAAATATCCCCGACAGATAAGGTAGTGCCTTATGTTCTAATTCTCTGGGTATCATGTTGCCACTCGCCCTCCCTTTCTGCGCAAAACCCTATGAGCTGCCCACTCAGAGGGAGGACCTTTGGCAGATGGTTGAGAGTGATTCCCAAGCTAGTCCTGATCCTTCGAGATGAAGAATAACTAATTAAGTGCCCAGACAAATGGTTCCGCAGTTAAGAGAACTTGCTGCTTTTGCAAGGGATCCTGGTTTGATTCCTAGCACCCACAACAGGTGGCTAACAGCCACCTCTAACTCTAGCTACAGGTGGTGCCCTCTTCTGCCCTCTGCGAGCACTGTGAATGTGTGATGCACACACATAGGCAAACAGATGTGCATGTGCACACATGCACACACACACACATAAATATTTTTAAATATTTTAAAAAAGGGAAAAAAACTATTTTATTAACAAGAAAGTCCAAAATGTATTGTTAACTAAAACATGGATTTTGTAAAAGGTATTCTGGGATTGGATTCAGGAAGGAGGTTGGGATGGCAAAGATAGATTGGGAGGAAAGTGAAAGAAGGTTTCCTGACAATCCAGAGTGTGCATGTCCTGAATCAATGCCCGGAAGGTGGAGAGAAAAGCACTGATCAGTCGGATTACAAATCATTGAGACTTTCACATAGATTAGCTGGAAACCCTGTTTGAACTCAGTTATAGTTCTCTTTCACATGCTTGGGACTAGAAGTTATCAATCATACCAAGAGCATGTTAAAGGATATTGCATCAGGATAGATTAGGTTGTAAATGAAACAAACAACCCCTACCCCCTCTGTAGATTAAATAGCAAGTGTACGTGTCTCTCCCTCTTCTGCCCAACACAGTCCACCACAATCATCCCGAAACACAGACCAACAGAGTCGATCCCGCCGCATACTTCCAGTCATGAGCACAGAGGGGAAGGCAGGGTCCTTGGTGTAACACTTAACTGTCTTATCAGTTGGCTTGGCTGACATGAGACAAGCCCCAGATAACATTTACCTAATGAACTCCAGTTTCAGAACCTAAGAACCTCGAGGCTCCATTGTGGAAGAGAAGGCCCAGGAGTTCAGAGTCATTCTCAGCTGCATAGAGAGTATAAAACTCAGCCTGGAATATATGGGATCTTTTCACACAAAACCAAAAGGGAGTTGAGAGAGGTGGTTCCAAGTGTGGTGGTTTGGGTAAAAATGACTCCTATAGTCTTATATATTTGAAATGTTCAGTCATCAGGGAGAAGGATGAGCGTGTATGGCTTTGTTGGACATGTCACTGGGGGTTGGCTTTAGTTTCAAAAGCCCATGTCAGGCTAAGTCTCTGTCTGTCTGTCTGTCTGTCTGTCTGTCTGTCTGTCTGTCTGTCTGTCTCTCTCTCTCTCTCTCTGCTTTTGGGTCAGGATGTAGCTCTTAGTTACTGTTCTAGCACTGTGAGTGCTGCAAAGTTCCTGCCGTGAGTAAGAATTGCCTTAGTCATGGTGTCTCTTAACAGCAATAGACCAGTGACTAAGACAGCAGGTCAAAGTACTTGCCTTGCAAGCCTTAGCAGCCTTTCTATCACCGGAATCCATAGTAGAGAGAAGTGACTCCTCAGAGTCACCATCTGCCCTCAACATGTTCATCATGGTATATACATGTCTGCACATACAAACATACAAATAACTATGATAATATTACTATGATAAATAATATCAGTATTAGTATAATTAATATTGTATTACTTAATTAGATGTGAAATAACATATCATATGTAATTATACATTTATCATATATACATATATGTGTAATATATTATTGTATATTACAGTAATAAATAATATCATATATCAAATAAGTATTTGAGTTAATATTTCATTAAATTAAATAAATGTAAATAAATGTTATATTATATATTTCATGTTGTATGTTATATATTACATGTTATATGTTATACTAATAAATATTTAATAATATAATACACAATTAACTATATAATACAGTTAATTGTACGTTGCATAATTATATATTAATTCTATGTTGTGATATTAATCATTTACATGATATTGCTATTATATCAGTTATATTAAGTTGCTGTCAATATAATAAATTATGTAACATTGACATTAATATAATAAAATATAATATTGTTAATTTTGATAATAGTGATAACAATAGTAAATTTAGAAACCAAAAGTAAGGAAGAAGGGGGACTGGGCAGGAAGTGAGAAAGAAAAAAGGAATCCCATGCGCCTCATCCTCTCGGCCTGAGCATCCTTGAGTAAAATGCACAACATTCCTCCCATGGTGTCAAATATAGAGCCTAGAAACAGCATAGGTGATCAGCAAGACATTCTGTGAGCAAAAAATAAGTTTTGCTTTCTCTTGTCTTTTTAAAAGTGTCATACCTAATCACTCCTACTAGTCAACATTTCTGGTTAAATGGCTGCACTTAATAAACATTTAAAACATATGTTACCATTGAAGCATACTGTTTGTCTGGGTGTGGGAGCACACACCTATAATCCTACTTGGAAGGTGGAGGCAGGAGGATTAGGACTTCAAGTTATCCTCTATACATGCTATTTGAGGCCAGCCTGAGCTACTGGTGATCTTGTCTCCATAAACAACACAAGATCCTTTCTCGGTGCCATTCACTAGGACAATTCTAGCTGTGTTGAAGAGCGACTGATTCTGTTGCAATACTAAGGATAGCATTTCCACTCTACATAAGATGTGGACCGGGACCGGGACCAGGACCGGGACCGGGACCTGTTGCAGTTGGCTTTCTATTGCTGTGATAAAGACCATAACCAAAAGCAACGTGTGTGGTATGAATGCCACCTTACAGGTTACAGTCCATCATGGAGGGAAGTCTGGACAGAAACTCAAGGCAGGAGCCTGGAGACAGGACGTGAATCAGTAGCCACGGAGGAATGCTGCTTACTGGGTTGCTTTCCAGACTCGCCTTTCCTCTACTTCCCAAGACTGCCTACCCAGGGTTTGCACCTCCCACAGTGGGCTAGGCCCCCACCCATCCATCAGCCACTAATCAAGAACAAATGCGCCCACAGTCTTGCCTATAAGCCAGGCTCATGGAATCAATTTTTCAACTGAGACTCTTCTTCTCCTAGTTTAAGCCAAGCTAGAAAAAATAATAATAATAATAATTATTACCTTAACCTGTATAGCATCACAAACTAACTTTTACTTTGGGAACTACTTACATACTACACTAAAACATTTCATTTTGGAAAGTGAACGAAGATTTTTTTTAACAGATTTTTTTTTAAACCCTTTTTTAAAACCTGCTCAGCATGGTTCTTACAGAAAAACCTCATGTAAGCTCAAGCCAAACTGAATCAATCCCAGCATAGGAAGGGGCATTGGGGCCACCCTACCATCCCAGCTGTGGAGCGATTGGTAATGGTTAGAAACTGGGAGAAGATGAGTGAGTTCTCTCTAAGAGTGTAGCTCCTGGTGAATCAAGGCAGCCCCAAGGAAAGACCACAGATCTGAGAGGACTTTACTAATCTTGAAGAGTTTAAAATAAAAGAGACACGAAGTTGGAAGATGAATATGGTCAAAATACATTACGTGAGACTCAAAATTCTCAAAGGGGGAGAAAAAAAAAACTCACTCAGGAATGTACCCATTCACTATTTGTGGCTAAGATGTGGGAGAGATTATATATATCCTGTTAGACTAAAAAATAGTATTTTCATTGAATTTCATTAAATTACACTCACAATATGGTATGAGCAATCCCGCCTGTCTTTGCTCACTTCCTTCCACCAAAATTTGGTCAGCCAACCTCCTAGATAACATTTCTAGCTCCAGAGTCTAATTGGATGGTTCTGTTATAGAAATGCACCCAGGAAGGCTCTGCCTGTTAACAGACAGCAGATCTGTTCCTTTACATTCCATTCCATGTGTGTAAGGAGGCATAGGTGTGTGTGTGTATGTGTGTGTGTGTGTTCTGACTTTAATCATTCCATGGGTGGCAAGACGTGGTTTCCTGCAGTACAGCATCTTATTGCACCTGTCATATAGATTCCTTAATCTGATGATGAAACATTATAGCGCCCAAATTACAATGACGCTTTCTGCTCTATTCCCAAACATACAAATCTAAATCTAGAGAGAGTGTTCATTCCCCTGTGCTCGTCGAGGTCCTTGAGAATCCAAACAAGACTGGGCATCCACACTGATCCAGCGAGTTTCACCTGCCAGCTGGGGCCATCTCATATGACCACGTGGCAATATTTAGTGAGCGCACATTAAGTGATACCCAATAAAATGGGCCAGAGAAAGAGAAAAGCGGTAGGACTGGCTTCTCCCATTCTACCGTTTTGTTTCAAACTCCACTCATTCCCAAGCGGCGGGATCAAGGCCCCCTGAACAACAGACGCCAGCATTCCCGTTGGTTTTTCGCAAAGTGTTCTTTAGCTGATCAGACATTGATCAGGTATGCCTCTGGTGTCCCATGCCGTTTATGTTCTTGGGGGGAGGGGGGGGACGGTTCCCAGGAAGAGCTAAAAGATGTGAAACTAACAGGCACATGCGGGGATTCAGCCAGATTACCCCTGTCAGAGGCAGAAGAAGGACCCTTGGGTAAGCTACTCTCTTCGAGAGCTTGGCTCTCCTTGAGTTGGATTGGGGTGGGGTGGGGCGGCTCATCCGACAGAATCTCTTTACAGGCTCCTGGCTGTTTGCTTCGCCTGCTCCCGAGTCTGAGCCAGGGCCAGGTAAATCTCAGCTGCCTCTTGCTCTCTACGAGATCAAACATTTGACTCTACACCATGATGAAATATCCACCTCAGCCCCGCCCCCACTAGGCAGACATTATTGTGCATTGAGACCAGTGGTGCTCTCTGAAGCTTACTGTGAAGGAAAGTATATTTGACTTTTTCTTTTCCTCCTTGTTCATTCTACCAATAGGCAACGGCTTACTTAACTAGTCTATCAAACATGGTGTCCTGGACAAACTCCGAAGTCATTTTCCATCTCAGAGCCTAAAGCTTATGGTCCATAGGCCAAGGCAACTAGTTCCTGCCCTGCCCCCACCCCCCAGAGAAGCAGGAGGCTGCAAGTCAGATGTGAATTGGGCCCCCTGGGAGCTGTCAGCCCCACCCACAAATCCTGCGTCAGTACTCAGGCTTCCTGAGGGCATTGCTGAGTGCCTTTGAACCAACCTGTCTACAAATGTGCAGAAGTCTTCGTGGTGAGCTAGCTTCCTGGTGAAATATAGACAAGACTTCAAGATGAGGCTCAAGATGGCTTTCTGCCTTTGAAAGCTTAGGCTGTCACCTGTTCTCAGGCCACACAATCAATCTCTTTCTTCCCGGTCTTGACTCGCCGTGAGGAAGCTTTAGAATATAGGACCTCTCCAGTCCTCTCCTCTGTTTTGTCTACAATGAGACGAACATAATAAATCCAGTACCCTCGCTTAGGCAAGGGTAACCCATACCTTAGACAACTGGAAGTATAAAAACAGCTCCATTAGCTTCCTTGAGGAAGGTACAACTAATAAAGACTCCATAAGGCCCTTCCATCTTTTGCCTATTAGATGGCTGTAGTGTGACTTTCCTGACCTTGTAGTCTGGATTCTGGGTACAGCATCCTGCAGTGAGTGAGGCATGTCTGCATGATCTTCAAAGACAGTGACGACACCCAGCGCCTCTGCAGAAGGCAAAGCCCTAGCCTATGGGCCATGAGGAAGATGAGGGAGCACATTTCTGCCTTGCAGCAGCTTAGCCAGGAAGAGGTCACAGCACACAAAAAAAGTGTGGTTATCACTGCTCTCCATCTGGTTTGGTTTGGAGAGGATACAGTTGTCCCTTCAAACCCAAGAGTCTCACATCTGTAGCTCCAACCAACAACGGATCAAAAACATTGGGTGGGGGTGGGGGTGCATTCCTGCTGAACATATACAGACTATTTTTATCTTGTCAATTCCCAAACAATCCAACATGACAGCTATTCCAGAAGCAGTCCTACTATGTTAGGTAACCACCATCCACAGGTGATTTCATGTAGAAAGGTGGATGCATGTTCTCTGGTGATCCCTTTATGTAAGGGATATAAGTGGCCATTGATTTTAACATCTGTCAGAATCCTGAATCCAATCCCCTTAGATACCAAGAGACAGCTATGGTAGACAAAATCCAGGCCCATTTGCCTGAATGTAGACAACTGTGTTCATTGCTGAATATTGGTTTGAGGTTAATAAATATACTCAGGTCTCTAAGTCATCAGCCTTGAGGAGTAAAGGTCTATATAGAACATGGCACATAAAATAGGTCCCTTCCTATGAAAGTTTACAGAATAATACGTATATGGTTGAAAGCAAATGTTGTTTTTTCCACGCGGCATGCTTTTGAGATCTTGCTTTTAATGGTGCCAACCTTTGAACATCCTCCAGATTGAAACATAAATGGGAGGAAACCTGTATGTGGAGCGGGAGGCACCCCAGGCTGCCTACAGATAATGTGACAAGCCCAGAGACTCGTGACAAGGGGAATCACGTGAAGGCGCCTTGCCAGGACAGCAAGCGCAGCAGCTGCTGAAGACTGTCCCTCACACAGTCCTGTCTGACAGCCACTAAGCCCAGGCGGCCGCCCAGCCCAGAGCCCACTTCCAGGCATCTGCTTTCCCTTCCCCAGAGGAGCCTACCCGGGCAGCCCCAGCTTTAGTAAGATTAAATTCGACTCTGTATTCCAAGTGGCCCACACCAACCAAGTCCACACTGCCATGCTAAATATGTATCTCCTGATCAAATAAATTAACACTCATGCCGTCTAAAAGAGTCATGCCCTTGAAAGAACTGTGTTCCAGCTCTGCCCTGACGGCCAGGCATCCTTGCCCTCTTCCATAACCATGTTAGAATTGCATCATACCCAAAGCATGCACTCACCAGTCTTAGTTGGTTCAGGCAGGATGAAGTCTCAGATATCAGCTCTCTGACCGTTTCGTTCCATCTGCATGAACTGAGGTCAGTCCCATCAGGTGAGGATTATCTTAAATACTTGCCACAGTCTGACCTCAGTATCCTGGAGGGAGACGCTTTTCCACCCA
The DNA here is from genome assembly GCA_902729485.2 of Mus minutoides. Taxonomy (NCBI): domain Eukaryota; kingdom Metazoa; phylum Chordata; class Mammalia; order Rodentia; family Muridae; genus Mus; species Mus minutoides. Next base: position 1,528,371 of record LR749690.1, read on the forward strand.
TGGCCTTCCACCCTTGCTCCATCATGTGCTCCTGCTCAGGAGTCCTTTGCAGAGCCTTTATTATTAATCTTATTTTGTTGTAAATACTACATGGTTACAGAATATGGTCGCAGAGGGGAGAAAAAACAACTTAGGGTTTTTTTGTTGTTTGTTTGCTTTTAATTTATCTAAGGTTATCAGAGTATACCTAGCCATAAACTATCACATTTATCCAAAGGCTATTATTTTTAAGATTCTCAATTACTCCTAGCTCCATAGCCTCTCTGCTTTGTGAACACCCACATAACTACGTACAAATGATCTTGTTTTTTTTTTAAAAAGAAATTGGAACACAGTATCTACTACACTAAAGAAAAACAGTTCAGAGGGAAAGGGAGCTAGGCTTGGGCCCACCTGGTACATGCAGAGAGGTAGACCTTGGCCGTGAAGGTGAGCATTCATCAGGAGGATCAAAGAAAGCTAGCACATAGCACACACGTAGGAATCAGCAGTAGCTAAATCAAGGGGTAGACATCAACTAGATGTTTAGCATTTGAAAGTCGTATCCTCATTTGATACTCACAATAACCTAGTAAATCAGGTACCACAGCTTCCATTGTCCACAGGAGGAAACCAGACCTTGGGATGTTCAGTGTTAGGCTAAATGAGGTTCTATTATTCACATGGGGAAGAGCCAGGATTCTAACCCCTGCAACTTTGGCTCCGATACCAGTGTTTGCCCGACTTCCCAAGATGGTGTGCAGCCCAGGGAAGTTAAAAACTGCAAAGCATATTATAGGCACATCAGCTGAGTCTGGCCAGGAATTACAGGGAGAGAAAGAATCAAGAGGACACTAGAGGATGGAGAGACAGAGGAGAGAGACCAAGGAAGGGCTCTGGGATTGTGTTTTAAAATAAAGGAAGTGAGAGAAAGTCCAAGATTTCGGAGTCAGAGCCAAGGGAGGCTGCAAATTACAAGAGATGATAACTGAGCAAGGTCATAGTTGACAAAGAGATAGATGATGAGTTAGGAGCACAGAGAGAATGCTAGAAAAAGTAAGGGACTCTTCCTCCCCAGATAGGAGGAGAAGAGCAAAGAAAGAAGTCATCTATGGCTTAAAAGAAAAGCAAAAACTGAATCTCAGCGGTGTGTCGGGACGGCTCCCTCTTCCGTCTCAGAGACGAGGAGAGCAGGGTCAGCTAGGGCTGGAGCAGAGTGGAAAAGATTCAGAGCAGCTGTCGCTGGAATCCGATAGGGAGCTAAAAATGGAGTTGAGGGAAGATGCCTGCGGGCACTAGGAGAGTCGAGGCAGGAACACACAGGGGGTCCGGTTACTGCTGGGGGCCCAAGTCTCTTCAACAGGTTTCAGCAGTTTAAGATGAGGAAGAGATAAAAGGGGTTGTCCAAGGAGACTCAGTAGAAGGTCAAAGAGTAAGGAATGAGGTGCTTTTGAGAACTTGGCTAAATCACCTCACCAAGGAATCCAAATTCCAACAAGGAAGGAACAAATACAGCCAGCATGAATCCAAGATGCCAAAACTTGGAAGAAGCCATCGGGAGACTGAATCTGAATGGGACCAGTGGAAGGGCCAGGAGCTATGGCGACAGAGGGTACTTAAGGGATGGAAATCTAGAAGGCAGAGCCTCCCACAAGCCGTATGTCCCAAGGGTGTGACCAGCCACTGAATCACAGAGATGCGGAAGGTGGGGAGGTCACCCAGGATGAAGAGGCTAAGGAAGTGACCAGAAGGATCTGCTAGTCTGAAAGCAGAACAATCTCATGGGTGGGAGGGTGGCACAAGCTAAGGAGAGGGTCATCTGCCAGGCACATACAGGGGAAGTGACTGGATGGTCACAGGATACGCATGTAAGAGGGGCTTCCCTTATGAAAAGGGAAGCCAGCTTCGTTTCTGAAGAACTGTAGCCATTTCTCCATATCCATAACAAGTTGGCTCCAGAGCAGTGAGATATTACGAAAAGTCCATGGATGCTCAAGTCCCTACAGTGAGATGACCCGGTATCTGAACAGTATCACTTGATACAGTCAACCTCATGGTAGATGGATGGCTCTGGAAACCTTCTACTACGACCTTTCAATCTTTCCTCCATAGCTCAGCAAAGGCAGCCATCTTCCCTCCCACATGAGAGGAATCTGGGGGGGGCACCATGTTTAAAACAAAGTCCTCTCCACCCCAGGAGAAGTGTTTCTATAGTCTTTACACCTTCACCCCTCAAGGCCCTTGCTGGGGTTCCTGGGCCACACTGCCCATTCCCGTTGTCCCTGTCCCTCTTAAATACATGCTCCGGAACATCATAAGTGGCAAACACCAAGAGAGTGCTGGCTTGTGACAGCCACGTTTTCATTTACCTATTTCTCACACTGTCTGAGGTAGTATCACTCTTGTTCCCATTTCACATTTGAAGAAACTGAGGTGGAGGATGGGGGAGAAAAAGAAACTGACCAGCAGCACAAAGTCAAGTGCAAGTAATCAGGATAACCCCACGTCAGCCTTCATCCTTGGCAGTATCAGTCAGAGTCACGAGGGAGTTTTAAGCACTCCCGAACTTGGGACCCACCCTCAAAATTCTGATTCTATTGTGCCACCTGTCAGCTGCTCATCGGAGCGTTGAAAAGGCATCTAAGGGACACTTCTGGGCAGCAAAGACTCTAATCACCCACAGGGTACTGTGGTCAGTATCTGGTGGATTAGAGGGGTGTGATGGAAAGTTCCAAGGTTCTCTAGCAGACAATAACACCGGGGCAGGTTCTGACACCGGTGATAAGAGCAAGTTTCTCAGCAGGGCGTGGTAGCACACACCTTTAATCCCAGCATTTGGGAGGCAGAGGCAGGTGGATTTCTGAGTTCGAGGCCAGCCTGGTCTACAAAGTGAGTTCTAGGACAGCCAGGGCTATACAGAGAAACCCTGTCTCAAAAAAACAAAACAAAACAAACAAACAAACAGACAAAAAATAACCAGTTTCTCAGGAAGAATAAGTACATAGCTGTTGAAATAATGTGAGTTACAGGATCTCAAAGGGCCTCATTCTTAAAGGGAAGAAAAAAAGATATCATGAAGCTTTGTTCTTCTCAGTCACATGACTTCCTGGTCTTCCTCCTGACGAGGCATTACTGATCATACTGATAAAGCCCACCTAGCCACGGAGCCATCTTCCTCAGATTAGCAACAGTCTTCATAGCAACCAGCAACACAACTTCACAGCTTCCTTCCAAAAACTGGCGGAAGATGAGGATGACCTTTGAGGTACACACTCTCCTGTTGGTTCTGTACATTAATACATCCCTGTAGGTTGAGGACAGGCTCTCTCCAGCTCTGGCTCCTGCCCGAGGAGCTTACAGGTCACTTCCAGCTTGGGCAAGGGGCAAGGGGGAGGTATCTGAACTTGGACTTTCCAGCTGTTCTTCTCTTCACTTCCCTGTCCCCCCAAAACCCCTGTCCTTCACCCCAAGTACTTCCCATTGAAACTAACCTCGGGCTGTGGCTTTTTGAAGCATAAGGGCATTCCTCTGGTTAAACAGAGGCCAGCAAGAGCAGAATACCATCCTAGCATGCATGTAGCCCTGGGTGACCTTTTCAGTACTGCACAAAACTTCCCATAATGCTACATTGTCCTGGTCCCGGGACTCAGAGTGGAAGCAGGAGGGGGATCAGAAGGTTAAGGATATCCTCAGCTACATAGCTCAATTTGAGGCCAGCCTGGGCTACATAGAATTCTGTCGGGGGTGGGGGGAGGGAAGGAGAGAGGGATAAAGGAGAGAGAGCATCATATATTCCTTATTTGCTGGTAGAAACATCTATACCTTTCAGTCCATAAAACTTGCTCTTAGCAGTCTAGGACACAGTGCTAGGGCACACACAGTGTGAACATCCGAACCCAAACTACTTGACAGAGTACTCTGCCCTTTTCCTAACCACTCCTCTCACCCCCATCCCAGAGTCATCCCTCGAACCAGCTCGGGCAGCCATGGCAACCTGTACCCTGTAAAGGGAAACTATCCCACCCCACCCCCCACCCCCCACCCCCACCTTGACTGCACCTGCTGTGGTGACTCTAGAATCCTGGCAGATGAGGCCTCTCTCCAGCTGTCCATCACATAGCTCCATAGCAACACCAGGCTGGGAGGAGGAGGAGGAGTGACGACATGGGGGGAGGCAGGGTGGAGGTGGAAGGGGGCAGTTGAATGGGTCATTCTCAGATCTCTGGATCTACAAAGGACATTTTAGTATCATCCCAGCCAGAAAGTACAACCAATAACAAAGGCTACGCATGCAAAAAAAAAAACAAAAACAAAAACCACTCAGTTTACATTCTTGAAACATGATTAATAGGGGGTTGGGGGGGGAGATTCCAGACACCTTGACTGTGACCTTGACTGTGACCTTGACTGTGACCTTGACTGTGACCTTGACTGTGACCACGGTAGAACTGCTTTCCTTGCTGACCCATTTCAGTAGAAGCCTGATGATGGTTGACACACAATGACAGCAGGGAAAATGGATGCTGCTTCCTTCTGTAAGAGGCTCATTTTGCAACAAGACTTGCTTAGACCATTTCCCATCCCTAGCTTCTTCAGGGACCACAGAAACAAACCCAAAACAAACAAACCAAAGACAAAAGCCGACCGCAAGAATTCAATCTGGAATGCCCCGCAAAGGCCCATGTGTCAAAGTTTGGTCCTCAGCTTGACCGTGCTAGGAGATAGCGGAGACTTTAAGAGGTGCGGCCTGGAGCAAGATGCGGTGGCAAATTCCTCTAATCCCAGCACTCCAGAGGCCAAAGGAGACAGATCTCCCTGAGTTCAAAGCTAGCTGGTCTACACAAGGAGGGGTTTTAGGTTAGTCAGTGCTGCCTTGTCTTTAAAAATTAAAAATTAAAAATAAATAAATAAACAGTGAGAAAGGATTATGGGAATTCAGCGGTTCTCTCTCTCTCTCTCTCTCTCTCTCTCTCTCACACACACACACACACACACACACACACACACACACACACGATGGTTAACATCATGGCTCCATTACATGCTCCCTCCATGATTTATTACCTTAGTGCAAGCCCACGAGAAATGGATCAACTGATTATAGACTGAAATTCCTCAAACTAAGAACCCCCCCCCCGAAAAGATTTTTTAAGTTGGTTGTCTCTAGTATTTGATTACAGTGCCAAAAGGCTCTACTAGAACAATTTTTTTTTTCTTTCGAGACAGGGTTTCTCTGTGTAGCCCTGCTTGTCCTGAAACTCACTCTGTAGACCAGGCTGGTCTTGAACTCAGAAACCCACCTGCCTCTGCCTCCCAAGTGCTGGGATTAAAGGAGTGTGCCACCACTGCCGGGCTAGAACGGTAATCTTTAACAGGAGCTTATTTCTTCTGTAATTTCAGTTGAATCATATCAGGCTACTAAATACTATTTCGAATTTTATGTCTATTAAAGCCATGTATCTCTCCCCATAGATTGGGGAAGAATTCATTAAATCAGAAGGGGTTAAGGCAATTTTAAGTTTCTCACACGAAGATAGCTTGAAAGATACAACATGATAATCAAACAATTCACTATATCTAGTAATAAAAAGAGTGGCAAGATAGAGGGGGGAGGGGAGAGGGGGAGGGGGAGAGGTGTATATAGTTTGGAAAAGCCTACTCAACTTTATAGTATGTGCTAGGAAACGCTCCAGGCACCCATTTGAGGACACATGGTGCTGAATCTTGCTATTCCCCGGCTAATTACTTTGAAAGCATGTGCCTGCTTCTCCTGTTGCTACATGCACAGCCTATGCATCCTTGTCACCTCTCCCTCCCAGACCGAGGTGTGCCTCCGGTTAAGTGCCTGGCGCTCCGCCTGAGAACCCCACAGTCTTCTGGACTGCCCATCAGCCCCGAGAGAGCTGGCTGTACTTCACTCTCTAGAGGCTGTGTTCTCAAATCAGTCATCATTTAAGAGCACTGGCCGCTCTTCTGTGGGATGCTGGGTTCAATTCCTGGCACCCTGCAACGTCGACTGTTGGTAGACATTGAGGTCAAGGTCCCCTGGGTTACAGGAGAAGACCGGAACCACCCGTGGTTCGTAGGTGTACTAGGTGTCTGAGTGCGTAGTTTATCGATTCCTTGAGTCCCTTCGGGAGTTCGAACGGACCTGGATCTTCTCGTCTCTCGAGTAAGTAAGAACGACGCACCCTCTCAGAGTACCGTGTGAAAGTTGCTGTACCTATAAATTAACTCACCCTGGTCCTGCCAGAGTGTGTCGAAAATGGGGCTTTGTTTCTAAGGAGAACGATGGGATGTTGGGGAATGGTTGAGAAAAGCCATCCAGCTGCTCCTTCCTGGTGTAACTTTAAGTAAGCTGTCAACCTCTTTTTCATATTGAACAGAATCAGCGCTTACTAGCCTGCCTACTCGTCACATATTTCCAAGACAAATTCTCTGAGAAGTTTGCTACCGTCTCTTCAGGATAAGACTTGACACCTAGCCCAGTTTTTCTTAAAGTTTTTCCTATATAGAGAACATGGGGCTTTATATGCTGAGAAATGTACAGTGACGTAGAATTTTCTTTTTCTACTTGTTTTGCATAATTCCATTTTTTTTCTGTGTGTGATAGCTATCGTTGGTTGTCGACATGACTATATCTGGAATGTACTACGATCCAGAAATGGAGGGCATGCCTGTGATCTGGATCTTGAGTCAGGAGGACACAGGCTTTTGATCTGGATCTTGAGAGCAAAAGACACCGGCCTCTAATCCAGATGTTAAGCTTTAATCTGTGCTATGCCTTCTGCTAGAAGCCTATTTATGGACGATGGAAAAAGGAAGGGTTTCTCCCACTTTGCCTGCTTGCCCTCCTTGCTAGCACATCCATTCTTTCACTGGCATTGAAGCCTGCTTCTTCAGGATCCCAGCATAGGCAGAAGACCAACTGAGATACCCAGCCTTGTGGGACTAAGCGATTACTAGATTCTTGGATTTTCCATTCACAGCTAGCCATTGGTGGATTCGTTGGACTTCAGCCTGTAAGTCATTCTAATTCCACATATATAGAAGATATAAATATTCATTCTTTAAGTTCTATAGCTCTAGAGAACCCTCACTAATACACTGTGTTAATGGAGACCATTGAGGAATCTTTGTTTTCTTTTTCTTTTTCCCGTGAAGTCAAGGTTGGCCTCAGACTCCAGATATTCCTACCCCAGCCTCCTGAGTGTTTAGGACAGACAGGTGTGCACCACCACACTTGCCTCCTGTCTGTCCAAGAATGACTGCCCTGGCTTGCCATGCGGGCCTCCTTGGGGGGCGTGGGGGCAGTAATTTCTCATTCTTCATTATTTTTTTTTTTTTTTCAAGTTGACAAATAACCAGCACACAAAGCTTTTTTTTATTAGATATTTTCTTCATTTACATTTCATATGCTATCCTGAAAGTCCCCTATACACTCCCCCACCCTGCTTCCCAATCTACCTACTCCTGCTTCCTGGCCCTGGCATTCCCCTGTACTGGGGCATATAATCTTTGCAAGACCAAGGGCTTCTCCTCCCAATNGTACTACCAGAAGATCCTGCAATACCTCTACTGGGCATATATCCAGAAGATATTCCATCTGGTAACAAGGACACATGTTCCACTATGTTCATAGCAGCCTTATTCATAATAGCCAGAAACTGGAAAGAACCCAGATGTCCCTCAACAGAGGAATGGATACAAAAAATTTGGTATATCTACACAATGGAGTACTACTCATTCTTCATTATTATCAATACAGATTTGAGAAATACAGGCAAATCTTGCCTTCTTCAAGTAGTTTTCAACCTCAACAAGGGAGACCAAGCTGGCACCATGCAGGATCACACACATGAACAGGTACTGGACATGCTGTCTGCCTTCTGGGAGGTCACTCCCACATCAGAGGACCCTAGAACTGTCCTTCATAAATGGTATCAAAGGGTTCCTTAGCTTCTTGGCTTCCTATGTGGTTGAGCAGCAGGAAATTCTAGGGAGAGAACGGAGAGTGTGAAGGGCTCTGGCAGAAGATGGGCAGAGCACGTGCTCCCCAATGAAGCTAATATACAAAGCCTCCAGCTTGTAATGGCTGTTAATCCGTCCCTCGGGCTTCAAGCTGGCTTTGATGCTCCCACAGCTTTCTCCATACCTGTTGTCAAGGACAAGTCATTGAGGAACACTTTATGACCTTCTTAGACGATGCCCTTGTTTGCTGCAGGAGCCTGAATGATTGATACACCACAAAGCTGTGGGATTCTAAGGAGTCTAGACACTGCGGATAGGACCCGGAAGTCTGGCCATTGTGGGTGGGGCATGGACATGGTAATCATGTGGGAAATACCGCCTAAGCTGGAATCTAAAAGGCAAAAACAAGTCATCATGGCATGCAGGACCCACAGAGCTAAAGAGAGAAGAACAAAATGTGAGAATGTAAAGGAGAACCTTCTAGGAATTAAGAATAGTCAAAGCTGGGGAAGGCATACGGCTTGATAAGAAGGAGAGGATTATGACAAATGCCTCTATAAACTAGGGCGTGCAAACAGAAGCAATTACATATAGCAATTACAGCTACATTCATGAAGACCTAATGACTTACTGCATGTGTTCAACGAAAGACTTCTCACATATATGCCAGCACCTGCAGCTGAGGCTAACTCACTCCTAGTCATCTGTCTGAATGACATGAGGACCGATCAGAGATTGGTTAAGAGTGATGAAATCAAAGAGCTGTTTATCCATGTAGATGCTCTGTGATCTCAAATCATTTGAATTTATGTGCGCACATGCACATACCCCTTCACACTCTAATAAGAATATATAAAAATATTTTTAAAACTCTTATTATTCAGATAATAAAAAGAAAATGGAAGAAAATACACCCTAAAGGTAGCCACTGTCATCAAAAAAAGGATAAAGCTGTCATCAAAAGATGAAATTACTGCCATCTTTCTTTGCATTTTTTTAATATTTTCCAGATCATATTTTTTTCTCAATATCTTATTCCTCTTAGAAAAGAACATTATTTTTAAATATGGGGGCTTACGATAAATCTTACTTCCAAAAGGATGAAGGTATCAAGGTGTGCTTGGGACACAATGCAGGGCACCCTTCTCTGTTGGTCAGAGAGCCTGTTATTCAGAGATAACCATCAAACCCTCATATTTAAGATGCTTCGAGACAGGTGCAGGAACAACTGTCATAACTGGTTGAAGTAGGAGGATTGTTCAAACCCATAAGTTTGAAACTAGCTCGGGCAATACAGTAAGACCTTCTCTCAAGACAAAAATCAAAATGTTTAAAAACCTAAAAGCTTAACGTATGTCTTCAGTAATCCAAAGACACGAAGAAAACAGGTCATTTGGCCAGTCATCCACGATGAATCTCATTCCTACGACCTTGCTCCTCGTGGCCTTGACCTTGACTTTGGTTCACATCCACATCACTCCAAGTTTCTGGAGCCTTCTGCTCAATGCTTACTGAGGTTCCTAACTGGCTTGCACCCTCCACCCCACCTCCACCTTCCAGATCTACCTGTCTCCTTGATTGACCTAAGCCAGCTCCTCAACCTGCTGTACTTCCTTGCCTCTAGAGGAGTGTTCCTCAGCTCCCCCGGAAAATGGCATACTCCACCCAAGACCATAAAGCCCTAGTTTCTATTTTGCTGTGCCCTACCCTACTGTATGCAAATGAGATCTGATGCTCTTGACAGCCTCTTCAGGATACAGCAGGATACCCAAGCTTGGTATCCATCCAGTACCAGCCAATGGTAACAGCTTTTAAAGAGGCATCCTTTGGGAGAGGATTATCTAGAAAGGAGGAGAAACAATGCAAATATTCAATAAAATCGGGCTTTTGATATGCAGTGATCTGTGCCAGTAATCCCTTGGGAGGTGGAAGCAGGAAGCTGAGCTTGGCTAGTTCAAGGCCAGTCTCCTCATGGACTCTGTATCAAGAAGAAGAAAAGAGTAGTGACAAGGGAAAAAAAAAAAAGTAACCATCCATGTTACTAGATGTTTAAGTGTGGTTTCAAAAGCTGTAAAACCGGTTGGTCAGGCATGCTGGCACTCACCTTTAATCCTAGCAGTCAGGAGATAGAAACAGGCTGATCTCTGGGAGTCTCAGGCCAGTCTGGCTTGCATAGAGAGAGGCCTGAACTAAGACATGGTTGTTTCCTTCCCTAAAGTTGTTTATGAGTTTACAAATTCTCAACAATTCAATAAACTAAACTTAAAAATAAGTTTAAAAGAAAGATAAATAGCTGAAGAATAAACTTATTACATGAATCATATACCTAAGAAAACACAGATTCTATCTTGAATGGCAATTATAAAATAGCCAGACAGAACAGGTAAAAGTGTTTACCGTGGAAGCCTAACAACTGAGTTCAGTCCCTGGAACCCACAAAGATGCGTGGAGAGAATGGACTCAACAAAGCTGTCACCTGACTTCCACATACATGTCATGTGCAGGCATGAACACACTCATACATACATACACATAAAGATGAGCACATACACACACACACACTTTTACATATGCACAGCACCCTGATAAGACTATATGAAATCATTTTTTAAAACTCTTATCATACTAGTAATAGTTTTAAAAGAAAATGGAAAATAATCTTACTCACCAAAGAAAAGAAAAAAATAAGCCAGGCATGGCAGCGCACGCCTTTAATCCCAGCACTCAGGAGGCAAAGGCAAACGGATTTCTGAGTTGGAAGCCAGCCTGGTCTACAGAGTAAGTTCTAGGACAGCCAGGGCTATACAGAGAAACCCTGTCTCAAAGAACCAAAAAAAAGAAAAGAAAAAAATGCACAGAATGTCTGGGAGTGAATATAACAAGAAATACATAGAACTTAAACAAAGCAAGTTAAAAGATGTGGTTAAGGGCTGGAGAGATGGCTCAAATGACTTTTCTTCCAGGAGTCCTGAGTTCAATTCCCAGCAACCACATGGTGGCTCATAACCATCTGTAATGGGATCAGATGCCTTCTTTGGGTGTGTCTGAAGACAGCAACAGTTGTACTCATATACATAAAATAAGCAAGTCTTTTTTTATTTAAAAAAAAAAAAAAGGAATGTGATTAAAATGCATTCCAAGTGCTCCTTGGTGGAAAAAAGTATAGTGAGATGCTAATGTTTTTAAAAACTGAAGTGATGAGGGACGGTGTCCTCGCCTGTCAGCTCTAAAGACGGAGGTCATGGCAGCCTGTGCAATGCACAACAGAACCTAGAACCAGGTCCCAGGAAACACGGAGGCGTGGAGTACTATCCAGCTTCAGACGGGGAGAGATTATGCCGCGTGCACTGATGACGTAAGTCAGAAGCGTCTGGACAAAGAATTTCATTGCAAGCCTCCTTCCTCCCATCACTTTAAACAATGAATCCCAGAGACGGGCTGTGGCAGAGCACTTGCCTACAAGCAGGAGGTTCAATTCCCAGCACTACCAAAAGTAGAGTCATTCCAGGAAAGACTAAGGGTTTTGATGATATCAAAAATAATTGACTATGAGTTTTGATTATATCCTAAAGAATTATTTTTTAGAAGAAACTTATGAAGGAGAATGGGCTTATGCCAACTAGTAGGTTGGCATCCCTGACATTCTAACCTTACAGATCAGTTGAAAGAGAGAAAGAAAGAACATGAAAGAGCATGAAAGAGCTTTGAGAATTAGCATATACAAGGGCAAGTCCCAGGAGGGGACCCCAGGTAACCAAGGTGACCCTCTAGTGCTGGAGGCCATGGAAACAGCTCTACCCAGTGGAAGGTAAACTGCCAATATGTGTTCGAATGGAGTACCCGTAGCAACCTCCGCTCAAGGTAACCATTATACAGAAGTCTGGGATTTGCTGTGTGTATGTACTCTACTTTGCTCTCAGCACTGCTGATGATAACAAATGCCTGGAAATGGGTTGGAAGTCTGTCAAATAAGCCTGGGGGTGTAACTTAGTGATAGGGCACCTGCCCAGCATGTGGGAGACCCTAGATGTACTCCTCCATACTACAAGAAATAATTAAGTCTGTCAAGTTAGGCATGACTAGAAACATAAGCTCAATGTTCATATATACTATTATGAACTTCTTACGTATCCTCTCCATCTATTGGTCTAGGAAGATGTCCATAATACACTCTACATTAAAAAAAAATTGTGAACTGGAGAGTTGGCTCAGCAGTTAAGAGCACTGATTGTCCCTCCAAAGGTCCTGAGTTCAAATCCCAGCAACCATACAGTGGCTCACAACCATCTGTAATGAGATCAGATGCCCTCTTCCGGTGTGTCTGAAAACAGCTACAGTGTACTGACATATAATAAATAAATAAAAGAAAGAAAGAAAGAAAGAAAAGACCTACATTTGCTCTTTAAACCTTTTTTTTTAATTCCTAAAATCATTATGCTTAGTTGAGTATATCTGTGTGTAGGCATGGCTCATGATTCCAAGTACCCCTAGAGGCCAGAAGAGGGCATCAGATCTCCTGGAGCTGGTACAAGTACCTGGGAGCTGCCAACTGTGGTGCTGGGCACCAAAGCTGGGTCCTCTGCAAGCACATTGCTCCTCTTAAGCATGCAGTCATATCTCCAGCCGCGACTCTCTTATTCACACAATAAAATTATAAAATTCAATTGATACATGAGACATCATAGAAGATGAACACTAAAATCGTGGCGATATACTACATGCGGTCTCTACATGCATCTTTTTTCTCTCTCTTGAAACAGATCATTGTCCCGTGCTTGGCTCTTTTACGATGTTGAGGAATGAGGTGAGGTAAATGTCATGGGTATTGCAACACACCATTGCGCCACTCCTGACCTTGTAATGACGTCAGGGGGAGGCTTATCCTGCCGTGGTGATGTCTGTGGACCATGGATGATAGAAACCACAGAGAACAAATCCTTGATAAGAGGGACGGACTGCTGTGACTCTACCTCTCTGCTCGTGAAGTGTGGGTTAGTCACAAAGAGACAACCACACAACAGACGCACATTTACCCTTGTGAACACACGCCCATCCACACCTTCGGTCTCCAACTGTGACCCACAGAATGAGTTAGTGAGACGTGTTCCGGCCCAGAGATCAACTTGGGACTAAATGGATCACATCTGTCCGTAGAGGACCGAAACGGAGACCTCCCGACAGAGGACAGGCAAGCCACTCTTACCCACATGGCTGGGGACCCGAACTCTCCTCCCTGTGTACTCTTTATTTGAGAAGCCATCACTCAGCCTCATAATTTGTGCCTTATTTTAAAAAAAAAAAAAAAAAAAAAAAAAAAGAAGGAGGATTTGCATGCAATTACAGTAGGATTGGACATGGATGGGAAAACAGAAGGAGGAAAGGGCTTCACCACCTGTCTTAGTCAGGGGTTCTATTCCTGCACAAACATCATGACCAAGAAGCAAGTTGGGGAGGAAAGGGTTTATTCAGCTTACACTTCCACACTGCTGTTCATCACCAAGGAAGTCAGGACTGGAACTCAAGCAGGTCAGAAAGCAGGAGCTGATGCAGAGGCCATGGAGGGATGTTCTTTTCTGGCTTGCTTTCACTGGCTTGCTTAGGTTACTTTCTTATAGAACTCAAGACTACCAGCCCAGAGATGGTACCACCCACAAGGCACCCTTCCCCCTTGATCACCAACCGAGAAAATGCCCCACAGTTGGATCTCATGGAGGCATTTCCACAGCTAAAGCTCCTTTCTCAGTGATAACTCCAGCTGTGTCAAGTTGACACAAAACTAGCCAGTACACCACCAAAGTGTTCTCCCTTTGCTCCTCTGGCTTGTTTACATTTTTTAAAATCAATCCGCGTTACTCACAACCTGTGGTACTCGTGTTTCCTCACTGTTTCTGTCTCCTTTCTTTCTTTCTTTCTTTCTTTCTTTCTTTCTTTCTTTCTTTTTTTTTTTTTTTTTTTTTTTTTTTTTTTTTTTTTTTTTTTTTTTTTTTTTTTTTTTTTTTTTTTTTTTTTTTTTTTTTTTTTTTTTTTTCTTGAGACAAGGTTTCTCTGTGTAGCTCTGGCTGTCCTGGAACGGTTTAAGACATGGTCTTACTATGTAACTCTGATCCTGAAACTCACTTATGTAGACCAGACAAAGATCCTCCTGCCTCTCCCTCTCCCTCTGCCTCTCCTGCCTCTGTCTCTCCTGCCTCTGCCTCTCCTGCCTCTGCCTCTGCCTCTGCCTCTGCCTCTGCCTCTGCCTCTGCCTCTGCCTCTGCCTCTGCCTCTGCCTCTGCCTCTGCCTCTGCCTCTGCCTCTGCCTCTGCCTCTGCCTCCCAAGTCCCCAAGTTCTGAGATAAGGCCATACACCACCATACCTGGTTACTTATGGTTTTGTTGTTTAGGGGGAAGGGGGTAACTGCACACATGTCTTTTTGAGGGTGTCAGATGTCCTTCAGGTGTGTTATAGAGGTGTTACAGCAGATGTTACAGAGAGTTGTGAGCTGCCATGTGGGTGATGGGAACTGAAGCTGGGTCCTCTGGAGGAGCAGCCAGTACTCTTAACTACTGAGCCATCTCTCCCGACTCAAGTTTTTCAGAGACATATAAAAGGTAGAGAGAACCATGTACCAGGTAGAGAGAGAAGGCTGCAATCTTTTTATACCCATGATTCCAAACAGCAGCACGACTGAGAAGTGAGGCTTGGCACTGTTGTCCTGCAGGGAGGGGAGGGAACAAAAGCCTCCCCTGGGCTGTAGGGTAGATGGTCTGAGAAAGCAACCCAGCATGGTGTCACTGAACCTCTAACCACTGCTCTAACCCACCTGTTATACCCATGATACCTCCCCTTCCCTTCCTGGAGAATCCCACCAGGAGCCCTCCACACACTTAGCTAATCATGGACTAGTGAGGGGCTCATCAATGCTCCTTAAGAAAGAGAGACTGGGGGATCAAAATTCATCCCATCCATTCAATTTTTAATTTGTTTGATTTAAACTGAAGACAAATTTGAGACTCACCCAAAGAAAGGACCCTTTAATAGAGACTGTCAACTGAGGAAGAATTCTGTGGGGGAGACCTCTGAGGGAGAGGAGATCTCTGAGGGAGAGATATCTGAAGAAGGAGGAGATCTCTGAGATGGGAGGAGATCTCTGAGGGGCAAAGAGATCTCTAAGGGGTACCTCTAGAGGAGAGATCTCTGAGGGAGGAAATCACTGAGGGAGAAGACCTTAGGAAAGTAGATCTCTGAGGAGAGATGATATCTCTGAGGGGGAACTTCTTGAGGAGAGATCTCTGAGGAAGATCATTGACAGGGAAGATCTTAGTGAAGGAGAGCTCTAAGGTGTGTGTGTGGGGGGGGGTGTCTGAGGGCTCCCAAGACCCAGAATGAACTTTTCAGGATGAAGCAGACAGGACCACCCCCACCAAATTGAGTGTGTTGGCTCTCCACAAAACTGAACTGCTGAGTAGGTCCCCACAAAACCTACCCTCTGGGTAGGATGGTTCCTTGGCCTCCTGGGCATGACGAATAAGATGTGGGTAAAGCCAAATTTTTTTATGTGATGAAGAGAACTGAGCTCTTCTCGGGGTGCTGGGTGCTTTGTTTCCATTTTCTAAATGACTTCTTGGCTAAGCGGCTGCTCGGGGCTTTGAGAGCTCAATCTGAAACACAGGGAAGGACGTGACAGGGGGTGATGGGGTGGACAGGTGCCAGCTCAAGGGAACATGTGCAGAGCATTATGAAGCCACAGAGGAGCTGGCAGGAGCCCCCACTGCAGAGCCATGGGCCACGGCCTTCTGCACAGTCTCCAAGAAGAAACCACCTGTTGGCCAGAAAGACCAACTGCTCAATGCACGCCTAGATGAACTCGCAAACACCATCGTGATCTAAAAACACGATTGAAAACACAAAGCAAAGTTGATTTGCACACACACTTATTGCCAACAACACGGTCCCAGCCACACTTGGCTCTTTGTATGTCTTATCTCTAGGACCAAAAAGAGGACCCCCAAATGCTGTTCTGCAATGAAAGAAGAGTATGAACTCTCACTGTTTATGGTGACAAAGAACACATACATGAGAAGGGAAGATTGAACATAGGGATCTGAGAGGATACACACACATTTGTGTTCATGGTGACATCATGCACCAGAGGCAAGCAATAGGCAGAAGCAACTCACATCCACTCTGACAGATGGAAGGGTTCAAAGCATGGCGCATACAGTAAAGTACTATTTTATTTTTGGAAAAAGGAATATCTAATGTATGCTAAACTCTGGGTGATGCTGCCTGAATGAAGCAAGCCAGTCCCCAAAAGACCACGACGGTGTCACTTATGGATCTGATGAGCCATACAGACGGAAAGCAGAGTGAGGTAGCTGGGACATGGGGGGAAGGGGAGAGAGAAACTAGTGATTATTGGAGTGAGTTTCAGTTTGACGATGACAAACTTCTGGAAAGATGCGGTGATGGTCAAGAACCTAAGTGTCCCTGATTCTACAACACCATGCACCTCAGAATGGCTACAATGGTAAATTCACCTTATACAGTTAAAAAAAAAAAAGTCATCAGTCAAGGCCCCAATTTGAAGGTTTGTTTTATGTGTACATGTGTGTGTGTGTGTGTACATGTGTGTGTGCCTGAGTGGATTCACATGCACTATGTGATGTAAGTACACAGAGAGGCCAGAAGCAGGCATCAGATCCCCCTAGAGTTGAAATGACAGGAAGTTGTGAACCTCCATACGAGTGCTGGTTACTGCACCTGTGTTGTTTCCATAAGCTTCACTGCAGTCGCCATGTCTTGGGATGTCACTGCATGTAAGGAAAGCCAAGCATGAGGAAACACACCGCTGATAAACCGGTTCAGGCTTGCCTTGCACGCCAAACTTCTCAGCAAAAAAACAACCAGAAGCAAACATGCTCAATTCTTCAACTAGTTCCCTCCCGAACTTTAATATACAAAAGTTCGATTTCCTTCTCTATCAACTTAGGTTCATATCACTTCAGCCTGTGGTCAAAGATACATCCACAAATGTTAGTTACAGCATTTTTAGGTCACTAAGCACATTCTGCGTTAAAGGTAGCCTTGAACCCACAGACCTGGGAAGACCCTGAGTTACCTATCTTTTTGAGCCCTCTCCCTGTAGTCTGAGAAACTGGCCAACTGCAGAGGGCATCCTTCAGATAATAATAATTAATAATAATTAATAATAATAATAATAATAATAATAAGCAGAAGAGACTAAACAGGACTGAACACCCATGGTCATGGGTGATCGAGAACCTCAATGGTAAAGTTAAAGATAAACCCACTCTCTTTTAAGTTCCAAGTCGTGAAAAGGCATAAGGCAGTATACAGTAGTGGGAAACCCTAGACAGTAGACGTTTAAATCCTAGTTCTGCCTGGTACTTAATTATAGAAACTTAAACTCGAGCACATTTCTAAAGTTTTTAAGTTCAAATGATAGGAATATCTTCCTCCCTGGGTGTCCATGAGGGATGCATTCCAGGCCCCTCTTGTAGATAAAAATTCCACAATGCTCAAATACCTTATATAAAATGTCATTGTGTTTGCCCAGGATGTTCCACGTGCTTTTAGTCACTGCTGGAGAACTTAGAATACCTCATCCAATGTGTGGCCAGAAGCTGTACTGTATTGCTTAGGGGAAAGACACACTAAAAATATCCTGTGTATGTTTCATACAGATACAAATAGATCATTTGGGCTTTGGGATTTGTTTTCAAACAGTATGAATCACAGTTGGTTGAGCCCTCAGAGACGACGGATACAGAGAGCTCCCTGTAACCTGCCATTGCATAGGGCAGAGTTCAAAAGAGGTGGAGGCTGAGGAAGGGGGGCTTCGTTCTCTGCTGGGTCCCTCTCTGTGCTTCTGCAGAGGCCCACTGAGCATGCAGGGGCAGACTGCAGTTGACACTTGTGAGTATTTTTAATTGTCCCCCAGAATTTATAATTTTCTGCATTTGGCTTTACAAGCATTTAATGAGGACAGATACTGGCTACATCTGCTAAAGTCCATATTGGTGGTGGTTGTCATTGTCATCACCGTCGTTGTCGTTGTCGCCACCATTGTCGTCGTGGTCGTTGTTGTGTTTCTCAATGCTGGGGCCTGGAGCCTTGCACAGGCTACCCAAGAGCACTAACACTGTCCTTAAGCCCTATATCTTTTTTTTTTAGGTCTTTATTTCCAGGCAGGGTCTCCCTCAATTGCCCAGGATAGCCTTGAACTTGAGACCTTCCCATCTCAGCCTACCAATGAGCTGGGATTATAGGCCAGTTCTTGGGATTTGCTTAAATCGTCAACTCTTACACAATATTATTATTAGGTTTTCAGGCCTCGAAACAAAATACTTTGAGGTATACCTGCTAGTTTCTACTATCCTGCATGCATCATTTCAAATCTCTGAATTCAAAACCACTTCTGTATACAAGACAGCATGTCCTCAGCCATCACAGATGATATGATCACTCAATGGCGATCTTTTTTTTTTCTTCAGTGCTTAGAACTGAACCCAGGACTTCATGTATGCTAAGCATCTGTTATGTTCTCCCCACAGCCCAACCTCTTACAAGTTCTTTTTAAAAATAGTTATCTTACTTTTAATTCTGAGATGGATATGTGCACATAAGCATAGATATCCACGGGGACAAGAAGAGGAGGACATCAGATCCCTTAGAGCTGGAGTTACAGGTGTGAGCCACCTGACATGGACCAAGCTTGGGGTCCTTATGAGAGCAGTATGATCTCTTAGCTGCTAAGCCATCTCTCCATCCTCAAGGTGATATTTCTTTAGCACTGTCTAGGAGCAAGTAGAGTGGACCATGAAGGTCTGCTATTGGAGGCTGAAGCAGGGAGAAACAGATAAAGCTTGGACTTTCTTCACCATGTATGGTGGCCTCAAGCTTGCTGTCATGACCCTGTTACTTATAAGCAGATGGAAGCCTGGTCACTGGTCATTGGTCCTGGGACATCCTCCATGTGGAGTCAGACAAGCCCTGTCCACTTAGCCTTTTGTGGCTATAATTCTAACTGTCTTTGCACCCTTGGGTGCCATGGAAGTAAACTAAGTTAACCGTGGTGTGGGCAGAACCCAAGAGCTGGTGCTTGCCTGTCTTTAAGTCCAGAACTGAGCTCAGGCCCCAGGGAAAGAGAAGCCTGAAAAACCTGGGGAAGTTACTTAGAGTCTTGGTAGCAAACACACACAGTGTTCTAGCAAAGACGAGCACTTCCATACCAGCCATCTCACACCACATCCATCCTGGGTTTCCTCATCTATGAAGTAGAAAAAGAAACAAACAAACAAAGACAACCCTCACAGAAACTGGAAATGTTAGCTGAAGCAAAAGACATCAAACAAAACTTAGCATCTAGCAATTGCTTAATAGCATCGAATAAGATCAGAGGGGTAAAAAGATATGGTGACTTTCTTTTAATAGAGGAAAGGACCAAACTTTAGAAAGTCAATGTGCTGGCTAGTTTTATGTCAACCTGACACAAGCTAGAGTTATCTGAAAGGAGGGAACCTCAATTGAGAAAAATGTCTCCATAAGGTCCAGCTGAGGGCATTTTCTTAATTTGTGATTGATGGGGAGGGGGTTGGGGGGGGTGGTCCATTGTGAATGGTACTATCCCTGGGCTGATGGTCTTGGGTTCTATAAGAAAGCAGGCTGAGCAAGCCATGAGAAGCAAGCCAGTAGGCAGCACTGCTCCATGGCTTCTACATTATTAGTTCCCGCCCTGTTTGAGTTCCTGTCATGGCTTCCTTTAATGACAAACCATGATGTGGAAGCATAATCCAAATAACCGCCCCCAACACACACACACACACACACACACACACACACACACACACACACACACACAAGTTGCTTTGGTCATGGTGTTCCATCACAGCAACATAAACCTAAGATGTCCAAGTAGCCTGTCTAGAACCCCAGATGGAGCAGAGAGCAGAGGCAGGGTTCAAAGCCCATCTGTAATACTCGAATGCCCTGTTCCATAGGATCTGAGACAACATTCTATCCCACGAGTGTATAGAATGTCAACGCCCACTTGGCTGTCATCAATGTCAATCGATCTGCTATGTTTCTGACTTCCACACAAAAGGCAAAAACGTGCTCACAAGAGATCCCTAAATCATCGGAATCCGGCAGGGAAGACAGACAAGTCACCACATCACTATGAGCCTAAGAAATATCCCTCCACCCCATGTGAGCAGTGCCCACTAAGGACAAAGGGTGTGTATCAGAATACAGTGACTTAGCCTCCGTAGGAGAGCCCATGAAGACACACTCTAGCCCAGAGATTTAGAATGTTTCCTTTGTTAGTTATTTTTAAAGTATATTTACTTTTTTAAAAATCTACTTTAAAAATCTCTCCAGTGTGTAGATTACTATTCACAGCACAGCTTACCAAACAAACGGCAAAACAGTTTTGCATATTGACATTATCACTAACATCAGAGATCACCCACAACTGCGTAACGTTTTCGTATCTACTCGGTGAGTTTTTCGCAGCCCTCACACATTTTTGGTCGATTTTATTTTCTTTGATATGCACAAGTCTCATGCCATGTCTGTGCCCACTTCAGCTTTCATTTTGGACTGACTCTGTTCCTTTTGTAGTTCCAGTTTCAAAACCCTGCAGCTGAAAATAAAATTTGAATTAATGCAGCCCATCAGTTTCAATGATTCCATTTTTTTCTTCACAATTTGGTTATAGAATCTACTTTTTTTTTTTAGATTGATTTATTTATTTTGTGTATGTGAGTACACTAGCTGTACAGATGGTTGTGAGCCTTCGTGTGGTTGTTGGGAATTGAATTTTTAGAACCTCTACTCACTTCAGTCAACCTTGCTCGCTCCACTCAGCCCCACTCACTCGCTCCGGTCAACTTCGCTTGATGGCTCAGTTCCTGCTCGCTCTGGCCCAAAGATTTATTTATTATTATACATAAGTACACTGTAGCTGTCTTCAGATGCACCAGAAGAGGGCGTCAGATCTCATTATGGGTGGTTGTGAGCCACCATATGGTTGCTGGGATTTGAACTTAGGACCTTCGGAAGAGCAGTCAGTGCTCTTACCCGCTGAGCCATCTCGCCAGCCCAGTTATAAAGTCTATATCCAATTTGGTTCTGTCATCCTCCGCTTCTGCTCCCAAAGCTGAGCTTGATCTGGAGTGTTGGTTCTCTTGCTCCCTCGGAGACCGTAGCTGGGCTATCTCACAGCAGAACGACATTTAGAATTCTATTTTTCTGGTAGGAATAGCATCTACCTTCACAGATGAGATGGTTGGCCTAGGACATGGTCCAGATGTTCGTTTTCCTTTAGGTTTGATGAGCAGTATTTGCCTCCAGTGTCCAAAGTTTTACTTTTCAGTCCTGAAAGTAGAACTTGGCACCATCTCTGACAACCTGAGCTCATGGTTGGCAGTCTGTACTTTACCAGTAAAACAGCGTCCCAAAGAGTCAAAGCAAAACCAGATGACTGCGTCAAAAGTTGGAGTTGAGGGTCTGGAAATCTCATTGTTTCCTTGCTTTTGTTGGCTGGATAATGACACTTGAATATATATATATATATATATATATATATATATATATATATATATATACATACATACATACATATATATGTTTCTGGCAATGATGTCACTTGGCTATGGCAGGTTTATAAGATTCATTCTAGGATGTAGCACACACCTCTTCTTTCTGGCAATGATGTCACTTGGCTATGGCAGGTTTTTGAGATTCATTCTAGGATGTAGCACACACCTCTTCTTCCTCTTCCATGGGCTTTTCTAATCATAGATGGCTCTCTGCTTCTAATAACTATGGTAGCGAATAGTCCTCCAGACACTATCTCAGTAAATGCATTGTCTCGAGTACAATGACTCTTTTGTCTCTTCATTCTTTTTTTTTTTTTTTTTTAATTCAGCCAAGGACTCTAGCAAAGGTCAAATGGTGCTGGATCTGCAATCTCACTGAGACAGGAAGTCTAAGCTAGGGCCTGGTTTCAGGCTCTTTGTGCTTCCATTTTGTATATCTAAGCAAAAGACTCCTTAATTTTTAGTGGTGGTCATGGTCTTGGTTTGAACACCTTTGGACTTTTTCCTGAGTTTCTTTTATGAGACTCTGAAACCCCTTGCCTAATCTTTCCAATTTATTTTCACACAAGCTAAGCTACGATGATAAAAATATCTTCTGTGACATGGCTAATGTAACTCCTCTCCCCTGAGGATCGTTCATCTCACCCCCCTGAGATTGCTCTGTATTCGTTTTGAATTATGTTTTCAATTTTATCAAAGCATATGTAATTAACAAATAAAAACTGTATCTATTTTAAATATAAAAACGTGACACTATGATAAGCCATCAGTCCTCTGTGTTCATGAGTTCAGTCCTGACAGAGTCAAACAATCTGCAAGGAAAATAGGCACAAAAATCTGCATCTATAGGAAACATGTTCAGACCTTTTTCTGTCTTTTTTCCCCAGGTAACATAAACCAATAATTATTTACATGCCATTTCCATTATATTAAGTATTATAAGTATATAAGGAGATGTGAAGGGTGTGAGATGATGTGCCTAGGTCTATGCTAACTCTACATTGAATTTTTCTTTTCTTGTTCTTGTTTTGAAATAGGGCATCTCTGTATAGCCCTGGCTGTCCTGAAGCTCGCTCTTTAGACCAGGCTGGCCTTGAACTCACATATACCTGTAGTCCCAGCACTTAGGAGGCTAAGACAGGAGGTTTGCTGTGTGTTTGAAGGCAGCGTCCATAGGCAAGGATGGCTCTTTGTCTCAAGCAAGAAGGTAGAGACATGTAGTTAGTATAACTAAAGTTCTATTTTATTACACTGAGGGTTATCACACAAGGTTCACGCTTTAAATTCCTAAGCCTGTCTCCCCAAGGCTGCTCACCTGTGTGACTGACATATCTTAGCTGAAGGTCAAGTCCAGTCTCTAACAGAAGTCTCTGATTCAAGGGTCAGCATCCTGGGGTAGACTCTCCAGTCACAAGGCAGATCAAGGTGATGTCTATTCAGAAGGGCAGAGCAAAGTATTGCTCATGGTCTCTGCTTATATATTGTCTAGTGGGCATCACGGGGTTCTAGGACTGAGTCCGGAGTGAGTGATGTCATCAGGTTCTGGTTACTAGGTGCAGCTTTGGATATAGTGGGGATCCTGATTAAATTATTTTTACACAGTTCTTCAGGCAATTGCAAATCTGGCTAGGTTGCTGGTTTACCTTCAGAAAAACAGAAAAAATAAATAGGACAGTGTTTTCAAGATGCCCCTACCCCTGACAGAGAGGAAGAGCCTGTGATTCGGCAGCTAGGAAGGCATTACAGGCTATCTCCAACCCTAGTCCACTCAGGCTAGGAGAGCTGGCCAGACACCCTACTGAAACCAGTCACACTTCCCATGTGAAGCTGTAGTTACTAGCCTGTGACTTCTGGGCATGTGACCAAGTTAACTCCCCAGGTAAAGATCCCAGGTGTGGCTTTAGATGGCTACAGATTAACTGATTTATTAGCCATTGGAATTGACAAGATCGGGATTCTTATCACATGAAAACAGGGCCCAGTTGCATTCATTATGTGTTAATACCCCTTGTCTGTGCAGATGTGGTCTGCAGGAGGCTTTATGTTGGACTCCACCCCCCACTGCCCCACCCCCCATTTTTCTGCTGTGACCTTGGTCAGTCACTGTTCAAAGCCTGTTTAGTTTCACGGCTGAAGTCTGTAGACCACCTTTTGAGGCCAGTCATCTTCAGGGTCTGGGAAGAGAGACTGTGCCAACTTTGGGATGGAATGGTTTAAGGAGAGTCAGCTCTCAACTCTTGGCACCATCTCTGTCCTTCCTACTTGGCTGTTACTCCATCTGCTTGGGGCTAGCATCCCTTCGCTCACACCTAGGTCCGTTCCAGAAGAAAGAAATTCACATCTCATCTCTGTGCAGACATTTCTTGAAATGTGTTTTCTTTCCCAGTCCTCCTAGGCTCCTGTTGGAGCATGGGCTCTGTTTTACCTCAGCAAGAGTATGAGGCACACCCCTAAGGAACTGTCACACACACACACACACACACACACACACACACACACACACACACACGGCACTCCTGAACAAAGGTAAAGGCAGAAGCAGACATCACTGTGTGCCTTCTTGTCTTGACTCTTTTGGTCTTAGTTTACCCGTATCAGATATTACCCACCACCAACCCCAGCAGACCAGCTAAAGAGTGGGCTTGCACTCTGTCTCGCACCCATCCTCAGGCTACGTCTTTATTCCTTAGGACTTTAGACATTGAAAGGATGACCAGGTTGTAGGGTGCGTTCAGGAAGCAGAGAGGAAATGGGTAAAGGATATAAAGAGATGCCAGGGAGCAGCAGGAGACCCGGGTGTACTGGCTAGTTTTGTGTCAACTTGACACAAGCTGAAGTTATCACAGAGAAAGGAGCTTCAGGTAAGGAAATGCCTCCATGAGATCCAGCTGTAAGGCATTTTCTCAATTAGTGATCAAGGCGGGAGGACCCATTGTGGTGGTACCATCTCTGGGCTGGTAGTCTTGGGTTCTATAAGAAAGCAAGCTGAGCAAGCCGGGGGAAGCAAGCCAGTAAAGAGCATCCCTCCATGGCCTCTGCATCAGCTCCTGCTTCCTGACCTGCTTGAGTTCCAGTCCTGACTTCCTTTGGTGATGAACAGCAATGTGGAAGTGTAAGCTGAATAAACCCTTCCTCCCCAACCTGCTTCTTGGTCATGATGTTTGTGCAGGAATAGAAACCCTGACTAAGACACTGGGGAAGGCTAAATAGCAAGATCTGGGACTAGATTAACCAAGTAAAGGCAAAGAAGGGTCCACAGCAGGAGGAGAGTAGAGACTGAGGCAGAGAGAGGGCAGACCTACCCCTGACTGAGGAGGGGGTGGAGGGAGCCACGCCCAGCCTCACCCACTGTGAAGGGGAGACAGAGGCAGCGGTCAGTCCCGGGCTATCATCTGTGTCATCCTTTTCTACCTTGCTTTCTTTGTATCTTTCCCATCCCCGAGGCAACCTGTGCTAAGCTCCGTTCTCCACCACCTGAATCAGTCAAACGAATTCAGCCAGGATCCTCTCCAGGGACCAGGGTCAATCTCTGAGACACAACCTAGCCACAACCCCACACCCAAGTCACATCTGCACCTGTTCACAGAGCATGTCACTGCGACCTTTATCAACTTCTGATCCCAGCCACAGAACAGAATACCTGGCTGCAGCCACCCCAGCCTCTGTGGGTCCACTGGAAAATTCTCACACTGGTCATTTTCCTCATCTGGGAGCTTTGAGTGTTAGGAGCTTCTCCGCACAGCCACAGGGTTGTTAGGGGAGTCAAACGAATGCTGGAGGGCTCCGGGTTTGAATATCAGCGCTGCCAACCAACAAACAATGTTGCGTCTATGATCAGCTGCTACCTGCCCTCAGTGCTCTCAATGGACCCACCAGGCTTAAAGGCCCACCGTCACTAACTCACTAACTGCACTTCTTGGATGAGCAGCCAGTCCCAACCCAGACTCTTCCCCTGGCCTCTTTTTCCTTCCACCTATCTGTAGCCAGCTCCCAAACCCTTGGGGGTTCCTCCAGGTCAGCATCAGTATAAGTATCACCTAGGGGCTTATGAGAGATGAAAGTTCTCATGCCTCATCCCAGACCCTCGGAATTGGAATTGGGGAATAGAGTCCAGTTTACTGGGCTTAACCAGACCCTACGATGGTTCCAGTTACAGACACAGGCTTGAGCACCACTGTCCTACTCTATCAAACGGTCCGTGTTTCTGACCGCAGTCCCCCCGTTGCTTCCCGGACTTCCAACTTTTAGATGGAATTGTGTTTCCAGTAAGCTCCTTGAGCTGAGGAGGGTAATTCTAAACAGGATTGGCTGGACTGCATGCTGATAGAACAGGGCCTCAGAGCAGGGTGCGGTGTCAGAAAATGGGGAAGGAGAGAGAAAGACATTTCAGGTGACGAAAGCAGTGGGCCACAGTGGAAAGCAAGTTATCTTTTGTAGCTGGAAGGTGGGATTTGATAGGAATTCCAGGGTGTGCATGGCTGAATCTCAGCCAGCTGGAGCCCCCAACAGATGGTTTGAACAAGGGATTGTATGTTCACCAATAAGACTGGCAGTCAGATGCAGTGGGTAAACAGTATATTCCTGGAGGACTTCTTATCATGGAAAAAAGAGACTAAGAGGCAGAAAAAAAAATCACAGGAAAAGGGGAGCTAGATGATGTAGTGGTCCATGAAGCAAAGGGTACTGAGATGGCTTTTACACATCTGGTCTCTTGGTGTTGCCTTGTTTTGTTTGAGACTATGTAGCAATGGCTGGCCTAGAACTCATGTACTGCTGGATTAGGGATATCTCTTCAGGGATCAGGAAGGCCTGCTCAAGTCACCTCTAGTCTGATTCTAACCGCTGTTCGGCCTCCTCTTGCTGCTGTCTCCCTGAGATCCTACCTTCAACCTTACTTTCAAGACAAAAGAAGTCCTCTCCCATGTTGGAAAGCCGCTGGTTGCTGGGGATAGACTCTTCTTGGAGTTAGAGCTCCAGGTTTCACCCCGTCCTCGCATATGGACCCAGAAAAGCTCGTTAGATGGACGACAGCTCTATCTGACTCGGTGCTCAAAGGATCAGCCAGCATTGCATTCCAGCACCGCCCTAGATGCTCGCTGATACAGGCTTGGACACATCTTTCCACCTGTGTGCAAATGTGCAAAGCTTCTTCTTGGTTTGAGCTCCTCTTTCCAGCATCAACCCACCCGGTCCATGTTCCTTGCCAGTTCCACCAGTGGGTGGTCCCTGCTACAGCACAAATACACAAGGAGACACCTACTCTCTCCTCACCCACAAGTCTTTCTGAAGCGCAAACACCACAGCCTCAGGACCAGCTGGGTTCAGAGCCTGCTGGGAAACTCTGGCAAAAAAGGTGGTTTATGCAGAAGAGCTCTTGGCTGCTGGGTAAACAATGGAAGATTCTTCAAGGAACACTGGCTTAGCCACAAAACAATAGATCAAAGAGAGCCCTGGTCAGCCAAAGGAGGGGACTAAAGAAAGAAGAAAGGGTTGTTTCTGTTCCAGCTGGGAAGCACCTGCAGTGGAAGGACTGGGAACCTGAAGGTCTTCTCCTATCAGTGGTCCTTGATCTGGAAGGAAGTTCAGCCTAGAACTGAAGCAGAAGGCAGGCTGGACCAGAGGAGATGCACAGACATCTTAAGGAAGTGCAGAGGAAAGCGGCAGGGGTTGAACACAAGAATGAGGAAGTCATCACCCACCCAGCTGAAGCTGGAGGACAAGTGGAAAATCACTGCCCTGTGCAACACACACACACATGCATGCACACACTCACACCACACTCACTCACATCACAGACATACCACACACATACTCACACACAGATGCACGCATGCATGCACACACTCACACTCACTCTCACACTACACACACTCACACCACACACATACTCTCACATACACACCACACACTCACACATACTCATACACACACACACATACACACCACACACTCAGACACACCACACACAGACACACTCACTCTCTCACCACACACACACACACACACACACACACACACACACTCACTCCTATAGCCTGCCGGTGGGGTCAAGTCCTAGAAACCACCTTGAAAATACATTGCTGCCTGCTCCCTCTCTGACTGTCCATCAGATGTTTTCAGTGCCTCTGTCAACCTGGGAATAGTCATGAGTCAGACGCTGATCAGAAAGGGGAGGGGACGGAAGGGAAGGGAAAGGAAGGGGAGGAGAGGGGAGAGAAGGGAAGAAGAGGAGAGGAGAGCCAGCCTACAAAGTAATGCCTGTGATTTTTAGAAGAAAAACTCTGCAACCCACAGCCTGGAACACATGGTCCACCTGCAGGGCCAGAGGAAGAGGTCAAGTTTATGGCCCCAAAGTTCCAAGAAATGGATGTCCAAACGGGAACTCCCAGGAACCCCTGCTTTACACCAGTCCTTTCACCATCTGCTCCTGGCTCCCCACTTTACTGAGACTAGGAAATCAACAACCAGACAGACATATGGAATGATCCTACTGACGATATGCAAATCTCCTCCCGATTTTTCAGCCTGGTAAAAGCTAGGATGTACTCACATCACTCTGAGGGGTAGAAACGGACAGATGGGACACACAGCTCCATAGTTAGGCCACTAAGAAAGATTCAGCCTGTTTTCTAGTCCGATGACATAGACGCCATCTTCTGCTCACTCCCCCTCCTTTTCTCTGAGGTCCTGCTGGCTTTTCTTTGATGCTGTCTCTTTCATGTGTCCCTGTCTTTCTGATGTCACTGGCTCCAGCCAAACTCACATCACCGTGCTCCTATTTTTCATGGCCTGACGTGTCTTCCCAGCCCTGGTCCTGCTTTCTTCCTGGAGTTTAGAGACAGACTCCTCGTTACTCAACAGATGGAGTCTTCTGATAGCACCCCAGCCCAGCTGCAGGCGGGGGGCATCTCCCACCTTCTATGCACCCCATCATCACTCAACTCCCCAGTATCCTCCAATACCTCCCCACCCCCTTGGCCAATGCAGACTTCACCCCTCTGCACCTCCCTGTTCTGAGTCACAAGGCAGGAAATCCACAACTTGACTTAACTGTTGGGGATGAAGTACTCCGTTTCCTATAGCAACTTGTTAAACCTTGATGGTCTGTTTCACAAATACAGCTTGTGGCTGGTAATTTTTTTCAACTTGAGCATACTCTGGGTGTGTCTCTGATGGGTTTCCAGAAACAATTAGATCACCGGGGCTCTGACCTAATCAATGGATTAAATGATCTTTTGAAGGACTCATAATGCAATGCCATGATTAGGAAGTAGTGAAAGATGGGAGGCGGGGCCTACTAAAGAAAGTACATAAATGTGTGCATATTCATGGGGTTCCATCTCACCCTGGATTCCTTTTCTCTGCTCCCCATTCACCATGACAAAACTCCTCTTCTATATGGCTCCGGCTATCACAATGCTTTGCCCAACACATGAGGCTGAGCAACTTCAGACTGAACTCCATGAATCTGTGCCAGAATGAATCTCTCATTCTTTAAGTCGGTCTTTTGGATATCTTGTCATAGCAACACAACACTAACTGACACCTAACCTAGAACCAGAATGGAGCCAGGCCATGGTGGTAATGGCTCTCCCTCCTTTCAAGGTTCTGGGAGTTGTGCTACTCACAGGAATAACACATTACTCCAGGAGCTGACAGCTCAGAGAAAAACTCTCTTCTACTTCCCCCATGTACACATGGGAAAGGCTTCCAAACCCTTCCAAACCGGAGCTTCCGGGATGAAGATGCTACAGGAGATCTGGCTTATAGAAAAGGCCAACCTGCAGAAAGGAGGTGAAAGTCAAGGTTAGGCAGAGAGGATGAACCACATCATAGGATGGACCAAACTTGAGCTCAGCCCACGGGCAATGCTGGTGCAAACCCATCTGCCAGAACTGGCCAATGCCAACCAGGAAGACCAAGCCTTCCACACGTACATGACCAGTCATCACTGCAGAGAGGCCAGAATGCACATGGCCTCAGACAAGAGGTCATCTGCGGCAGCTATGAGCACCCTAGCTCCATGGCTTGCCATGATGTGAAGACCCATCTAGGTTGGTGTGATGATGTGCCTGGCACGAGGCTGGCGCTCACACGTGAGTGCTGCCCCGTCCCTGTTGCGACAGGTAGAGGAAGAGTTAGGATGCGTCCAGGTCATATTTATTGGCCACCTGCTGTCAGTCAGAGCAAGTGTAAGAACCAGATGTTAGGTATTCAGTAGGCAGCCATGAAAGTAGGTACCATAAAAGTTAAACAGAAGAAAGGGAGGAGATTCAAAACAAAGGAGGAAGAAGTACTACTGGTCGACCCAGGGAGCAGTCAGAAAAGGTCAAAACCAGAGGGCATGAAAGTGAAGCAGAAGGGAGGGGAGGTCAAAGAGGTGACAAACCTCTGTAAGGCAGGGCTGTGTGCTGAGCCATCAGGCTGAGGTCTGATTAAATCTCACCCAACTTAGAGGCACAGAAAGGCTGGTGACAGAGGGACAAGACACACATTTTCCTGGGATTATTACCAGCAAACATATAGGTAGGAGAAATTCCATAGGAAGAGTGGCCTAATGTTGTTTATAGAGGAAAAGAGGTGGGGGGAAGACCACAGTGTTTCTGTAGATCAAAAAAAAAAAGACAAATATATAGAATATTTACCAGTCCTACTAGAAATAAACCTTCTTTAGATCCCAATTTAAGCAAGCAGAACACCTGTTGGCTGTCACAGTATAACTGGGAAAATGTAAACAATGACTAAACAATTAATTTATAAGGAACTGAAGCCTGAAACAGCAGAATAAACTTGAATCATTCCTATGAGCCTAGAGAGCAAGAGATACGGAAATCCTTATAGATGAGATGTCGTGACATCTGGAATCTGCTTCTGAAATAATTATGGGACAATGGAGGCATGTGTGGTACAGATGAAAACAGACTTCAGAAGTAGAGGCAGGAAGATTAGGAGTTCAAGGTAATCCTTAGCTTCGTAAGGAGTTCTAGGCCAGCCAGGGCTACATAAAATCATATCTCAAAACAAAACAAAAGCAAAAGACATAAACATACCATATAAAAAAGCTAGAGGCAGGGGGGGGGGGTGTCTTCTAGAGAACTGTATCAAGGGTTAAGAGTGCTGGCTACGAGGGACCCAGGTTCAACTCCAGGCACCCACACTTCACAGTTATCTGTAGCTCTAGTTCTAGGGAGATCCAGTGTCCTTGTCTAGCCTCCTAGGGCAAGAGGCGTGCAATGGTGCACAGACATGTGTACATGCAAGTGATACACAGACATACAGGCAGGCAAAACAACCATAAGAAAAATGCTGGCTTTTTCTTTTTTTAAGGAATGCTAAACATGGCAGTTTGGTTATATATGCATTTGGATTTATGTAGGGGACAAGGCCATGCAGGGACCCCATTCGGTGTTTATCTTTTATTTCAAGGATTAAGTGTTTGTTGACTCTTGCCTTGTCCATTGGTTTTTTGGTTCTGACGTGGTTTTTTGTTTGTTTGGTTTTGGGGGGTTTTTTGTTATTGTTTTGTTTTTTGTTTTTTGTTTTTTGTTCGTCTGATGTTGCTGACTTTTGATACAGAAATAATGCAGGGGCTGGAGGTGCTGCCACATATAATATAGTTTCTAGTCTAAGGCACCGATCTTCACCACAATTAAAGGAAGCAGGGAAAGGGGAAGGTGGAAGGAAGAGGGAGGGGATGGGGAGAGAAAAGAGAGGGGAAGGAGAAGGACCTAACAGCTTGGCTGCACACACACACACACACACACACACACACACACACACACACAGTTACCCTCCACCTTTGTTTTCCCAAGATTGTCCTGTCCCCCCCCCTCCCCCCAGGGAGGCTGGCCAATTCCAGTAAGACCCATTGCTGTAGTAGTTCTGGTAGCCACAGGGCTTAGGGGAGGGAGGCTGTGGGCCTGAAACTTCTGAGAAGTCAAGGAACGCTTTGGTCCAGGTATGACAGGCACAGATTTCCACATTCCCGAATTCCTGTCCTCTCCTTGCTGGAAGCTTAGCCCCAGGCTATACTGGTAAGGAAGGCTAACAGGTCTGGGAGCATTCCTGTTCCTGTCCATCTTGGCCCCCTTCCTTGTGAGACTGCATGAGAACAGGACAGATCACCCGCCTCTAATCCCAGCCTCTCGTCTGTGACGAAACACTGCTCTACCTTAACAAACCCATCTCCCTCTGTTTCCTAGCACACCAGGAGCTTTTGATCACAGAGCTCAGCTCAGGCGTCTGGAAGATTCCCCCCCACATCAGTCTCTCTTGGCCTTGAAGACTGAACCATTCAAAGGATTCACACTCCGTCTACCTCGCAAGTCCAACACTCCCCCAGCACAGCCTGGGATCATGTGGCATGTTTTTTTGTTAAGTAGTACAAGAGGGAGGTTTGTGAATCTGATGGCTTCTACTGATACTTTGCCTGTTTTCACAGAAGAGCCATCTTGTCTTCACCCTCTTAATCTTTCTTTGAACTTCTACACAGTTTTGAGGCTTGTCTCAGTACACAGTTTTTCTTCTCTTGTTCTCTCACCCTATAGACAGACGGCATCCCCTATAGTCCTTCTTCTCTCCCTCTATAAATAGACAGCATCCCCTATATACCTTCTTTTGTATATAGGCTGCACTCATATAAACCTCTACCCCTATAGATAGTACCCATATAGACCTTCTCTGCCCCTATAGACAGAACCCCTATAGACCTTCTATTTCCCTCCCCTATAGTCAGAACCCCTATAGACTTTATTTCCCTCTATAGACAGCATCCCCTATAGACCTTCTACTCTCCCCTTATAGACAGTACCCATATAGACCCTCTCTACCCCTATATACAGCATCACCCTATAGACCTTATTTCCTTCTCCTATAGTCAGAAATCCCTATAGACCTTATTTCCCTCTATAGATAGCACACCTTATAGACCTTCTTCTTTCCCCCTATAGACAGCACCCTTTTAGATCATCTTCTCTCCTCCTACAGAGAATTCTCCTCTAAAGACCTTCTTCTGACTCCCAATAGATAGACAGCATCTGTCTATAGATCTTCTTTTCTGCCTCTATAGGCAGCATCGGCTTGCTAATACATTGATGTCATTCACCAAAAGACAGTACTCTGAAAAGACAGCAATGGGACACTCAGTAAACACTCTTTAGTGACAGACACTCAGAGAGGAAAGGACCAGCTTTCAGAACTGCAACTAGCCAGTTAGAAGGCAGTTCTTGCTTCTCGGAACTGTAGTTTGTCTCGCTGTAATACAAAACACAGGAACAAAATTGTCCCTGGGACCATGTTCCTGCTTCAAATGCTTTCATCTTTCCCATTTACTGAGTACATCAGGTGACTCTAGCACCTGCTTAATGGTATGTGGATGACTTCGGAAAGCAAAGTAAGGTAAACCACCAAGGATAAATACATGAGAAAAATCTATATGAGAAACACAAATGGCTGCTAAATATATGAAGAGATGTTCAACTTCACTAGCAGATCAGGGAAATTAACACTGTTAACTCCGAGCAGAAGCAGACAGATCTCTTGTGAGTTTAAGGCCAGCCCAATCTACATAGAGAGTTAGTTCCGGGACAGCCATAGCAAGATGCCATCTCTCCTCCATCAAACTGGTAAATTATAAGAGATGCGTGATAGCAGCTGTCTCTGAGGGGGTGGACGTTAATTCAACCGGCTTTGTGGGGACGATTTCATATTGTCTACCTAAGTAAGGGTGGTACCCTTGGATCTAGAACTGTGAGCCCATGAAATATATTCACACTCTGTTGTCCCACTGTGTATAGGGAGAGGGAGGGGCTATACTCAAACTCATTTTCTACAGGGCAGTACGTTAAAATATGTTTTACCCAGAGACTGGTCAAAAGCACTTAGATTCTCTTTGCAAACCTGCTCCTAGGGCTTGCAAAGATAAGGGAAGTTGAGCTCTTCTCCTGCTCAGAAACTGTCATTTTCACTTGGCAGCATCCCCTGAGCAAGTCCCTCCCCCATCCCTCCTCTGCCTCTAACAGCTGGATGGGTTTCAAGATGGAAGGAAGTTCCTTTCTCTACCTTCCCTGACACCCTTCAAAATGGGAGCGAGAAATTGGAGGAAATCAGACACACAAAAAGAGAATCCCCCATAGAGATACGGACTCTCTGAGTTGACATCTTTTTTTCCTATCCGTGAGGCAAACATGCCATCTGGGCGGGAAAACCAGAAAACCCTGAGCGCTGGGAGAAGCCCACAGGTCTCCCTTGCCCGGAACTTCCTTCTGAGCTTCAGTATTTCTTAGAGTCTAAACAGGGAAGGGGTTGGCGGGAATTTCGGGTCAGCTATGGTACAAGGAAAACAAGCCCATTAGTATGTAGTCAGCTATTTATCTTCAAGTCTAAACAAGACCCTGAGCTCTGAAGATGGGGGACTGCCTGACGAAGAAGAAAGCTGGGTGCCCAGGGGAAATCTCAGTCCTTAGCAGAAAATGCATTTCAGAGCACAGGTGAGAGAGAGCACGATGAGCTAGACACAAAACATAAATTTTAAAGGCCAGCAAGCAGGTTCTCAGAACACATTCATGATTAACTGAAAAAGAAAATGCTGGACTGAGCCCATCCACTTTCTTCTATGTTGGAAGTTTTGTTGACCTTAATTTTTTTTAACATATTCATCTCTGTATAAGTACAGACACAGACAGAAGACTGTCTAGCTAACAGCAATTGGGAAGCGTTTTTATGGAAATAAACTGCACACAGATACTATAGCAAACAGTTGACCCTTAAATACACACACAAATCCAATACAGAGAGCTGGCCATTCCAGGGACGAGAAGCCTTGAACACCCTATCTGTTGAGCGTTTTTTGATTTTTTTTTTTTTCCCTCGTTCTGGTCAACCCTGCTTGCTCTTGCCCCGCTAGCTCCGGTCGGTCCCACTTGCTTTCTCTGGTCCCAGGATTTGTTTATTATGATTATTCATAAGTTCGCTGTAGCTGACTTCAGATGCACCAGAGGAGGGCGTCAGATCTCATTACGGGTGGTTGTAAGCCACCATGTGGTTGCTGGGATTTGAACTCATCACCTTCAGAAGAGCAGTCGGGTGCTCTTACCCGCTGAGCCATTTCACCAGCCCCTGTTGAGCATTTTTTATTGCAGGGGCCCAGTGTTTTTTCATAGACACAATCTCATGACTACACTTGACATTCCCAGGATGTTCCTAGAGGCAGCTACTGTCCCCATGTTCCAACAATGAACAGTAGGACATCAAAAAAATGAAACCAGCTTGTTGAAGGTCACTGAGTCCAGCAAATATGCAAGGTCTGTAGGCAAACAACAGGGAAATCTGAGAAGGTCCAGGGGTCTGTAGCACTGATGGAACAATTCTGTCTGGGCATTTCTACCAACTGTTCTGGATATATTCTGTCCTGGATGTATCCTGTTTTGGCTACATTGTTTCTCTAAGGTGCATGGCGGTAGAGCTGTGGCTTTGCTCCTAAGACAGCTCTGTGATGCAGAGACTTCAGAACTGGTTTGCCCAGAGTCCTAGTTCAACAGGTGGGAGGAAGTGAAAAGGTAGGGGCCCAGGGCCTGCCAGCAGAGCCACCTCACAGCAAAATCCAGTCCTTGGCTTCTCATGCTGTCCTAATTTAGGTGTCAGATTAATCCCTACTCTGAGCATAAGCCAGAACCCCACACTCCGTGTAAACAGCAACTCACCAATGAAATCCCGAAGACATTTTCTCAGTGACTCCTAAAATTCATTGCTCCTTCATCCCTAAAAGGTCACTCAAGATCTAGCCCCTCCTCTTGACCTGTTTATCCTGGATGAGACTCTTCAAGGAAGGCTTCATGTTCTCTCACTCCTGGCCTTCTGTCTACCCTGCCTCTGTCTCTAGCTCTCTGTTTCTCTGACTCTGTCTCTCTCTTTCATTCATTTGTTTTTGTTTTCCAAGACAGGTTTCTTGTTTGTTTGTTTGTTTGTTTGTTTGTCTTTTTCTGGAACTTGCTCTACAAACCAGGCTAGCCTTAACTCAGAGATCTTCCTGCTTCTGCCTCCTAAGTGCTGGAATTGAAGGCGTGCACCACCACTGCCTGGCTACCCAGCATCTCTCTTCAAAATAACTCTACTCTATACCATTCCTAACCTACCCAACTCATTTTTCTGCATCCCCAATCAGACCATGAACTTCATGTGGGCCCTGACCTATCTTCACTACTATATTTCTAGCTCCTAGCAAACTACTCGGGTGTAAATAACTGATCAAATCAACATTTGAACTCAGTTAACACAGCTTTGGTAATGGCAGGCCAGTCACAAGACACTGCAGACAGATCGAGGAGTTAAGGCCTCCTGCCTTGGTATTAATTACAGTCTATTCATCCACAGTAATTTTTATGCACACAGGTTTCTTACATAAGCACAGACATGGGGGGTGATATTTAAGGGGAGGGGGTCTTGGCTGCATACAACTGAAGCAGGACATCTGTCTCTGCTCACTCTTGCAGTGACAGATTCAAAGTGGTCTCACAGCTGCTCCTTCACGAGAATAAATAGACACGAAAGATTCTCCATTGCAAAGGAGCCGAGGATCTGCCCTCTTAAGACAACTCTCAAGGAGATCCCAAAGCTCTTCAGGACAGTGACAAGAGCAGAGAGGGGACAGGTTTTCCTTTTCTTTGTCCTTGACCTCAAAAGAACTACAAATAATGCAGCTTCTATCCCTTTGACATTATCATCTCAAGCACACACACACACACACACACACACAATCACCATCCACACTAGCAGCCTCTGATACCATCACCCCCAACATCATAATCCCAACACCATCACCCCACACATGACATCACTCCCCAAAACCATCATGGCACCATCACACCATCTCTCCCTCACACCATCACCCCATTACACTCCCCACCCCGACCCATGCCATTACCCTTCAACAGCATCATCCCCGACAACATCCACACATCACCACCCACACACATCATCACATACACACGCATGCCATCATCCTGGGCTCTCAGAGTTGGTCCAGCAAGAAGACTTGCTGTAAATGCAAATACTGGCCCCACCTTAGACACAAGGAACCAGAATCTCTGGGGATGGGGGCTGGCCACCTGTGTTTTCTCAAGGCCTAGAGGTAAAAGTTAAGCCTGCCTCTTTATCTTTACAGCACTTGCTGCAAGCTGAGTTCTCTTGTTTATTTATTTAAACACTTTAGCTCTTTCCTTTCTCCTGGAAGGATTTCAATTGCATGTAAACAGATAGCTATATGCTCCCTGTACCTTCTAGGTTCTCATAAAGATCTATCCAGTCATAAACAATTCTCCCTCTATCTGTTAGTTTTCCCACTGCCCAGAAGCTGCTCCTGAACCATCCAGGAAGGAGTTAAACCTCCTTGTGAGTCATTTAGTCAAGCTTTCATTATCTTAGTGAAAGATAAGGCTCCAAGGACAGGAGATGAGACACAACAGCTTGGTACAACTTTTTAATCCCCTTCGCCTAAATGGCACAGGCTGGAATGCTCACTTACAACTGTGGTGAGCCCACCTTTCCAGACCTCAGGTGCTTGATATGATTCCAGACTGGGGACATCTCAGGCTCACCCTCAGGTCCTGAGGGCTAATCTCTCTGTGGCCTTGACTTCATCCAAGCAATCAACCACCCAGCACATTGCACCCAGGGAGGTGGGAATCAGATGTCACTAGGATATGCCCAATCCAATTTGATGGTACCCAGCATCGGGGCTTAACAGTCCCTCCTTAGTAGACTGAAAGGTGGGTCTTAAGAAGAAGTAAAAGAAATGGCCATTCCTCAAAGAAAGGTTAGGGGCAGCTACTAGCTCCAAGCCACACTCCCTTTGTCCCATGTGCTCTTAGTACCTACCCAAGATATCTAGACAAGGATGCCATCTTCTTCACAGAAGGAAACTGAAGCTCAGAGAATGAATGTTCCAAGGCTAAACAGTGACCCTTGACCTCTAACCCATCTCTGATCCCAAAGTCTTTCTTTTATCGTTTTTTATTGTTATTTTGTTGATGCAAGATCTTACTATATAGCCCTGGCTGGTCTGGAACTTGACGTGAAGACCAGGATGGCCTCCAGCTCCCAGAGATCCATGTGCTTCTGCCTCCCAAATTAAAGGCAAAACACTGGACTCTGAGAGGTGACTCTGTAGTCAAGAGCACTTGATGCGGGCTGGAGAGAGGGCTCAGCGACTTAGAGCACTGACTGCTCTTCCAGAGGTCCTGAGTTTAATTCCCAGCACCCACATGGTGGCGCACAACCATCTGTAATGAGATCTGATGCCCTCTTCTGGTCTGTCTGAAGACAGCTACAGTGTATTCATACACATAAAATAAATAAAAGGAGCACTTGATGCTTTTGTAGTAATAATACTAATCTTAGTGGTAATAGTAGCAGTAGTATAGTAGTAGTAGTAGTAGTAGTAGTAGTAGTAGTAGTAGTAGTAGTAATGACATACAACACAATTCTTGGCAACCTAAATTCCTTCTCGACCTTGACCTTCTCAGAGGAACTCTTCATACTCATAGCTTTCCCCTCTTCCTGTCCGAGTCCTCCGGACTTGAGTCCACCACTCTTCTCCTCCTGAACTCGCCCTGGCCCTTCTTGGGACAATTCATTTTAAGCCAGGCTGTGGAACACCCTCACAGCCTTCACCCCACCTCCAAAGAGGGAAAGGACAGAGTCACTGACAATGTGGCAACTAGATCTGGACTGTCCTGTCATTTCGTTTCCAGCAGCCAACAGCTGGTCATATCCTCCAGGCTTTCCATCAGGTCCCTCTGGTCTACAGGGAAGAGAAAGTAATTCCCCAGTTACTCCACCAGTGGGATGGAGAGATGAAGAATTCCAAGGCTGCAAAGGCCAAGATGCCCTTCCTCTGCCTCTGTTTCCCACTTCTACAACCCTCTCCCATCCAAAGTCCACTTAACTTCTGTCTTGAGGCTTCATAGCCAAAGTAAAGATGGGGAAGGCCCACTTGGTACATTTTTCTTCTCACCCCACTGAGCCTCTTGCCAAAGTGAAATTTAAAAAAAAAAAGTGAGATTACATAACCCACAGTTACAAACATCACATGTATGAAGAAGTAGCAAGAGACAGAGGAGGGTCTACTAGTAGTAATGGCACTGTCCTAAATGGAGTTGCTCACCTGCTTCCTGAGATGCCTTTAAACCTAAAAGGATACAGAAAGGCTGAAATGAGTTTGGGTATGTAGGCTAGGAAGAAATAAGCTCCTAACTTGGAGCATTGAAAACTTCAGCCAATTCAAAGAGAGCCACTGTACATCCTTAAGCTAAAGAATCCAGAGGAGGAGGAAGGATCGTGGCAGGCATGGCAGAGGGGTAGTGCAGAGAAAAAAGGAGAACTCTGGACAGAAGCAAAGGGTGGAAACACCTGCCAGTGCCGAGCAAGAATCAGCCCTGGCTTTGCAGAGCTGGAACTCCCAGATCTTGTTCGGCTGAAACATGTCTGGATGTTCTGCATGGTGGACGCGGGGCAATCACCTCGTGATTCACACTGTCCGGTCCACAGACAGCTTGGGCGGGAAGGAAAATCATCTAAAAACTCTGGAGGAAAACTAAAAAACAAGAGTGCACACTCAGAGCACACAGCCAGATGAGGAAACGATATGACGACCCAATCAGTCATCCCAAACACTGTCAACCTCTGCCCCTGGAGCAGAGGGGAGCCCCGGTGGAGAGACCAAGCTCTCTGAATCACACTGTCTTCTCCAGGAGTCACCGTGTCTCACTGGATGCCCAGCCCCTGTTTATACACCAGAACTAACCCACAGGCCATGGCACCCTTTGCAGCCTAGGCCAGGTACAGTCAGAGCATGCCTGTAGTCTAGTAACCCCTTCTGGGGGCCCAGATCCTGTGACTCCCACGTACGCACACAGAACCCTGATTGCGACAGTAGGTTAA
The DNA here is from genome assembly GCA_902729485.2 of Mus minutoides. NCBI lineage: Eukaryota > Metazoa > Chordata > Mammalia > Rodentia > Muridae > Mus > Mus minutoides. The sequence goes on from LR749690.1 coordinate 1,567,863, forward strand.
AGTTCAGAAACTGCCTGGTGCAAACGTCCCAGGGATCAGCTGCACCTTCGCTGGCAGATAACCCCAGTTAGCAGAGAACACTCGGCAGTGCTTCTGAGCTATCCTTCCTTCCAGCAACCTGGCTCATGAAGATCCCTAACCAGTCTTTCCAGTACTGATCCCCAATTACAGCTGGATTAACGGAATCTTAATATTTTTTTCCAAAATAAACAATGATCCCCATGCTCTACTGTCCAGCATCACCGTCTAACTAATTTGCAGTAAAAAATAAACCACTGGCCATCTGCTTAAAGGTAAGGGCTCAGAAGACCATCTCTCCTCCCAGACTGCTTTCAGAATCAGGGTTTGGGATCCACCAAGCAGACCCGAGACATGTTGACTTACTGAGTCAGCCCTGAGCCCCAGTGTTGGCAAGGAGGAAGTGGATTGTGAACTCTTTCTAGAGGACCTGAGCTTTGTCCTCTAGTCAAAACATTCACAGACCCAGAATCTTTAATGAAAAACCTGTAGCAGGGGCCATGAAAACACTCGGGAGGATTTGTGCCCAGGGCTAACTGATTTGGAGGAAGCAGAAACGAGCCCCCCCCCAGCCCCATCTCCCCCAAATGAGAATCATGCTTTCATTAGACCTAGCAACAGATTTCAAAGGCAAAAAGCAAACCTCAGCAAAGAAAAAAAAAAAAAACAAAAAACCTTTATTGGCTCCAAGACATCTCAGTGCAGTCCCACATTAGGTGGAACATGACAAGAAGCTCAGATTCCTGAGAGGAGGGAGAGAAGGATGGAGCAATGATGTGGGTTGTGGGGTTTGGACGAGGATCAGGGGACAACGGGCTTGAGTAGGATTTGAATCGGAACAGAAAGCAGCTGTGGTTCCTCAGGTCTTCACATACCCTCTCCAGCCTGTCTCCTTGCACACAGTCCCCTGGGCTATCCCACCCACAGCTTCAACTGCTACCTGCATAGCGTGACTCACAAGCCTTATCTCCAGACCTGCCTCTGGATCCTCGGCTCCCGGATCCAACACTGCAGCCATTTCCTTCACTGCCCCAACTAGCTACCCAGATCCACCTCTCCTAGCCTCTTCATCCTGTGTACCTACCAAACAACCAGACAGCCTGGGCTCTCCCCAACTTCCTCTTCCTCACACACACCCAAGACCAACTGGCTACATTGTCTAATTGTCTCCTCCCCTCTCCAGCAGCCATTCCATCTTCCACCCAGGCCCTTACTATTTCTGTTACCTTTTACTCAAGTCTCCCAGACTCTAGCCTTGGTGCCCCACTGATCTGTCATAGCAGGTGGGGGTCTTGTTAAGCCAGCCTTCTGCAGAAGGGACCTTTGCTCGTGAATGCACATGAAACCCTGTTCTGGAACAGATCCGCAAACAAAAAAAGGCCAAGGCTTTGCCCCCAAGGCCCCGAGCTTTTTGTTTGTGGAGCTTTTTTAAATGAGGATTTTAAGAGCTCAGCATGTTCTTAGCAAGACTAGTTAAGAGGTGAAGATGCCAGATGGTGTGTGTGTGTGTGTGTGTGTGTATGTTGTAAATGACACCCATAGATAGGCCACCCAGTAACACCTGATGTGGAATACCACCCTTGGGCACCCTGTTACCTGTCCCTGCTTCTCCCTGGCTCTCCTTAGGAGACTTTCAAGATGAAGCCTATGGCCCTTCTAGCCTCCGGCTTAACGTTCCACTCAGGTTTGGACCGTTTGAGGGCAACTGAATGGTACCCGCTCCACCACCACCACCCTCCCCCGCAACCCCCGACTTCAGTGTCTAGATTTCTGATCTCCTGGTGGTACTAATTCTCCACCTGAAGTAATTTTGTTCCTTGGGGTATATTTGGTGATATGTGTTGACATTTTTCATGGGCAAAGCCTGTTGGGGGAAGACTTGATAATACTAGAAGTTGCGGGGGGGGGCAAAAAGGCTGTGTACATGAAAAAAAATGCAAGGAACAGGACTCACCTCACAGGACTGCACAGCCCAAAACATCCAGTGCTAAGACTGAACCTCCTGAGCTTAGCCTTCCCCCATGCCTTCAACAGTTCTCCTTCCTCTGTGAAAGGAAGGAAAGCAGCCACTACCTCTGGTCCTGGGCTCTTTGGTTGATTATTATGTCACTATGAACTGTTGAGCCCCTTCCTCAAGCTCCTGAAAGGTCATTGATGTCTCCCCTTATGAGACTACCCTATTCCAAGCCATAAGGTCTCAATGACTAACATGTAAGGAGAAAAGTCACTGAATTTGATCACAGCCAGGAAGTCCATCTGTGAATGCTGCCCATTCTCAGTTTTTATTGACACAACCATTAGTGGCATGTAACCTGGAATCATCTACAAAGAGGACGAAGCCGCGGTTGAAGACTTGCCTCAATCAGATTAGCATGAAGCCATGTCTGTGAGAGATTGTCTTTATTGATGGTTGATGCTACTCCCCACTGTGGGCAGTAGCATCCCTAGATAGTTGGGTCTGGGCTGATGAAGAAAGCTGACTGAACACAAGCTAGAGAGCCAGCTAGCAAGCAACGTTCTTGAATGGCTTCTGCTTCAATTCCTACCTTAGCTTCTGCTCTAGATTCTCAGTGATGGGTTGTGACCAAAAGCGTGAACCAAATAAACCCTTCCCTCCCACAAGTTGCTTTTGAAAAGCGTATTTTATCAAGGCAACAACAACAACAACAACAAAAAGCAAACTAGAATTGAGATTGGTACCAGGACAGCGGGCTGTTGCTGCGAAGGACCTAGCCATGTTGTTTTGCTGGGAAATTAGAAAGGTTGGGAACATGGAACTAGAAAAGCTGTTCAGTACTCAGAACTTAGTGGGTGTTAGTGGTTTGAATAAAAATGGCCCCCATAGGCCCACAGGGAATGGCACTGTTAGGAGGTGTGGCCTTGCTGGAGCAAGTGTGGCCTTATTGGCGGAAGGGTATCACTGTGGGCAGGCTTTGAGGTCTCAGCTGCTCAAGCTATGCCCAGTATGGTTTTCCTTCCTGCTATCTGCTGGACCTAGATGTAGAACTCTCAGCTACCTCTCCAGCACCACGTCTGCCTGCATGCTTCCTGTAAAGATGATAATGGATTAAACCTCTGAACTTGTTGTAAGAGTTGCTGTGATCATGATGTCTCTTCACAGCAACAGAAACCCTAGCTGAGATGAGATTCTTCTGTGCAAGCTTGAAAGCGAATGATGCTGAGAGAAATGCAGACAACAGAGACCAAGCTGGTGAGGGTGCCAAGGGAAACACAGACTCTATCAGGACCATATTTGTGTGATATTTTTGAACTTAGAGTCTGTGGTTGCAAGAATCAACAGTGACCAACTACAGAGCAGCCCCACTGACATGAAACTTTCTGCACTTCACGGGGACCATGGGCGCTGGTCAGCTGGAGCTGCAGGACCAGGTGTGATCAATAAAAGGTCAGCATCATTGAAGTGTACATTTCTGTGCCTCATTGGAACAGTGAGTCAGAAATCATTCTTCAAGATCAACACACAGAAACTGGGGTCCAAAAGCCCAAGGCTGGACATCAAACTGGCAACAGGACTTGTCAAATAATGTGTATGAGTCTCTCATGTGATGGTGGTTAAGAGGACATGAAGGGATCACGTAGAGCTGTGGAGTCTTGAGACCGTGTAGCAATGACAGAGCCCTGAAAGGGACTCCAAGAGACCACTGGTGAATATGAAGCCTTGGTTACTGTATAGACCCTAGGATATTGACAATGCTAGATCTGTGAGATGCCTACTAATGGCAGTAGCAGGTATGGAGTAGAGCTAGGCTCAGCCTACGAGTATATGCTATAGATGGTAGAGCTAGAAGCCCAGAAGATCATGAGTGAGCCTCAGATGCCAGACAGCGAGCTGCTGGGTTTTACTTACACTATCGATTCTGAGGTTTTGCTTTAGTTTGATTGCTCCTATGTCCTGGTTCTTTAATTTTATAATAAGAAGTATGTAACTATTTTTATTACTACTACTACTATCATTATCTCATAGAAATCAATCATCTGTAACTCCAGTTTCAGGGTATCTAACACCCTCTCTGGCCTCTATGGGTACCAGGCATGCACATGGTACACATATACACAACAGACAAAACACTGATATGCATAAAATAAAATAAATGTAAAAATAAATATTTTTTAAAAGTTGTACTATATTTTATACAATGATATTAACATGAGATCTTGGAAACAAGACAAGAATGGTAAGGTCATAATTTAACAATGAAGCGCTTGTATGTCAAGTTTACACGAAGTAGCGTTAACATGGCTTTTATTGTCAACATCACTTAAGAGTCGTCTGGGCCCAGCATTCATGAGGCAGAGGCAGGTGGATCATGGTGAGTTCAGGGCCAGCCTGATCTATAGAGTGAGTTCTAGGAAAGCCAGGGCTACACAGAGAAACTCTGTCTCTAAACAAACAAACAACCCCCCCTCAAAAAAAGTCACGTTGGAATAGGAAACCTGACTGTGGTTCAGAATAGCCTATTGCCCAGTCTGTAAGAGACTGTCTAGATTGATGACTAATGGGCCGCTCAGCTATACCAGGAGCAGCACCATCCCTAGTGAGTGAGCCTGGGCTATATAAGAAAGCTGGGTCGGCAGGAGTAACAGAGCAAGCCAGTGAGCAGCATCCCTCCATGTTTTCTGCTTCAGGTCCCTGCTTTGAGTTACTGCCCTGACTACCCTCAATGATGGCCTGGAATATTCAGTCATGGTTTTGGTTATAGCATAAGAAAACAAACTAAAACAAATGTAATTTAATTTAAAATTTTTAAATACAATACTAACAACAACAACAACAGCCAATGTGGTAGCATATGCCTTTAATCCTAGCACTCAGGAAACAAAACCAGGCAGATTCCTTTGAGTTCAGCCTGATCTATATGGAGAGTTACAGGACGGCCAAGGCTACATACCCTGTCTCAAAATTTATTAGTAGAAAATTGTCTGGATTGCCAGGCCTGATGTTTATGCATGTATAATCCCAGGTCTTCAAAAGGCTGAAGTATGGGGGATTTGAAGTTCTAAGTTCCACCTGTACAGCATAGACTGCATCTCAAAGCATTCAAACAACCTAGAAAGCTCTCTTCTGCAAAGTGAAGCTAATAGTACTTATTTCATAAGACCCGGGGAGGATTCAACAGCAAGCATGTGCCTACTATGAGCTTGGCCTAGACTTAAGTGCCTCTCCATGGAGAGGACTGGCCACACCATTGTTGAGCATCGTCTGGCCTCGGAAGCTCCTGATCTGTAGCCAGCAAGCCCTCCTCTGCAGAGAACTAACCAACCACCGTTTTTGAAGACAGACATAGTTCTGGAGGATCTAAGGAAAGGCTTTTCAGACTAGGAACTCAAAAAAAAAAAATCACATGCTTTGGACATTTTTAGTAAAGACAGCAACAAAACAGGAAACCAGGCAAGCCTCCTCCCAAAGGATCAGCTTGTGCGTGTCAGTAATGGTGCCCGTAAATGTACCGTGGGGTCCATGTATGCAGCACTATAAATAACATGCTCTCCCAGGACCTTAGATAGCACAGGAATGACTGGTTAGCTTCCCAAAAGGACTGAATGGACATGTTAGAAATCTGTAACCTCGTCTGCAGGATGACTGTGTGATTCCAGTGCAACCTGGACCCGTGTGGGAAAAAGAAGTTTTGTGTGCAGATAGGTCTTGGTTTGAAATGAATGGTTTGAGTCCCTCCTAAGCATTTTAGGGCCACAGGAAAGAAAATTGAATAGGTTGGGATACAATAGGAAAGGGTTAACCGAATTGGGAAACAAACAAAAAGAGATTGAGGATATACCTGTAGTGAGAACTGTGGTTTCTTTAAAAACCTAGTTATGAGCTGGGCAGTGGTGGCACATGCTGGGATTACAGCACTTGGGAGACAGAGGCAGGCAGATTTCTGAGTTCGAGGCCAGCCTACTCCACAGGGTGAGTTCCAGGGCAGCCAGGGCTATACAGAGAAACCCTATCTCAAAAAACAAAACAAAACAAAACAAAACACCCACCCAACCAACCAAAACACAGTTATGTTATGTGAGCTTGGTTCTGTTTTAATCCCAGGGTGGGATATGGGGCTGCTTCAGACTGTCCACAGCCACTATGATTGTCCCATGCTCCAGAAGTAACATGATTTTGTTGTTGTTGTTGTTGTTGTTGTTGTTGTTGTTGTTGTTTTCAAGACAGGGTTTCTCTGTGTAGCCCTGGCTGTCCTGGAACTCACTCTGTAGACCAGTCTGTCCTTGAAATCAGAGATCTGCCTGCCTCTGCCTCCCAAATGCTGGGATTAAAGGCATGCACCACCACCGCCCAGCACATGATTTTTTTTTTTTTTTTACCAACTGCAGATAGTTTAATTCTGGGGACTCTCTGGAGAGGGTATGAATGGAAGAACCTGGAGAGGGCCTGTGGCAGCTGCTGCTGTTCCTGATGTTCCTGGTTGCTGTGGTTGCAGTTTGACGAGAAGAAGTTGGAGATATCCTGACAACAAAGATTGGACTTGCGTCCAAGGATCCCAATGCCCCTAATCAGCAAGAAGTAGTCTAAAGAGGTCTATGTCCCCTTCCCCCTCTAATCTTATTCTCCTAGTGTATGAGGGGTTGGAAGGGATTAAGGAGGAATAAGGTTTGGAAGGGTAATAGATATAATAGCCCAATAAGGTAGCTAAAAATAAAATAAAATAAAATAAAAGACATATCTTCAATCCCAATACCCTAGAGACAGAAGCAAGAGACTCTCAGATTGCACAGTAAGTTCCAGGCCAGCAGGACCACATAGTGAGACTTTGTCTCAAAACTGAAGATGAAAACAAAACTAATACAATACATACTGCCTGGCCCTGAGACAGGCTGTAAATGATTCTTAGTCCGTACAGGAGTTTCCCCAAAAGGCACAGGACTCAATTCTGGTGTTTCTGTTCATTTTGAGACACCAGTTCATGTATACACAACCAGCTGATGATATCAGGTCAGTTTTTGAACTGGTTTATATGATTAGCCACTCAGTGCCCTGGTTGTCTATTCAGATAAACGGATTTAAGCTCCTAAATACCATCATTAAAATGAAAACTGGATTCTGTAGGGGTTGTCATGTTTGTGCTTAGAACAACGTAAATGCACCAGGTTCACAGCATTAGGACAAGTATTTGAAGCAGCCGGGAACTCTGAGGCCCTGCAAAAGCACCAGCCTGGCTTGTATGGATAACACCTGAGGCCCGGCACGGATATCCACATAACCGGCGTCTCGTGCATCATCAGTACCTTTTCTGTTCCGTTGCAGTCTCAATCCTAGGAAGGGCATCTCCTTCCTAAGCTTTCATGAGCTTCCAGGTAGAATCCAAAAGCTAGTTTCTCCTCATCCCTGGCAAATGAGAGCGAACACGAACACACGTGACCTGACCTCCTCCAATCAGATACGCACCTGCGTGTGTCTTCCAAGTAAATTCCAGAAATTTTTCTTTCTTTTTTTTTTTTTTTTTTGGTTTTTCGAGACAGGTTTTCTCTGTATAGCCCTGGCTGTCCTGGAACTCACTTTGTAGACCAGGATGGCCTTGAACTCAGAAATCCTCAGAAATCCACCAGCCTCGGCCTCCCGAGTGCTAGGATTAAAGGCGTGCGCCACCACGCCCGGCCCAGAAATTTTTTAAATTGGAATGTGTGCTGGGGGTAATTGTAGAGAGGTGGGTTTGGGACACTGCTTTTAAATGCCTCTGGATCCTCGCGTACTGTACAAATGAAGCCACGAGATAGCAAGAGCAAGCTGCCGGGAACAATAAGCACAACCAGGCATCTCTCCCAGTGCTATGGTTCAGATCAGTAATGTTCCCCCAAAGACTCGCTGTTAAAGGTATTGTCTCCAGCCCATGGCATTATGGGGAAATGGTAGACACAAAGGGTGGGGCCCTGTTGGTGGAAGTTAGATCAATTGGGGTATGTCCTCAAAAGGCTCTTTCTCTTTTACTTCCTGGCAAACATTAAGCAAGCATCACCCTCTTTCTTGTGCTTTGTGGTAGTTTGAATGAGAACAACCCCCCACAGGCTCAGATATTTGAATGCTTAGCCCCCAATTGACAAACCATTTAGGAAAGATTAGGAGGTTTGGCATTGTTGGAGAAGGTGTGTCACTGGTGTTGAGCCTTGAGGTGGTTTCAAAAGCCCATGCCAACCCCAGTGTTTCTCTTTGACTGCAGATTAGGATGCAAAGCTCTCAGTTACCAGTATCATGGCACAGTTTCAGTGCCCTCCTGCCTGCCTGCTTCCTGATGTGGTGATCATGGACTAACCCTATAAGACTGTAAGCAAGCCCCCAGTTAAGTACTTTCTTTTATAAAAATTGCCTTGGTCATGGAGTCAGCCATAAACCAGTAACGAAGACATGTCCCCATCACGATACACTTGTAATGGCTATTCCTGGTGTCAACTTGACTATATCTGGAGTGAACTACAATCCAGAATTAGAGGACTCACCTGTAATCCAAATACTGAGGCTGGAAGACATAAGTTTCTGACCTGGATCTTGACATGGAGATCTTGAGGCATAGTGGCCATGAAAAGCTTAGGTCCAGGCAAAGAGGCCTTTATTCCAGGAAGCTGGAATCTCTGAGTTCAAGGCCAGCCTAGAAGTTCTAGGTAAAGAAAATTTTAATTCCAGGCTTGGGGGACCACACCTTTAATTCCAATGTTTAGGAGACAAGTATGCAGATCTCTGAGTTCAAAGTCAGTCTACAGAGCAAGTTCCAGGACAGCCAAGCTTAGGCAGTGAAGGAATTGGAAAACAGAACAAGGGGGCCATATTCCAGCCCCAGCAAGCAGCAGAGCTCAGCAGCTTTGGCCACATGGCTCTGGTTTTAAAGTCTAGAATAGAAAGGGCTACTGGGACAATTGATGCTGGTTAGGTGGAGTTATGAAATTAGTGGTGATTAAGAGACCAGCATCACTGAGGTGAAATCTGAGAAGTGTTTTCTGAGAGCACAAAGAAGCTGTGTTTCAGAGATAGCCAAGGTTGTACTCATGCTGCAGCGGGACTTGGTAATGTGTAAGAGTCACCCAGGTGGTACTGGTTTTGAAGGTCATGAAATGCAGCTGAGGCTTGGCACTGTGAGAGGCCACAGAAGGCCACAGAAGGTAAATGTACAGCTTCAGTTGTAGTTGATAGTCCAGGACTGAAAGGGTCATGCGAAGGAGTTGAGGCTTGGCACCATGAAGAGAGCCTATGAGAGGCTATTGGTAAAGCCTAATTGCAGTGGAAGGCCCCAAAGTATTAGAGATGCCAGTACCACTAGATGACCACCAAGAGCAGCAGCAGCAGTGGAGTGGGATCAACCTGAGCTTAGAGTGCTACAGAGGGCAGAGCTGGAGAAGTGATACCAGCCCTTTGGAGGAGCCCAGAAGATCATGTGTGGATCCTAGACATTGAAACAAGAAGCTGTAATATTGAAGTTGCCTTGGAGACCCCAAGATGTTTGAGATGCCAGAGTTGTGGGCTATCTTCTGAGTAAAGCTGCTAACAAGGAGTGGAACCAGCCCAGGAAAAGAAGTTTGTTGCAATCAACAAAGATGACAAAGGAGTTGGAGATCTGAAGACCGCCTTGACGTCAGACATGGAAGTGCACAGTTTGGAGTCTGCCCAGCTGGTTTCCTGTCTTGCTTTGGGGATTACAGTTAAATAAGTACATGAATCTCAGAAGAGAGTTTGAACTTTGGACTTTTAACACTTTTGAGACTGCTATAGACTATGGGGACTTTGGAAGTCAGACTAGATGTATTCTGCATTATGCATTATGTTGAGGTACGGCCCCCATAGACTCATATGTTTGGATAAGCCTATGGGAGCCAGGGAGTGGAATGTGATGGTTTATATATGCTTGGTCTAGTAAATGGCACTATTAAAAGGTATGGCCCTGTTGGGGTAGGTGTATTACTGTGGGTGTGGGCTTTAAGACCCTCATCCTAGCTGCCTAGAAGCCAGGATTCTGCTAGAAGCCTTTAAATGAAGATGTAGAACTCTCAGCTCCTCATGCTCCATGCCTGCCTGGATGCTGCCATGTTCCTGCCTTGATGATAACGGGCTGAACCTCTGAACCTGAAAGCCAGCCCCAATTAAATGTTATCCTTATAAAAGTTGCCTCAGTCATGATATCTGTTCACAGCAGTAAAACCCTAAGACAATGCTGCTTCACCTTGGGCCTGAAAATATCTGAATCAATTGACCATGGACTGAGAGCCTATGTATTCACTTTCTCTCTCTCTCTCTCTCTCTCTCTCTCTGTGTGTGTGTGTGTGTATCTATCTGACTCTGTCTCTCTCTGTGTCTGCCTCTCTCTGTGTATATATGCACATGTGTGCTTATATGTATGTGCTATGCACATACATGAGCAGGTATACATACCCATGCATACATGAAATCTCAAAAAAAAAAAAAAACAAGAAAAACCACGGTCTTACTTAGGGGTTTACTGCTGTGAACAGACACCATGACCAAGGCAAGTCTTATAAAAAACAACATTTAATTGGGGCTGGCTTACAGGTTCAGAGGTTCAGTCCATTATCATCAAGGTGGGAGCATGGCAGTATCCAGGCAGGCATGGTGCAGGCAGAGCTGTGAGTTCTACCTCTTCATCCAAAGGCTGCTAGTGGAAAACTGACTTCCAGGCACCTAGGGTGAGAGTATTAAGCCCACACCCACAGTGACACACCTACTCCAACCAGGTCACACCTATTCCAACAAGGCTACACCTCCAAATGGTGCCACTCCCTGGTCCAAGAATATACAAACCATCACAGAAGGATGCCAGGTGTCTTGCTCTATTAGTCTCTGCTGTATTCCCTCTAAACAGGGTCTCTTCCTGAACCTGCAGCAAGGCTAGTGTCCAGGAAACCCCAGTGAACTTTTTAACTCTACCACCACCCTTGCCGTCACCTCTGACCCAGCACTAGGGTTACCAGAGACTGACCAGGCTCCACTTTTTATCTGGGTTCTAGGGATCTAGGGACACAGGCTGTCCTGGCTGGGTTTATGTGTCAACTTGACACAAGCTGGAGTTATCACAGAGAAAGGAGCCTCCCTTGAGGAAATGCCTCCATGAGATCCAGCTGTAAGGCATTTTTTCAATTAGTGATCAAGGGGAGAGGGGGGGGATCCATTGTGGTTGGTGCCATCCCTGGGCTGGTAGTCCTGGGTTCCATAAGAAAGCAGGCTGAACAAGCCAGGGGAAGCAAGCCAGTAAGCAGCATCCCTCCATAGCTTCTGCATCAGCTCCTGCCTCCAAGTTCCTGCCCTGTGTGAGTCCCAGTCCTGACTCCCTTTGGTGATGAATAGCAGTGTAGAAGTGTAAGCTGAATAAACCCTTTCCTCACCAACTTGCTTCTTGGTCACGATGTTTTGTGCAGGAATACAAACCCTGACTAAGACACAGACCCTTGGGCTTATAGGACAAGTGCTCTTACCTGCTGAGCCATCTCCACAGCCCACAACCAACCTTTCATATTTATAAGCTGATTATCTCAGGACTTTGTTACAATGGTGGAGAGCTGACAAACAGCCTAAAATATATTTTAAAACAAAAACAAAAGCCCAAGCTCATGAGGATGTGTTTCCTGTAAGGACTGGTGAGTCTGGAAATGCTCATGCAAATGCTAGAGGATATAAATCAGAACCTCCTGCTGATGGGACCCTTGGAGAGGTGGAAGCAAAGCAGAGGTGGGGTGAAGAGAAAAAGAGAGAGGACAGAAGCAGAGAATCCAAAGAAGCTGAGGAACTGTGTTTCTAAACACTACATTAGTGCAGAAGAGAGAGTTAGAGTGTCCCTACAGAAGAGAGAGTTAGAGTGTCCCTACTGATGTCCCCTCAAAGTTTACTTATTGATTTTTAAGATGTAATGAGCACAAAGATGTCAAAATCAAATGCATATGATGCTATAAGAAGAAAGTAATCTCTATAGTAAAACCCTTCAAAGGGGGAATCTCCGGAGAGGTTGACTTAGTTCCAAAAGCACATGCTGCTCTTGCAAGAGAACTCAGGTTCAGCTCCCAGCATGCACGTCAGAAAGTTCACAAACCCTTGGAACTCCAACTCCAGGAGAACCTGAGCATTCCTTGCCTGTGCAGGCACCACCACCCACACGATATACATTTATCAACCCAGGCACACACACACATAAGTAAATATTTGTAAAAATTTAAAATTCGGGCTGGAGAGATGGCTCAGCTGGTAAGAGCACTGACTGCTCTTCCAAAGGTTCTGAGTTCAATTCCCAGCAACCACATGGTGGCTCACAACCATCTGTAATGAGATCTGACTCCCTCTTCTAGGGTGTCTGAAGACAGCTACAGTGTACTCACATATAATAAATAAATAAATCTTAAAAAAAAAAACTTAAAATTCAAAATCCTTTAAAATTGTAACATATCTTTTTTTTTTTTTGTTGTTTTGTTTTGTTTTGTTTTTCAAGACAGGGTTTCTCTGTGTAGCCCTAGCTGTCCTGGAACTCACTTTGTAGACCAGGCTGGCCTCGAACTCAGAAATCCGCCTGCCTCTGCCTCCCAAGTGCTGGGATTAAAGGCGTGCGCCACCACACCCGGCTTATAACATATCTTTTTTAAAAAACAAAAAAAAGGCTAATATATTCACTCATTTATCGTGCAGGGGACTGGACCCAAGGCATCAAACAAACAAAAAAACGCTAGGTAAGCCATTCTATCATTGATCCTGTATTCCTGGCCCCAGAAAGGTATGTTTTAAGGTTATACAAAAGATCATGTATGTCAGGACCAAGAAAAACTCGAAGCCTCGATGATGAATCTTGGGAAATAGTTGGATGCATGAGATCATATCATTTCAAAATGAGGAAAAACTAGAACAGTTAAATACAATACATATCTTTAAAGTAGTAGAAAAAATGAAAGACATCTGAAAGACACTGGAGATCGGCAGAAAGGATCCATCAGTTGGATGACAGAAGTCCCTAAGTAGACCAAAGGAGCCGATAAATGCTCTTTGATGCACTATTTCATAAGCTTTCTAGAAAAACAGCACCGGGTTATGAGACCACTAGAAGTATCTTAAAATACCACGCCAGATGACAAACACACAAATCTATGCTAGTAAATAGTACTAGAGAGTTGGAGAGATGGCTCTTTCAGGGGACCTGAGTTTAGTTTCCAGCACCTATACAGGGAGGCTTACAACAGCCTGTAACTCCAAATCCAGAGGACTGACCTTCTAGGGCACCCATAGGCAGAGACACCAACAAAGGTCCTGAATGGCCAGATACCAGCATTGAGGAGACAGAGACAGGGGGATGCCTGGGTCTGGCTGGCCAGCCAGTCTGATTGAATCAGTGAGCACCTCACACATGTGTCTGCACACACATGAACATGTATGCACACATACATGAAAAGAAAGGATAAGAAAAGAAAAACGATCAGCAGGGATGTCAGTGACAGACTGTATACATGAACAAAGCCCTGGGTTCTATCCCCAGCACTAAGGTAGAAACATCCAATACAACGAGGTGACATACAGTTCCTGATGAGAACTGTCACAGGGTTTCTGTGTGTGTCACAAGGCACCATGCTGTAAAACGTGAGATATCAGCTCCTGTCACATAAAGGATGTTCAGTGCTTAAGGGGGTGAAGGCGTGAGCTTCGGATTGCAGGGAGGCTGTCAAAATAAAATTAAAAACTAGGAAGAAGTCGCCCAGGATCACAAAGAAGGGAGGCTCTAGAGCTTCAAGTGGCTTGGCAGGCAGTGCTGGCAGAGGTGCCCGAAGCCCCATGCAGGCAGCAGGTTTCTGCCAGAACAATCCAGTGAGGCGGGTGGCCGGCCATAAGTCACTCATTGTTCCGGAGCTCAAAGCTCACCTGGAAGTCCTCGCAGCCACCTCGCTGTCATTGCTGGATTGTTGCTGGAAGGGATTTGTGTTTTGTTTGTTTTTAGCTTTTAGTTTTCTTTTCTAGAAAATATACATTGTCTGTAACTAAAGGACCCTGAGCCACGGGAAAGATGGACAGGTGGGGCGGGGGGAGGGGGGTGGCTGGTCTCACTCACCATCTCCAGAACGCTACGAGACATTCATTTTTTAAAACTTAGATTGGCTGACCAAAAAAAGAGCTGTTTGCTTAGATCGTTGTTTACCTCTGGTCCGGAACCCCTGAAGACAGCAAACAGAAGCTTGGCTTCCCAGAATTCCTTGTGTTTGACTGTTGCTGGGAGTGTGTGTACCATCGTCCTTTTTGTTTTGTTTTTGTTTTTGTTTTTGTTTTTTCGAAACAGGGTTTCTCTGTGTAGCCCTGACTGTCCTGGAACTCACTTTGTAGACCAGGCTGGCCTCGAACTCAGAAATCCGCCTGCCTCTGCCTCCCGAGTGCTGGGATTAAAGGCGTGCGCCACCACGCCCGGCTACCATCGTCATCTTTGGTTCTTAAATAAATCTGACAAAAAGTGAAGACGACAACCGCTCCTGAGGAAATTTCCAAGGAATCATTGATTCTGAGAAAGGAATCAAGTCTCGAATCCTCCTTGGGGGCGAGTGTTCACTCTGTTTCAGACTTTTTCTGGTCACAATTTCCTCCTGCAGGTTGTGTTTTAACCTATTTGTTACCTTAGCTTTCACCTAGAGGAGAATTCCGTTTTCTCTACCTGGTTGTAACAGCCTTTGATCACATGACTTGACTTGGGCCAATGAAAAAATGAGAAGAAGCAACAATTGCTACTTCGAGTGTAAAAACCAGTCTGAGATTTACTGAGCTCCGTGTTTCCCTCTGCTGCTAGCTGCTCCGGCTTCCTGGGTCCCAAAGAAAGATGGTGTCAGCACACAGGATGTGACTATGTGACAGATGACAGGCAGGGAATTGGGAGTCTCTCTGTCTACACTATAAACTAGCCATCTAAACCCAACAGGGTTATCACCTGACTGTTGTTGACTAAGCTATTACCCCTCCACCTTCCCCTCCTTTCCTCTTTGTTTTCATTGTCACGGACTAAAATGGAGCATTTCTGTGTAGCACAGGCTAACCTCCAACTAGGGATCCTCCTGTCCCTGCCTCTAAAGTACTGGGATTGTATGTACCACTGGACTTTGTCCCTGTTACCCCTATTTGCAAGCCGTGCACTTGCATCCTTAGAAGTTCATTGTGACATCTGTATTCTCTTCCCCACCTCACAGATGAGGAAGCAAGAGACTCAGAGGCCCAAGAACTTGACACCTCCCGGCTTGGTAATGCCCACCTGTAATCCTAGCACTTGGAAGCAGGAGGTTGGAGGATCACGAGTTGGAGGTCAGCCTGGCACACATAAAAACAACATAAAATAGAGCTACGAGGACAAATGAACTCAATGGCAGATTAGAAGCCTGGAGAGCTGGGCCCAAGTCAGTTTAACGTCTCAGATTCCTGTGTGTAAAACTAAGGGCAGACTGAGAGCCTCCCCACAGACACAGCCCACATCCTGAGCGACAGCCATAGCATGCACAAGTTCTTCCCTAAAGTCACAAACAAACTCAGCATATTTTAAAGAGACTGGCTGCTGCTGAATGTCCGAAGAGATGAACATTTATGAAATACCAATAGACAAGTTGTATTCCTTAAGTTATTTCTGCTCTCTCATGAAACTCAAAACCATATATATATACCATACATCCAAAACTATTTGGAAAAACAAAAAACAAAAAACAAAAAAAAAAACAAGATGGACCAAAGTGGGCTGGAGAAATGGCTCAGCGGCTTAGAGCACTGACTGCTCTTCCAGAGGTCCTGAGTTCAATTCCCAGCAACCACATGGTGGTTCATGACCATCTGTAATGAGATCTGATGCCCTCTTCTGGGGTGTCTGAAGACAGCTACAGTGTACTTACATATAATAACAAATAAATAAATCTAGGAAGGAAGGAAGGAAGGAAGGAAGGAAGGAAGGAAGGAAGAAAGAAAGAAAGAAAGAAAGAAAGAAAGAAAGAAAGAAAGAAAGAAAGACCAAAGTTTTGAAAGTAGGCTGCCTTAGAGATACAACATTGGAATGGGAGTCTGAGGGATTATGTTCTATCTGTGTGATGTCAAGAACCCTCTGAACTCTTCTGATCTTGGTTCCTCATACAAGATACTACTAAAGCCATATCTGAAATGGCACCTTACTGGTCAGAGCCATGATCAAACACTGTTCTATATATGCATAGAAATCAAAGCTGAGAGAGACTACTGGTCTACCCACGGTCTCATGCTTGGAATGTGTTGGACATTGGCAGTCCTCTCCCTCCAACCTGAAGGATTTGCCAAATACAACAAAGATACAATACACAGCAAGTTTCCTCTTGCTCACACATTATTTAGGTTATCCTGCACCTGAACCTTATCTTCTCAGCCCACATAAGCCTATTGTGTTCCTGCTTACCTATCAGAAGCCCCTGGTCTGGTATCTGAAGGCAGAGGCTAGCCACTGGGGTCTTAAGACTTTTCTTATCTTGCAAGATGGTTCAGTGGGTAAACAGGCCTGCTATGCAAGCCCAATGGCTGAGTTAGATCCCAGAACCCAAGCAAAGGTAGAACGAGAGGACTGACTCCACAAAGTTGTTCTCTGACCTCCACACACATGTGCGTGGGCACATGTGAGCTTGTGTGCTCACGCACACATGCACGTGTGCGTGCACACATATATACACACACACACACATTTTATGTACTCTAAAAAAACCCTGATGTATCAGTAATTTAATCACTGATGTGTTAGTGTTAAGAGATGGACATACGCAGATGTGTTCAGGTCATGAGTGCTCCACATTATGAATATGTTACATCACTATAAAAAGGGCTAACACTGTTGCTTTTTCTCTCTTCTGCTCCTTGCATTTAGACACACAGCACACCTCCCTAGTCCATAGCAACCAAGATACCCATCACTCCTTACAGGCTGCTAGCACCTAAAACAGACTTTCCAGATTCTAGAAATGTTTGGGAATTTTTCTACTCTTTATAAAGTACCGACTATCAGATATTTTGTTTTAGCAATAGAAAATAATAGACCAAAACAATGTAGGAATCACTTTACATCCCAGGATGTCTAGCTGGGTGTGGTGTCACATGCCTTTGATCTCTGCAATCGGGAAGTAGAGGCAGATGGATCCTTGTGAGTTCAAGGCCAGCCTAATCTATATAGTGAGTTTCCAGGCTAGTCAGGAAAAAATAATATTTTGAGGCCCAGCCATAAATATCTTTTTCTTTATAATGTGTTAAAATCCCGAAGCACAGGACCTATGGTACAGGCATGTGAATGAATTCTGAACTCTGGAAAAGATTCCTCATCCAGGGCTTCAAGCACCACTTCCACCCACCCACCCACCCAGGCACACCCAGCCTTTATAATGTCCCTCCACTGCAGGGCTCAGGGAGGCAGCAGGAAGGCTGAGTACTGAAATCTCCCTTTTGTAGAGCATAGAATAAGTATATTTAAGAAGTAAACTTCCTGGCCTAACAAACTGATATCCTAACGTGTTGTGAAATTGTAAGACCAAGGAAACTGCTAAACTGGAGGCATTCCCCATACAACCTAAAATCCAGAAGCCCTTGTCGCTGGACAGAGCGAGAGGTCATGTCTCCCTATCACGGTGGAGAGCTGTGAGTCTCATCTGTAAACACAAACACACTCTGCACACATGTGCATTTGTAGTCAGGGCAAAGAGCACGCTGTGTGTGCTGAGCGCCCCAGACTCTCTTGCCCTACAGGCTCCGGGTGGACTTTGTGCTCAGGTTATGAATTCTCACTGAGAGAAATAAAAAAGGAGCTGGCAGTTACTGAGTGCTCTCTGAAAGCCGGAATCTTTACATAAGTTATCTTCAGCACGCGCACCCACTCTCCAGGCTCTGGAGAGAGGATTGTGTAACTCACCCAAGGTCGCACAGCCAGCAAGTGACACACTGGAACTCCTAGTCTTTTTTTCTGACCCCAGAGTTCAGGGTCTGTTCGCTAGACCAGGAGTTGGCAAACTAAAATCTGTGGGCTAAATCTTGTCTGACACTTTTTTTTTTCCTACTGTCTGTGAAAAAACAAGGAAACAAACAACATTCTATATTTTAAAAATAGAAATATTTAAGAACAAAAGAGATTATTTATGATTTGACTATCTTTTTTTTTAATTATTATTTTCAAAGTATCTGTCAATAAAGCTTTATTGAAATGTGACCCTCTTGTTTGTTTACATATTGTCTGTGGTTACTTTTGTACTTCCACGGCTGCAACAGAAACTGTTAAGTATGACAAATTCTAATGTATTTTACTACCTGGACCTTTGCAGAAAGGGCTTGCCGTGTTCAGCCCTAGACACCACGGCCTTCTATGAAATTCTTTGGCAGATTAAAAAACAGAAGTCCGCTGGGCAGTGGTGGTGTATGCCTTTAATCCCAGCACTCGGGAGGCAGAGGCAGGTGGATTTCTGAGTTCGAGGCCAGCCTGGTCTACAAAGTGAGTTCCAGGACAGCCAGGGCTATACAGAGAAACCCTGTCTCTAAAAACCAAAAAAAAAAAAAAAAAAAAAAAAGAAAAGAAAACAAACAAACAACAACAACAAAAATAGAAGTCCAAAAGATTTAAAAATTTTGCCCCAAGCTGAACACACTGGTCTGCTCCTATCCAACTTGTTTTATACAGTTTCTGTCACCCAGTGAAAGCAAAAGACACAGACATTTACAGAGTGCACCTCAAAGAGACCCACAGTGAGAAGTGGGACCCTCCACTTTGCTCCAAGGAACCAGCAAATCAGGCTCTGGCAAGCCCTCAGACACGGTAGGAATGGAGACCACAAGGCTGGAGAACACGAGTCTCATGGTCCATGATAAACTCTAGGACTGAGTTGAGGAGTGAGCGAATGGCCCTAGGTTAGGAGCCGAAACAGCAAATTCCGTTAAAGCACCTAAGAAAATATGTCAAATAATACGCTTTAGAGTTTGGAATTTTTTTTTCCTTAGTGTAAAGACAATTAAAATTAAAAGTCTTAAAACTAAAGGGAGAAAGTTTTTTTTTTTTCCCCTTTGAATTTCATCCTATAACCAAGCTCTATTTAGCATGAAAGGGGTATCTGAGTCAAATGAGGGAGCTCACATTTTTACTCTCAATACAGCAGAGGCAGGAGGAATCTCTACAAGTTCGCCATCAGCCTGGTCTATACAGTTAGTTCCAGGACAGAAGAGCTACTACACAAAGACCCTGGTCTACAAAGTGAGTTCCAGGACAGCCAGGGCTATACAGAGAAACCCTGTCTCGAAAAACCAAAATAAGAATAAGAATAAATAAAAAGAATAAAAATTTTAAAATGTATTTGAGACCACTAAATATTTTGCTGAGAGAGAAATAGCTGAAGAGAACAACTGAGTAGCAATCACTGAGGCGCTCCGTTGGGAAGAGAATTTACTGCTTTGCTCTCTGATGAACACAGAATCACAGACTCGGTGGCTTCTCCCCGAGAAATTTACTGTCTTCTGGTTTTTGAAGCTGAGGTGTTGGCGGGCTTGCTTCACAGAAAACTCTAGACAGATAAATTGAGTGACGTTTACTTGAGCAAAGAACCTTTCGCAGCCCAAACATCGCTCATGGTTAGAGGATGCTAAGAGAACACCACTCAGCAAGCCAGTAGCTTTTACGACCCACAGGAGCAAGCTAGAGAAATCACCCGATTGGCTGACGATAGCCAGGCATTTGCTTTAGTGAAGCGTGGTATGATCAGCTGGATGCTTGTGGTTGCCTAAAGTATAGCTATTGGTGTTTCCCCAAAGCTCAACTGTTTACTGATGAAATTTACAGTAAGTTGTATTGTCGTATCTTCCCTGGCCTGTGGAGATAGACTCAGAGCACTGACCGGCTGCTGTGTGCTGCCCAAGCCTTTAATTCCAGCGGAGGCAGGCAGGAGGCAGAGGCGGGCAGATCTCTGAGTTCGAGGCCAGCCCGGTTTACAGAGTGAGGTCCGGGACAACCAGATGCTACACAAAGAAACATTGACTCGAGAAAACAAAAAAAGACCAACAACTCATCTAGGGCCTCCTTAGAAAGCAGCTTAGTCTCAGAAGACAATGGAGCGGTTGGGTGGTAGCCTCCCTTTTGATGACAAGCGTTGAGAAATCTAAGCTTGTCAATGCAACTACGTTCCTAGAGAGCCAACTGAGGCCCAGGAAAGTCAGGGACCAAGTCACCCACTGACCGTGTGGGAACCAGGACGGGAACTCAGATTCTTCTTTGCCTGGCCCTATCTCCACAGTACCTGTATCGCCCTGAGACGCCAAACTCAGCCTTTCAGCACTAACTACAGGCTTTGAATCTAACCTTCCCTCAAAACCCCTGACCCACGTAAAGATCCGCGAGTCACCCCATAATCTTTTCAGGAGGCCTGGTGGCTGGGTAGCCTGTAATTTCCTCGACTCGAATCGCCCATTCCCACAAAGCACAGATGGGCTCTGGGCGGGACAATTGCTGGTATTTCGGAGGCTATGGATTTGCCCGTTCGTCTGGGCTTACGGTTTTCCACAGCACAGTTCACAGAGGGCTGTCTGGAGATCCCTTTTTGAAAGAAACCAACTTGAGTGGCTTTTTAAAGGGTTGGAGGCAGACCGGGAAGGCAGAGTTTTATTCCCGCCCCCTTCCCAAGCCCAGCCAGGATGTCCACAGGGGTCCTACGCATCTGAAAATGGGAAACTCGCTAAAAAACCTTAACCAATTACACTTCCTTCAACTTTCTGCCACGGTACCACTCACAAATAACCTAAGAAGCCCTTTTCCTTGCTGCTTGTGGGGACGGCCTGAAAACGCTTAGCACAGATGACTGGTCAGCCTGAGCCACAGGGAGGGAACTGAAGGATGTTAATGTTGCTTTTTTTATATGGAGAATTACAGGAGTATTAATAAACGCTTATTTTTCGGGGTCAAACACCACAATATGTACCTATCCCTAAAAGTGTTTGCAAAATAGGCAATAACTGCTTTAAATAGCCCGTCCCTGAATGGCTAATAAATAAAAATAAGAAATAAGAAAATTGACAACAGGAAAGAAGAGTTTTATGTCTGTAGGCTGGTGGTGGCAGGAGGAGGCCATAAAGGTGTTCATGACTCAGTTCCGTCCTCCCTGGTGGTACCCGCGGGGGAGGGGGGTGGGGAGGGGGCGGGGGGGGGGAGGGTTGGCAGGACCACTCAGATTGCAAGCTCTGCAGGACAGACCCTGCCTGGAAAGGGAAAACTGGGGAAATTCCAAATGTTAGATAGGCAAAGAACATCTGTGTCCCTTGAACTCCAGTTTACTGGTCTTCAATCTGCAACAACTTGCCCAAGGTCAGATAAGGTAAAGGAAGAGATGAGCAGCTGGACCCTGAAGGCTAAGGATGTCACGGTTTGGGGAGCTGGCATAGAGAACGCTAGCCTTACAACTGGGAGGCTAAGATTTCCACCTCAGCTCTGCTGCTGTGCGACCTGAGGCAGTTCTTGGCGCCCCTAGGATGTTGCTGTGCTCCTCTGCAAGCAGAATTGGCAGAATCTACTTCTGTGGGCTCACCGTAGGTGCAAACACACCAAAGCACATGGAACAGAAATGTGTCACGGATGACAGTGGGGGCTGGGGAGAGCTCAACTACTTGGGGGGCTTTATGCCTGTAATTTTAGCACTTGGAAGCTAGAAGAAAGATCAAGACTTCAGGGCTATCCTCAGAGCAAGTGTGAGTGAGGCCAGCCTGGGCTTCTTCATGAGACCCAGACTCAAACAACAACAACAACAAAGTAAGTCTCCAAGTGATTTTAGTGACAGTGATTCTGAGGTTACAAAACCCGAGAGAAAGCCTATGGCTTTCCAAGTTGGTAAACATCTTCATCTATACATCACAAATTAATTGCCCCTAGAGTAATAATGACAACAAATATTCATTTTGACCTTCCCTTGTTATCAAATGTCTTTAATTGGTCATTTGAATTGGTTCTCAAGCTGCTGGTGAGATGGCTCAGTGGGTAAGAGCACTGACTGCTCTTCTTAAGGTCCTGAATTCAAATCCCAGAAACCACATGGTGGCTCACAACCACCCATAATGAGATCTGATGTACCCTTCTGGTGCTGTCTGAAGACAGCTACAATGTACTTATATATAAATAAGTCTTTGGGCCGGAGCGGGGGAGCAGAGTTCCTAAAAATTCAATTCCCAACAACCACATGAAGGCTCACAACCATCTGTATAGCTACAGTGTACTCATAAACATAAAATACATATTTGGGCTAGTTTATCATTATAGGTAATTTTAGAAATTGCAGAAAGATGTAAAGAAATGGCAAAGTTCTATCATAATTCCATCACTCAGAGTCGTTTGTAACATCTTTCTGGTAAGCTTTGACATTTATAGACAATACTTCACAACTATAAGTAAGGAATGTCTTCAAATGTCTTCAAACATGGCTCTTTCTCTGAATCTCTAATAATGATTCTTAAAGTGGAAGTAGACTTTTTTTATTTTTAAGCCACTTAACAAAGACTGTCAAGGGAACTCTGGAAAGAACTGTAGTTTTACCACAAGGAAGTTGAAGCATAGAGAGTTTTCCTTTGTGTCTCTTTTCACAGTGGAAAATATTCTGTTGAAAACCAATATAGGGGTTGGAGAAATGGCTCAGTTGTTAAGATCACACTTCTCTCCCAAAGAACCAACTTTAATTCCCTGTACCCCACATGGGGGCTTATAATGGCCTGTAACTCCAGATCTTCAGGACCCGCTTGGAGGAAAGAGAGAATCCATTCCCACAGGCTGTTCTCTGAGCTCCACACAAACACTATAGCATGTATGTGGACACACACACACACACACACACACACACACAGGGACTGGAAGAGATGGGCATGGGAGCATTTGAGTTCCAGATCAGGAAATGGAAGAGCTCTGGGGACAGATGATGGTTTTGTAACAACATTGTTCTTAACATCAATAAAGTTACATACGTTCAAAAGATCAGATCTGAGGTGAGGGGAAGCTAGAGACGTGAAAGGGTGTGGTGGGGTGTGCCTTTAATTCCAGCACTTGCAAGGCAGAGGCAGGTGGATCTCTCTGAGTTCAAGGCCAGCCTGGTCTAGTAACAATAGAAACCCTAACAACAAAGACAACATTCCTCATTTTCCTTCCTCTCTAAGGCGCACAGCACTGGTCTGTTTCTCCCCATTGGTCTCTTCTAGGTAGCTACTAGTAGATTCATGTAGTGGTGTGTGTGTGTGTGTGTGTGTGTGTGTGTGTGTGTGTGTGTGTTGTTGTTGTTGTTGTTGTTGTTGTTGTTGTTTTTAGTTTGCTTTCTACTGCAATGATAAAATACCATGACTAAAAGCATCTTGGAGAGGAAAGGGCTTATTTCAGCTTACCCATGCCAGTCACAGTCTAGCATGAAGGGAAGACAGGGCAGAGACTCAAGCTGGAACCTGGAGGGCGATGCTGAGACAGTGGCCTTGGAGAAACGCTGCCTACTGGCTAGTTTTCCCAGGCTTATTCTGCCATTTTATAAAACTCAGGATCACTTGCCCAGCAGTAGCACCACCCACAGTGGGCTGGGCCCTCTTGAGTCAATAATTCATCAAGAAAATGCCCCACAGACCTGCCCACAGGCAAACCTAATGGAAGCAATCCCCTATTGCTTCCCCTGACATTGGCATTCTCTCTTTATAGGTGATTCTGGCTTGTGTCAAGTTGTGACAAAAAACAAACTAACCGGGCTGGTGAGATGGCTCAGCGGGTAAGAGCACCCGACTGCTCTTCCGAAGTTGATAAGTTCAAATCCCAGCATCCACATGGTGGCTCACAACCATCCGTAACGAGATCTGGTGCCCTCTTCTGGAGTGTCTGAAGACAGCTACAGTGTACTTACATATAATAAATAAAATAAATCTTAAAAAAAAAAAAAAACTAACCAGCACACATATGTATGTATGTATGTATGTATGTATGTATGTGTGTGCGGTGCATGTATACATGTGTGTATATTTGTGTGTTTGCATGTTGTGTATATATGAACATGGGAGTGGCTTCCTGTTTTTAACATAGACTTTAGTTTTCATGCATGTTGTAATTTGTCTGACTTCCTTCTAGATCCAGGAACATCCTGTGGCTGTACTTGTCACACCTTTTTCTCCATCCATCCTTTAATACACTGGGCTGCTTCCGCCTTTCAGCTATCGTGTGCAACGTTAGTGTGCCTGGGTGTGAGAATGTTCAATGGAAATTATCAGAATCAGTGATCCCTGAGAGTCTAGAAGAAAAATGAAGGCGGTGACCTCTCTCTCACTAGTTCTGAGAAATCATTTCTTTTCTGGAGTCAGAAATGTAAGAGCAGGAAGTGATTATAAAACCATCATCTCTATTTATTTATAGACAAGGAAGAAGGCACTGAGCAACTACACAGGGGTAGTTTATAAACTGTGCGGTCTCTTGCACAGAAAGGGGGTGCTAGAAAGGACCCTTCTCCCATGAAAAAATTATCATTATCTGCATAACTTATCACACCACATACCTCAAATTCCCTGCTCTAGAGAAAATATATCAATTTAGATTAAGACATGGACGATACTACCAGGAATCTCCCAGGAAAATATAAATAGCTCTTCACGAAAGTCACTGCTGACCCACAACCCCTTGTCTGGAAAGACTGGTTTTCCACAGAAAAAGAAGCTAGAGTAGGTACTGAGGGAACAGAGCTGTACCAGTTGTGGGAGGCAGGAGGTGTGTCATGTGTGATTCCAAGTGCAAATGCTCCACAGGATATGGCTGCCTCATTCAGGATCCAGGCATCTGGCACTCACCTGTACCAAATTCAGAGGCTAAAGATGTGAAAGGGTGTGGTGGGGTGTGCCCTTAATTCCAGCACTTGCAAGGCAGAGGCAGGTGGATATCTCTGAACTCAAGGCCAGCTTGGCCCATTCTAGACTANAGGGAAGGGAAGGGAAGGGAAGGGAAGGGAAGGGAAGGGAAGGGAAGGGAAGGGAAGGGAAGGGAAGGGAAGCAACACGAAAACATAGTTGGGCAATAAGACAGGAAATCTACTTTTATGTTTACAGAGAAGCCAAGAAGATATGGGAACTAAGTCATTGAAGCCAGAGATCTGAGTAATTAAGGAGGTTTATAGACATTAGTTATATGTTTATGGAACTAAGAATCACACTCTGATGAAAATCCAGAAGAAAATCTGCTTTGCTTCTTATTTGTTGTTTCATATTTTGTTCTGTTTTTTTTTTTTTTTCAGTTTTTTGAGACAGAGTCTCCTGTAGCTCAGCCTAGCCTATTATGTAGCCTAGGTCCTGGACCCTAAGACCACTTTGAAATCCTGATCCACCTGCATCTAGTCACCAACTGCTAGGATTGCAAGCATGCACCACCATGTGGAGCCCTGAAAACAGTTTCGTAGGCCCTGCCTGTCTGCAGCTTCCACACCCAAAGATCCAATCAACCAAAGATGGAAAGTACCTGGGGGGAGGGGGAGGAGCACACACCTGGAGCAAGCACATGCGGCCTCTAGTTACTTTTCATTCTTCCTTAAATAGTGCCATGCAACAAGGATTTATATAGCCCTTGCATTTACTAGGTAGCATAAGTCATCTACAATGTATCTAAAGGCTATGGAAAGATATACAGAGATTATATGCAAATACTATGCCACATTAGTATATAAACTCTACGGACTTGACTGAATATTCATAGATTTTAGTACTGTGGGGTGGGAGTTGGGGGGGGGGTATGTCTTGCAATAAATCCTCCAGGAATACGAAGAGTGATGCACTGTCTGATAAGCATAATCCAAAGTGGCAAAATAAATTGGTAACAATTGTTCCTAAACAATAAATCAATAACTGTAACTTCTAACATTCATCCAGTTCCCTTTGGGGTTGTGCTTAGATATGTTGCAAGTTAACCAAGTCAACACACCCCAGGAGGCTAGCCTCACATTGCCTTTAACATCTTCCCCAGGGGCCTTTAAAGCACTGTCTCCCATGGCCTAAGAAAGCACACCAGACATTTGAAGTTAATTAGCCCTCACGGAGAGCCTATCATAAAACCCTTTTTTAAATTAATTAATTAATTTATTTTATGTATACAAGTACACTGTAGCTGTCTTCAGACACACCAGAAGAGGGCATCAGATCCCATTACAGATGGTTGTGAGCCACCATGTAGTTGCTGGGAATTGAACTCAGGACCTTCCGAAGAACTTAACCGCTGAGCCATCTCTCCATCCCAATACAATCCTATTTTTATAGATTCTACACTGAGCCAATATGCTAAAGAACTTGGCTGGGATTGTTAGATATTATGGAAGCTCCCCTCTCTAGCATTACAAGCTCCATTTTATCTTTCTGTTTTACACACACACACACACACACACACACACACACACACACACGTTTGAAGAGATGGCTCAGTGAACAAAGTGCTTCTATAAAATCATGGTACCTGAGTTTGGATCCCCGGCACGCGTACAGAGCGCTGTCTGTAACAGCATAGGCCTACATCCAGGCACTGAGAAAGCACACACAGGGATGTCTTTGGAGCTTCCCAGCCAGCAAGTCTAGCCCAATCAGGGAGTCCCAGATTCCTTAAGAAAGCCTGTCTCAGGCTGGCAAGATGGCTCAGTGGGTAAGAGCACTCACTGCTCTTCCAGAGGTCCTAAGTTCAAATCCCAGCAACCACATGATGGTTCACAACCACCCATGATAAGATCTGATGCCCTCTTCTGATGTGTCAGAAGTCAGCTACAGTGTACTTAAATCTTTGGGCTGGAGTGAGTGAGCAGAGGTCCTAAATATTCAATTCCCAACAACCACACGAAGGCTCACAACCAACTATACAGCTACAGTGTACTCACATACATAAAATAAATAAGTAATTTTTAAAAAAGAAAAGAAAAAAGAAAAAGCCTGTCTTTCCAGGCAGTAATCCCAGCACTTGGGAGGCAGAAACAGGCAAGATCTCTGAGTTTGAGGCCAGCCAACTCTACAGAGTGAGTTCCAGGACAGCCAGGGCTACACAGAGAAACTCTGTCTCAAAAGGAGGGGGGGGGGCAGGGAAGGAGGGAGGGAGGGAGGGAGGGAAGGAAGGAAGGACGGAAAGAAAGAAAGAAAGAAAGAAAGAAAGAAAGAAAGAAAGAAAGAAAGAAAGAAAGAAAGGAAGGAAGGAAGGAAGGAAGGAAGGAAGGAAGGAAGAAGGGAAGGAAGGAGGAAAGAGAGAGAGAGAAAGAAAGCTTGTCTCAACAAACATGCTACACTTGACCTCTGGTCCCTACATGTACATGGACCAGATAGCCTGCCTGTCTGTCTTCTGTCTGTCTTAAGGAACCCCCTCCATCAACCTGCAATTTGGAGGGGGGGGTCATCTTTTCTTTTTTCTTTTATTTGTTGGTTTGGTTGGGTTGAGTTGGGATGGGTTTGGTTTGGTTTGGTTTTTGAGAGAGGGTTTCTCTGTGTAGCCCTGGCTATCTTGGAACTTGTTCTGTAGACCAGGCTGGCCTCAGACTCACAGAGATACCCTGCCTGGCCTAGTTTAGTTTTTCTTGGTTTGCTCCCCATATGTTCCCCTTATGGGAAGCCACCCTCTGTGTGTCACCCCTGTAATCCTTGACAGGAAATTCAAAAGGGAATTCCAGCTTTGTGCTAACAGCCAGCTCTATCCTCCAGATCCAAGTTAGGGTTTCAGCTACAGTTGAAGTCCTAAGAGCAAAGCTTCCCATGATCAGAGAGCAGGAATTCCAGCACTGGAGAGGCAGAGGTGGTGGAGCTCTGTAAGTTCAAGGCCAGCCTCCTCTACATAGCCAGCCCCAGCCATAAGAGTAAAATCCTGGCCAAAAAAAAAAAAACCCACTACATATATGAGACAGAAGGCAAACTCCTAGGTGGTCACCATGAACCTTTTGGAAGTACGGGTCCAAGAAATGAGGAATAATAGCATCAAAGGTTGGAGGTGTGAGAAGCGCTGCATTAAAGAATTTTCAGTACTAGAACCCATTGGCAGGAGAGAAATCGTGAGGTAGACAGATTCAATCAATGGAGTCTTTGTGCTCTTCCAGTTTTTTTGTTTTTTTGAGACAGAGTCTGGCTGTGTAGCCCAAGTTGGCCTGGAATTCTTTACCCTCCTGCCTTGGCCTCTAAGTGTTAGGAATTGAAGGTTGTGCCCCAACAACTATCTTAATAAGGGTCATAAGTGATGCAATGCAGACATTTATCTGAAAGAATCCTTCACAGGTGTCCCTATGGGCACCTAGCCCCAAGGTCAACCATATGACCAATGGAGCTAAGCAGTGGACAAAGACCACCATCCATTTTAGTAAAGTCTTGGATAAAGTACTCAAGGGGTATAAAGAGATAGTAACAATGCCTTTGATTTTGAAAATGTAGTTGAAGAATGACAGACCAAAGAAAGGCCCTGTGTGGAGTCATGTGCATATGGCCTACCAGACCATTCTCTCCAAGTTCTGTGACATCCCATCCTGCCCATCATTCTACAAAGAGCACACTAGGATGGGCTTATCATTTGGAAGATTTTGGACAGTGGGCAGTGTATACAGTACTAGGCCTGTATACTACTAGGGAGTCATCCATTGGTGTCTACAGAGAGTTGTTTTAACATCCCCCTGACCTGGAGATGAAACGTATGGATTCACAAGTCTCTTATATAACAATGCCAAATATTTCATAAACTTACACAAAAACTACACATCCTCCTACATACTTTATATCATCTCTACATGACATATACTACCTCAAACAATAGGGATGCCATTTAAGTCATTGTTATAGTATGTTGTATAGGGAATAAGGACAAGAAAAAAAAAATCTGTTACACATGTAGCAGAGAAAGTCATCACAGAGCTAACGACACAGTATACAGCTACACAGGCAGGCATCCCAGACTCTGAGGATAGCTGAACTGCATCGCATATTTACACACATTGATACGTGTATTATAGATAAGGGATGTAGCTCAGATGGTAGGATGCTTATGTTGCATACATGAGGCCCTGGATTTGGTCCTCCGAATCATTAAAAACAGGTGAATACAGTACCAGAAGAACAGCTCAGGCAGGAAACAAGCAACTGGGGGTGAGCTCTATCCCTAGAACCTATGTTCAAAGCAAACAAGAAACTGGGCATGCTACTATGTGCCTTTAATCACAGAACTAGGGATCCAGAAAGCAGATGATGTCTGGGATTCACTGGTCAGCCAGCCTAGCCACTGTGAGTCCCAGGCCAGCTAAAACCCCTATCTCAAAAAGAGAAAAACAAAAAAGAAAAACAACAAAAATCAGGTGGATAGGGCCTGAGGAATGACATCCAAGGTTGGCCTCTGGCTTACACACATACACACACACACACACACACACACACACAAAGGTGTATATTTTCGGGCATGTACATACATGGGCATGTGCATACACATGAACACATGCATGCACACACACACACACACACACACACATGTAAGATATGTACTAAAATGTAACACATTAATCTTGTTGTTCTCCGTCACAAAGCTCCCTTCCCAACAAACTTTCCCCTTGCTTCTCTAACACTAAATTCTGGCCTCAGAGGCTATACCTGGAGAATCTGGTTTGAACAAGGATCCGAGGCTTAGAATCCAGCCTGAGGGTGGGGGTGGGGGGGGAGTTGGAAGCTCACAAATGAGGAAGGTGGGACCTGGAATCAGAAGGACAATGGAGAGGTGGCTTCCTTAAGTCAGCTTGGCTTCCGTTTCTTTTCCCACGCGCACATGAACAGATGGAGTGTATTTCTCTTCAGTCCTAAGAACCAGATGTTTGCAGACCCACCTTTAGTTAACCAATTACCACCTTAGGCCCCGCCCCCAGCTTTAAAGAGGGGCGCCTATTGGTCGAGCAGGAAAGCCGGAAAGCTTAGCTGTATTCACTGTACAAAGTGCTTGCCACACATCCGGGAACTTGATTCTTTTTCAACTCTTCATAGCTACTTCAACACAATCGGGTTGTGTGGAAACTGCTTTTGACCAGAAGGGTTTTGCCGATAGCCATCCTTAAGCAATTGTGATGTTCTATTTCACACTATACCATTTTCACTGAAAGGCCCATTGATAATGCATGAGCCCGGTCAGTTTCTGGGGACCACCCTCCCTCCCAGAGGGCAGACCTCTAGAGCAGCCTGTACCTGCTGACTGGTCATCATGGGGACACAGTGATGACATGGCTCTCTCCTGCAAAGTTTGCAGGCATGTAGACCAAAGAGACTCAGAAACGTGACAAGCAGGGACATAGGCCGTGGCTTTCTCATTGGAAGATGTGTTTCCCAAGAGTGTCATGAAGCAGGCCAAGGAAGCTTCCTAGAGTTCCAGGGAAAGGAGACTCTTTCTTCTCTCACTAAAGCTTCCATTTCCCCCTTCCTTGGTCACTCAATAGCAAGCAGACATTGGCTGCAGATTTACATTGGGCAAGTAACTCTGTCACACTCTTGGGGGAGTACATAGACTGCTTGTTCCGAGCCTCCAAGCTCATGGGACGGAGGACAGTCACTCACAAAGATGGTTATAAGCCAATATAGAAGGGGTGAGACCCAGGAGAGGCCCAAAGTCTGATTGAGCACATGAGAGCAGACCCTAAATGTGGCTAAAGGCAGAGCGTTTAGTGTCAGGAAGGCCACTGGAGGAAGCGGCTGCAACATCTAATAGCCCAAAACTGATGTACTGAGCAGTTCTCATGCCCCGTACTACTCTCAGATAGAATGGCAGACCAGCCACACAAATCCTCCTCATAAACTCCTCCTACTTCAGAGAGAAGAGGCCCACTAACAAGCACAGGGTAACAGTGAGTGATCAGGTGACCAGGGAGAATGGGGGAGGTGACAGGTAAGCTGAGAGGCTAAGGATAACACAGAAGGAAGAGCTTTGAAGATGACCGACTCTGTGTGCCACACCAAGGTTCTCCACTGACGGTCAAGCCCCATAGCTTTATCCTAAAGGTTGTGTATTGGGGTAGGGTGGAAGGCAGGTGCTGACAGACTACGATGCCCACCCATTGGCTTTAGGGTTGTGGGTAGCATTGAGGCAATGGAGTCCCTACATGGCAAGGATCCAGTGTCTCCCCTTAAATAGTCAAAATAAAGCCTGCGTGTCAAAGCTCCTACAATGTATTATCAGTCTCTTCTGGGGACCATATGCTGCCGCACTGTGCCGGTTGGAGGTGAATCTGGGCACTTGCATCTCTGGTCTCAGTGGTTCTGTCTATTAAAAAAAAGTGGGGGGAGGGGGATCAATTTCTTAGGGCTTACCTAAGTTACTTCTAGGAACGTGTGTGGATCAGAACCAGCAGTCTAGGGTTGTGAGCGACTGCACTGCCTCAGTTCACACCACCAATCACTCACCTCCCTCTCACAGCCCCTCCCCCTCCCCCTTGGCTTCTGTGGCTTTTATGCTAGACTAACCCTCCTTCTTTGACAGTTCTATTTTGGGTCACTCTACAATTTCCTCTTCTTCCTCCCACTTCCTTGGAGTCCTTCAGAGCCCCCCAGAAATCCCATCCATATGCCCTGTGACACCAGCTATCACCTCAGTATACACTTGTCCTAAACCTGCCTCTGATGCCCAACCTCCCCCCACCCCACCCCCACCCCCACCCCCGGACCTCACTCACTATCCCAGACTTGCGGGTCCCTTCCCATATCACATCAGTATCCCAGACCCTACTGGTCCTCTTCCCCAAACCTGTTCCTTCTTCAGAGGGGCTCAGACAGCATCCCCCCCCCCACTCCACCCACACTGAAGACTCTCCTCTCTCATGCACTCTAACCCTGGGGGATGGGTTAAACCCAGCCTGAAGGCTCAGCAGCAGCTCAGAGAATCGCTTCTTAGTCTTTGTTTATCACGCCCACATCTTATTCTGCTCACTGCAGCTATGGCAACCCCCTTCACAAGGATCTCCTTGCCTCTGGTATTTGTCTGTTATCTCTACTTCCCTTTGCTCAAGTCCCACCCACCTCTGTAAACTGACCTCACACAGTTCAGAGTTGAGAAAAGCCACTAGGCTTCAGTCTTCTCCATCGGCCACCCCACCAAGCATCCTTCTGTATCTGCTGGCATCCTTGGTTCTCCTTTTGGTAGGCCTAATCCCTTCTTTCGACCCCCATGTTCCTGCCTGTTATCTGCACTCCAGATCTTCTTCTCGCCCACATTAGCCCCTCCCCTCTATGTTCCAATTCCCCTCATCATTATCAGGGGTCGATACCAAAAGCAAAGGGATTCCCACCAGGCCCGGAAAATAAATGTGCTAGTTGCCAGTGGCAAACTCCAAACTCTCATCTGGTACATAAGATATACCCAGGGATCACAACACATCTGAGAAAACCAGCAGTGGGAGGAAATTAGACCCTGGGGAAATAAGCACGACAGGAAAGAGGAGAGTGTTAAATTAAGTATAATTAGTGTCTTGGGAGAGGTGTTCGGGGATGCCAAATCCATGAATGACTGGTTGCTCCGGAGAAGAAGCCATCAGAGTGCCAGGAAACCTACCACATAATTGTTCAATGAGACCTCAGCTGACGGAGACAGTCACAGAAGGAGGTCCTGGGTGAGGAGTCTAATGAACAGAAGGAGAGGCTCATTGGCCAAAAATACAGTTCAAAGGTTAGAGGTCTGATGTGAGGTTTACAAAGTAAGGGAGGCCTGATGAGATGACCCAACAGGTAAAGGCACTTGCCACCAAGCTGGACAACCTGAGTTTGATTCCCAGGATATCATGTCACTAAAGGAAGGAACGGGTTCCTTTGGCCCCTAGACGTACCACGGCGTTGTGACGTTCATGCAAATCAATTTTAAAGTGAAACAAAACAAAACACTTTGTTATGTTTGTTTGATTTTTGATACAGGGTTTCTCTTGGCAGCCCTGGCTATCTTGGAACTCACTTTGTAGACCAGGCTAGCCTTGAACTCATAGGGTTCTGCCTGCCTCTCCTCTGCCTTCTGATGCTGGGATTAAAGGCATGCACTACCACCACCTGGCTCTATTTTGTTTTTCTTTTAAAGAGAGAAAGAGGCATGAAGGCATGAGGCTTGGGTCCCTGCTGCTTACAACAACCCAGGACCAGGTAAGACCCAGAAGAAAAATACATTTTACAGTGAAGATTGGAGCCTTTTTATCTTTTGACCTAAAGTGGCTTTGAGATTAGTAGGTAATGTCCCAAAATACTGAAAAACCCACGGTAAGTAGCTATCATTTCCATTATTAGAAAAAATAATGTTACCATTTCTTTCCCCATCCCCACCTAGACACAAGATCTCACTGTGTAGTCCTGGTTGGCCTTGAACTTGCTACCCTCCTGCCCTCGCCTCCTAGTGACTTACAGGCTTCACTCTGCACATCTGGAGAGCATCCTTCAAATAACACTGTTTGCTTCATGCAAAACAAATGGACTCCCTTCTCAGTCTTTCAGATCTTCCCCCCTCTCTCTCTTGAGGAAACACACATAGCCTTTCAACCCCCACCACACATCCTCTCTTCACATGTGGCCCTCTCCACGGGCTCAGCAGCCTGGCTGCTTGCAGGCTGTGCATGATTCCTTTAGGAAGGCGGTCCGGCACACGCCCTGGGCAGGGCTCAGCAAACAAAAGACGAGTGCATGAAAATTCTCTCTCTGCCACACCTCCATTGCCCTCAGCAGTGTGTGTTTCCTGATCTGTGTTGGGGTGTGTGTGTGTGTGTGTCTGTCTGTCTGTCTGTCTGTCTGTCCTGATCTGTTTTGTGTGTGTTTGTGCATGGTCTGATCTGGTGTGTGTGTGTCCTAATCTGGTATGTGTGTCTTGATCTTCTGGTGAGTGTGTGTGTATTTCCTGATCTGGTGTGTGTGTCCTTATCTAGTGTGTGTGTGTGTGTGTGTGTGTGTGTGTGTGTGTGTGTGAGTGTGTGTGTGTGTGTGTGTTTCCTGAGCTGGGGTGTATGTGTACATGTGTCTGTGTCCTGATCTGGGGTGTGTGTGTGTGTGTGTGTGTGTGTGTGTCCTGATCTAGCACATCTCTGGGCTGAAAGGCTGTTTCAGGAAGAAGTCTGATTGGGCTCTGCTACAGGCAGGCCCCCCACAGTTGCCAGGAGGGAGGAGGAAGAAAGTCTAAATGGGCAGCAACAACAGGAAGTAGAATCAGTCTCCCAGAAGTACTAAGTAAGGAACCAGGCAAGAGCAGCCCCAAGGGCAGCCCCTGTTCCCAGTGAGAAGGCAGAGCAGCATCCTGAAAAGCAGAGAGCCTTGCGTTCTGCCCAGCTGGGAACCAGCCACAATCCAACCCACCCACAGCTGTCTGTGTATTTCTCTGTCTAAAATACCCACATCCCTAAAAGGGAAGCCTTGGGGTAGAGGTTTGAGCATCAAACCCAATCAGGTCCTTTGTGTTCCCAAGATAAACTGCAGGAGGAGGAGCCCAAAATGGCTGGAGTGCAGGTCAAGGTCAATGCCACCTGGCTGAGTGTCCTCTCTCTAGGGTTAAGCTGCAAGATTGGAAGTTCACAATGAGAAAGGGCAGAGCAAGAGGTGAGCTCGGCTGACTACTCAGACTGACCCTGAGGTCCTGGAGAATGCTGGAGTTAGGAAATACAAGTTGGCACCTACACCCTGAGAGGTAGCTCTAGCCACTAGACACCTTCTGCCATTTTGAGCATCCGTGCCTCCCACAGGCCTTCCCTGGTCCCTCACTAAGTGTTATTCTCCTGCCTCCTACTACCAAGCTGGGCCATGCGAAACTGCCAACAGTCCATTGTGTTTGTCCTTAAAACCCGGCCGTTTCACTGGCCCGGTAAAATGCTTCAACTGAGTTCAGAAGGCAGAGTTTGTGCATTCCTTGTCCATTTCTTTGAAGGCCGTGCCATGCAGGAGATAAAAGAAATACAAACCACAGAGACTGGTGGATCTGTGAATTTATTTCCTCCTTGCCAAGTAATTCACCCGTAGTTTCTTAGAAAGTTCCTCTACAGCCCTTAAGTAAAAATCAGTTTGCCAAATCTTTCATCACTAAAATAGGGTCCTCCTGTAGTCCAGGTACAATAACTACACAGAGAGAAACAAAACAAACAACAATAACAACAATAGAGAAAACAATGCTAATACCTTCTGGTACCACTCTTTAACTAACACACCAGGACAATCTAAAAAGGAGCATACTGCTGGTCTCATTTCCAAAAAATTAAGGAATTCTCCTTATAGACTTTTTTGGAGGGGAGAGCATTTATTTGTTTGTTTTTGTTGTAAATAACATCCCTCCATGGCTTCTGCATCAGCCCTGCTTCCTGATCTGATTGAGTTCCAGTCCTGCCTTCCTTTGGTGATGAATAGCAGTGTGGAAATGTAAGTTAAACCCTTTCCTCCCCAACTTGCTTCTTGGTCATGATGCTTGTGCAGGAATAGAAGCCCTGACTAAGACAGTTGGTTTGGTTTTGATTTTTTTTTTTTTGAAAGAACGTTTCTCTGTGAAGCCATGGCTGTCCTAGAACTCACTCTGTAGACCAGACTGGCCTAAAACTCAGAGATCCACCTGCTTCTGCCTCCCAAGTGCTGGGATTAAAGCTACCACACTGGCTGTTATAGAGTAATTTTAAAAGCAACTCTTTAAAAGAAAAGTTATAGCCATGCAACAGGCACTTATGTGTCTGAAGCAGGAAGACCAAGAATTCAAGTCCAGCCTGGCCTTTATAGCAAGATCCTGACTCAAAACAAAACAGAGCAAAAACAACCAGAGTCCGGAATGATGAAGCATCCCTTTAATCAGCATTCAAGAGGCAGATACAGGTGGCTCTCTAAATTGACCGTTGGTCTGGTTTATAATAGTGAGCTCCAGTACAACAAGGCTACAGTGTGACCACCTACCTCATAATCCAGCCACCATGACAGACCTTTTCCCCTCCTTCATCTGTGAGCCAAAATAAAACCTGGGCTCCTAGCTGGGCATGGTGGCACATGCCTTTAATCCCTGCACTCGGGAGGCAGAGGCAGGCAGATTTCTGAGTTCAAGGCCAGCCTGGTCTACAGAGTGAGTTCCAGGACAGCCAGGGCTCCACAGAGAAACCCTGTCTCAAAAAAAAAAAAAAAAAAAAAAAAAAAAAAAAAAAAACCCTGGGCTCCTGTTCTGCAACCTCCTACAAGGTGATCTGACAGGTAGTCAGAACTGTGTGCAATCTCTTTCTAGGAGATATGGTGTGTGGTCCAACCTCTGCAACAACCTCCATGACACACCCTCCCCATATCCTCTACCTACCAACCCTGCAGCTGGCTAGCACCAGGCTCCCAGGTTTTTTTCCTTCTCTCAGAATTAGGTTCCTAGGGAAAATTCAATACCTTGGAGTCCATTGTTTCAAAGGTCTGAAAGTCGAAGGAGAAGAACAAGGGTCTCTTTACAGCATCTTCATTCTTGCCAGGATGGCCACAGCTTAGCCTAGAACTATTTGCAGTACTTGCCATTAGCTTGTTCTAAGAGCTTGATGGTCCCACCTACAGGCACTGTGCAGAACTTCCTAGGAATTCCACACCACAGGTGGGGCATCCCTGAATCTTAAAGGGTTGCTGGGCAGGAAATGGGGCAGTATTTGCAAAGCAAGTTTTAAAAGAGAGTGGTCTCTGTCTGAGTTATCAAACTAACAAAAGAATGAAGTCCAGGTCTGACCTTTTACCTACACCTGTGGGACAGGACTGGATGTGAAAAAGGAATCATGGTGGGGGTGTCTCCAGCTCCCCAGAAATGATCACAGAGCTACTGTTTAATATACAATCCCATATGCAGACAAGATGGGCCCTACCTAAACAGGCAGCATTTACACAGTGACCCATCGGTCCAAAGCTCTAAACTGAACATAATGGCCTTCAACTTTGTCTCCCAAAAGTTAATAGTTCAAAGAGATATAGAAAATCATTCATGAAAACGGCAGAACCAACCTGTAAGCCCAGAAAACATAAAGAGCTGTTATTGGGAATGACAGAAACAAACCGTGAAGATGGCTGATTATCCCAGGACCTGGGATAATCTGGGACACATGACAAGGTCACTGGACCAATCACTCATATTTGAGTTCCACTTTCATGTGTTCTTTTCCCCAAGGGAATTTTCAGCCTTCCTTCAAAGAAACTCCTGCAGCAGTGGATGTTGAGGACTCAATGGATGAATGAATGAATGAATGAATGAATGAATGACAGGATCTTAGATTGGTGAACATCTTAGTTACTTTCTATTGCTTTGATGAGACACCAGGACCAAGGCAACTTATAGAAGAGTTTATTGGGGCTTATAGTTCCAGAGGGTGAGTCTATGTGAGTCATTGTGGCAGGAAGCGTGGCAACAGGCAGGCAGACATAGTGCTGGAGCAATAGCAGAGAGCTTACCTCTTTCGACAACACTAGACAGAGAGTGTGACCTCGGAATAGTGCAAGTCTTTTGAAACTTAAAAGTCTACCCCCAATGACACACCTCCTTTAACAAAGCCACATCTCTTGATCCTTCCCAAACAGTTCCATCAGCTGGAAAACAAGCATTCAAATACATAAATCTATGGGAGCCATTCTTGTCCAAAAGACTACAGTTTGTTTATTTATCTGGTTAGCTGTGTTTTGTTTTCTGTTTTTGCTTTTTGTTTTTGTTTGGTTTTTTTTTGTTTTCTGAGATGGGGTTTCTCTAAATAGCCCTGGCTGTCCTGGAACTCACTCTGTAGAACAGGCTGGCCTCGAACTCAGAGATCTGCCAACTTCTGCCTCCCAAGTTCAGGGCTTAAAGGCGTGTGCAGCAATGCCCCCACTGGACAGTGCATTTATTTAACTTATGCTCATTTTATTCAAGTTCTACAGTCACTTGAAATATAGGTACAAATTCTTTGATATTTGGTTCTTCAAAAGGTGGAGTCTAATTCTCCTCCCATTAAGAATAAGTGGTATTTAGTCATTTTGAATGAATTCCTTCCTGGCAATGTAACCAAAATAATTACTCAGGTGAGAACTAGGGCAGTTTAGACTAGGAATGTAACTCAGTAAAGGAGTAGTTGCCTAGCTTGCATGCGGCTCTACATTCAATTCCTAGTACCACAGACCGCAAAAAGGATACAACAGTTTCTCATTTGCTCTTTCTAGGCCTCTCAGGATAAGTAAGACACCTTGTTGCCCTGGAGAGTTTAATGGCAACTTGACACAAGCTAGAGTTGTCCAAAGGAAGGAACCTCAATTGAGATCTGGCTGTGGGACCTTTTCTTAATCAGTAATTGGTCGGGGAGGGTCCTGCACATTGTGGATGATGACATTCCTTAGCTGATGGTCCTGAGTTCTATAACAAAGAAGGCTAAACAAGCTTAGGGACCAAACTAGCAAGCAGCAGCAGCAGCACCCCACCCCCACCCTCCATGGCTTCTACATTGGCTTTTTTTTTGGGGGGGGGGGTGTTTGTTTGTTTGTTTTTGGTTTTGGTTTTTTTGAGACAGAAACTTGGGGGGGGGGGTTTGTTTGTTTGTTTTTGGTTTTGGTTTTTTGAGACAGGGTTTCTCTGTAGCCCTGGCTGTCCTGGAACTCACTTTTTAGACCAGGCTGCCCTCGAACTCAGAAATCTGCCTGTCTCTGCCGCCGGAATGCTGGGATTAAAGGCGTGCGCCACCACACCCGGCTTCTATATTAGCTTTTGCCTCCAGGTTCCTGCCCTGTTTGAGGTCCTGTTCTAATTTCCTTCAAAGCATAAGCCAAATAAGCCCTTTCCTCCCCAACTTTTAGTCAAGATGTTTCATCGCAGCTATGGAAACTCAAACTAAGAGATGTCTCATACAGATTCTCAAACAAGGGCTGGAGAGATGGCTCAGCGGTTAAGAGCACTGAGTGCTCTTCCAGAGGTCCTGAGTTCAATTCCTAGGAACCACATGGTGGCTCACAACCATCTGTAATGGGATTCGATGCCCTCTTTCTGGTATGCATGAAGAGAGCAACAGTGTACAGACATATATAAAAGAAATAATTTTTTAAAAGATTTATTTATTTAATTATTTATTTAATTAATTAATTATTATATGTGAGTACACTGTAGCTGTCTTCAGACACTACTATCTGAAGAGGGCATCATAGCAGATGGTTGTGAGCCACCATGTGGTTGCTGGGATTTGAACTCAGGACCTTTGGAAGAGCAGTCAGTGCTCTTAACTGCTGAGCCATCTCACCAGCCCAAATAAAATTTTTTAAAAATTAAAAAACAGGGGCTGGTGAGATGGCTCAGCGGGTAAGAGCACCCAACTGCTCTTCCGAAGAAGGTGATAAGTTCAAATCCCAGCATTCACATGGTGGCTCACAACCATTCGTAACGAGATCTGGCGCCCTCTTCTGGAGTGTCTGAAGACAGCTACAGTGTACTTACATATAATAAATAAAATAAATCTTAAAAAAAAAANAAAAAAAAAAAAAAAAAAAAAAAATTAAAAAACAAAACAAAACAAAAAACAGATTTTCAAGCAAACATCTAGGGAGACCTATAAAATTTCTCAGTAACAGAGAACTCCTATCAACTATCATGTGAGTGGCCATCTTGGAGAAAGGCCCTTTAGCCTTTGGATTACAGCAGCTCCAACTGGCATTCTGACCTTCTGAGACCTAGCAACACCATTCCTGAAATACCAACCCAGAAAAACTGACATAATTTAAATTTGTTGTCTTAAGCCACTACATTTTAAGGTAAATGCTTATGCAACCATAGGTAAATATTTAACTGGCAAATATCTAACATAGGCCTCTGCCCTCTTAATTGCAAAGCTCTAGGTAGGATACAATGGTATAAAAAAAAAACAGTTCTACCCCTACATTCCCAGAGCACATTCTACAGGAAGTACCAACTAACGCTGTGATAGTGTTGGGATTTGAATCAGAAATGTCTTCTACAGCCTTATGTTTTAAACTCTCCAACACCAGGGTATGGTTAAAGGCTATGGAGCCCATAGAAGGCAGGGCCTGGCTGGCACAGGTAGGTCAGTACAGGCAGGTCAGTACAGACAGGTCAGTACAGGCAGGTCAGTACAGGCAGGTCAGTACAGGCAGGTCAGTACAGGCAGGTCAGTACAGGCAGGTCAGTACAGGCAGGTCAGTACAGGCAGGTCAGTACAGGCAGGTCAGTACAGGCAGGTCAGTACAGGCAGGTCAGTACAGGCAGGTCAGTACAGGCAGGTCAGTACAGGCAGGTCAGTACAGGCAGGTCAGTACAGACAGGTCTATTGGTCTGATCTAGACCTTGCTTCCTGTCTACTGGCATGTGAGGGGTCTTTGTCAGTGGGGAGCACTCTCTGTCATGTGAATTCTGCCATGTTTTCTTTTCCATGGTGCACCACCTGAAACCACCATCCAAGGTGAACCCCTCCATGGGACAGTCACTTCTGTTGGGTGTTTTTTTCACGTCACCGATGAGAAAAGTAGGTAGAAGATGGTAGTATTAATTGTCTGGGAAGAATGTGGAAAATAACCAGAAATGATAATCTAGGTGTTCTTTAAAAGATAAGCAGAAATGGCTGGGTGGTGGTGGTGCACACTCGGGAGGCAGAGGAAGATGGATCTCTTGAGTTTGAGAACAGCCTGGTCTCCAGAGTGAGTTTTCCGACAGCTAGGGCTACGGGACAGCTAGGGCTACAGAGAGAAACTATGTCTCAAAGGAGAGAGAGATTGGGTGGGGGAGCCAAATCGACAAGGTGAACTGACCAGGTGAAAGAAGACTGACACATAGTAGAGACAATAGAGACACAATGTAGCATTTGAAATTGGAGACTTGCCAGCGCCATAGCAAACACTAGGGCCAGGTCATTCCGGGGCTTACTCGCCAAGCTTCAGTGTTGACTCTAACTGAAGAACAAAGGCAACCACTGAACTCGCATCCTGAGACTCGCTTGGGCTATCAGGACTTCACACAAGGAAGTGAAGAAAAACTAAGGAATGAAAGTGGAGTGGAAAAAGATCTGTCAAAAAAAAAAAAAAAAAATCTAAGTCATGAGCCAGGCATGGTAACTCAAACCTGAATACCTACCACTCCAGAAGACACGCAGCAGGAGGACTGACAAGAATTCTAGCCTGGGCTACATATTCAGTTCCAGTCCAGGATCACATACCCAACAACAACAAATACATACAATTAATTTTGAAAGAGAACTTACACAAATAGTGTCATGGAGAAAGAGAACAGAAGCAATCAAAGAGGATGGCAATGGCCCCTGGCTTGGGCAGACAGATGGTTCATGGGAGGTACCCTTCACAGGCAGAGAAAACAAAAGGATGTGCGATAGATAGAGTGTGTTACGTAACATGTGTTATTGATTTATGGAATTTTGAAACAAGTAGCCTAAGCTACTCTCAAACTTGTGGTCCTCTTGCCTCAGTCTCCGGAGTGGGGGGATGACAGGCATGCACTGGCCCTTCTCCAAGTGTGTATTAGTTCTTTGGGTCATTTGAGTTGAAGTTTCTATATGCTACATGGAGTAGAAGGTTTAATCTTCCAAAACAGGAAAGGAAGGTGTAGTCTGCAGAGAGAGACGTGGAAGCCATTCCAAGCCCTGGGAGCTCCCTTGGCAATACATGAGATCTTTGAAAATGAGAGTTTCCTGGGACTAGAGAAAGTTTGTAATGCAAGCATACTTTCTGGTTACTTTATTAGAGTCTTATATCTACTTCCCAACTCTTCCAACCCCTCCTCCCCCCCAACACTAGGCATGAGAGAAAGATGATTAGAGGGAAAAGGGGCCATAGACCTCTTTTTTTTTTTTTTTTCCTTGTTCCGGTCAACCCTGCTCGCTCTGGGGCTCTGTCATTTAAAAACCCTCTCAAGAGTCCCCAGAATTCCAAACACAAACTATCTTCAGCCGGCAGAATCACGCCCCTGCCAGAGCACAAGACAAATCATAATCAGCTGCTGTGGACAATCTGAAGTAGTGCCATCTCCCACACCTAGGATTGAAACGAAAGCACACTCGTGTAACATAACGGGGCTTTTAAAGAAACCAAAATTCTCATTGCAAGTGTGTCTTTGGAGAATACTGCTCCAGGGAGGAAACAAGCAAAACATGACTCAAACAATACTAAGAAAACAATATTAAGAAAATGAGAAAGCCAGGGTTGGAGAGATGGCTCAGCAGTTAAGAGTGTATGTACTGCTCTTGGAGATGACCCCTGTTCAGGTCTCAGCACTGGTGTCAAATAGCCCACAACCAATAATCTGTAACTCCAGCTCCAGGGGACTGATACCTGACATGCTGGCCTCCACACACACATACCTATACTCATACCCCTCCACATGTACATAATGAAAATGAACATCAACACTGAGAAACTAAGAGAATGGGTTCATTCAAAAGATGGTAACCAACAGCAAATGATGCTGAGAACTCAAATAACAACTATGACTTCCCCTTTAAATATAACTATGACTTCCCCTTTAAATATAGCAACAGAGACGTTGCCTAAGACTTTGGCAAACATGTTCATCTTGAGATGCCCACTTGGAGCTGACAGAGCCATCTTAATAGTTTTAGATATATTTGAAAGAATTTTCCCTTTTGTGAGTAGAAATTTAGTCACTAGTATCAAAGCGCGCGCGCACACACACACACACACACAGAGACACCCCAATCTCTTTCCAAACAGGTGTCCCTCGTTGAATTAGCAGAACAGTCCAAAGATATCCCTAAGTGCATGAAAGAACCCACAGATCCAGCCCAGAGCCAAGGTCACCTGGAAAACATGGGTGATCACCCCTGAAGGCTGAGGAAGCAACACGCGCATCGGTAACATCTTCTAAGCACAACTAGCTCCACCCCGTGTCCTTCTAGAACTGGAGAAACAAATCCATTTTCAGGGAAACACGAGAGGATTTATTTCTAGGACTTTCCCTAGCACAGTCCAACGCCATGCAAAAGGGCGGATCCCTTTGCTGCAGAGCCTTGGTGTCCAAGTTTGAAAAGGCAGCTGCGCTTCCTCAGGGCTCCATCCCTTCGTCCATCAAAAGAAGTGAAAATGTAAGTCCCTCAAGAGTGGACTAAAGTCCACACTGATTGCCCTGGTGCCTGGCACATAGGAAGATAGAGGAATACTTTTGTTCTTGTTAGACAATCTTATACTGTGAGCATTGTGGTATAGTTGTCGTCAGACATCTTTCTCTTTTTCCTAGAAAGTGGGAGCCTGTGGTGGCCTCCCCATCACCACCTGCACATACCCTGACACTATTCTTACCGCACACACCAGATCTAGTTCTTTATGGTGCACCAAATATGCTTTGGGATGAGTTAGTAAGATCCAAGGGTATCTACCAAAATATACTTTACCGAAGTTAAAAAAAAAAAAAAACAGTGTTATTCCCAGGAGTGGAAAATATCACGTGTGGGGAGCCAGAAAAAGCTGGTCAGGAAGTAAAGAGCACCTGAAGTTTGCATGGTACTCTGTCAGAAAGGCCTGGCAGTCCACGCTGAACCAGCCTGATAGTAAGTCCAGTAACAGAGCAGCCTGACCGCACAGCAGGGGGAAAAGATAACAGCCCTGTGGGTTTGCTGGCTCTTCTATCCTTCCAGGGG
This sequence comes from Mus minutoides, assembly GCA_902729485.2. Classification (NCBI taxonomy): domain Eukaryota; kingdom Metazoa; phylum Chordata; class Mammalia; order Rodentia; family Muridae; genus Mus; species Mus minutoides. The sequence goes on from LR749690.1 coordinate 1,611,393, forward strand.
AACTCCCTTTGCAGGCAACCGAAGAGGGAGGGGGCAGTTTTTAAAGAACGCTTATCGCTTGTAAATGTCACAGACAGCCTTTCTAGCCCAGAGATTCATCTGGGGCTAGAGGTGGTGAAAGTTCTGGGGACCAGTGACAATTTGGGTACACCAGCAACAAAAACCGGGACATAGTCCAGCAAAGCCCAGCAAATTGCATGTCATTTCAAAACCAGCGGGAGGAGAAAAAGCAGAGGCCAGCCCCAAACCCAAGAGGAAGAGAAGTGTTCATCCTAGTCAAACAATAAAATCAACAGTTTGAAGGGGAGAAGAAGAAAAAAAAAAAAAAAAAAAAGGCCGGGCAGTGGTGGCGCATACCTTTAATCCCAGCACTTGGAAGGCAGAGGCAGGCGGATTTCTGAGTTCAAGGCCAGCCTGGTCAAAGAGAGTTTCAGGACAGCTAGGTCTATACAGAGAAATCCTGTCTCGAAAAAACAACAACAACAACAACGCCAGCACAAAGGAGCAACGTAAATACCTTAATACCTTAAACAGCACAGAGAGCTGTGACCAAGAAGTTTGTGGCTGTCATCTATATCACCTAACAGACCCTGGGACTCAGCTTTGTAAGCTGTCGGCTTTGGGGATGAGCAAAAAGAAATTATAAACTCCAATCTCCCAAAAAACAAAACTTTACACGTATGACATAAGAAACTCACCAAGGAAAAGAAGAAGAAAGAGGAGGGAAGTCAGGGAGTGAAGAGTCAGTCAGATGACACCCCCTCCCCCCAGCCCCTGGACCTCAAATAGTATTTCTTCTGACCTATGCTCAGGAGATGACCATAAAGATGCAATCTTTCATGTAGGAAAGCTATGTTGGTTATCTCAAAAAAAAAAAAAAATCATAAATGTGATTTAGGTGTTCCCTGTACCTCTAGGGGATTCCATCTTTATCCTTCATGATTTGCTAAGAAACTGAAGTACAAAGAAACGAAGGAAATCACCGGAAGTATGGCAGTGTGAGTCAACAACTCCATCAGGAAGCTGGGGCTGCGTCTCCTCACTTCCTGGTTTCCTTTATAAATATTAGCGTACATTGCCTTCCTCTCAGAAGAGTCTCAGCGGTGGCAGCTGTATAGCTTGAGAGGCGACTTTCCTGCGGGGAAGGTAGAGATTTGAGCTATATGGGGTGGAACAAGATATCCTGAAATCAGGCCCAAGGGTCAGCAGAAACCGGGATATCACCCCAAATGGGTCTTTCCCCTTCCTACGCCTGGAAAACCCATCTAAGCTGATTCTCTAACATCCTTTCTTAGAGGAGTGTCCTCCACGCTCCCCGCCCAGCTCCCAGTTCTCAGGCAGTGGCTGCACAAATTAGCAGCCGTTCTTTGTCCCCAAAGCTCCAGAACTCAATTGTGCTCCAGTGCGTGCCAAAAGCTCCCAGAGTGTGCCGTGCATTGTAATAAAGCTGGCACGTGCTCTCGCAAAGGATTTTGTTCTGCTTTAAACGGCCCCCCAGAACATTTGTTTGGTCACCCGTCCCTCTAAAGCAAAATAAGGGAAAGAATGGAAAGAAAAGGCTGAAAACTGCTCGTTTGATGCCTCCAGAAGCTCGAGTGGAAGTTTAACTAACTTCAAGGGAAAGCCTGAGAACACTGCACTCCCCAGCCGTTTGAGGACTTTCTACCTCGCAAGGCAACCAGAGCTGGCTGGATTCTAGAGCAAAGGGCAGCAGCGCTCATTCTAGAGGTTATATCATAGATGGTGTAACATTACCTTCTGCCCACTGGGATCTTATCAACCCTCTGTTCCTGGTCTATTTTGAGACCCATCTGAGCCTGCTACCTGGGACATGGGTAGTGTTAACAAATCAACGTCCCGCTGACAAGAGGTGAACGGAGTATCATCTGGAAAGAACAGGGCAAGAGATCAGTAGGCAGTCGGATTTATGCTTCAGAGCGTTGCTTCTTTGCATGAAACTTAGAGGTGCTTTGTTAAACACTTAGAGGTAAGTTGCAGTGTGTAACTGGGACCCAAATCAGCCACGTCAGTTGGGAAAAATACAGATGAATTTTGTTACTTAGATTTCTTTGTTTTGTAAGCAAGAAAAGGAATTCCAGAGGGGCAGTGGTGACATATGTCTTTAATCCCAAACATTTAGGTAGGGAGGGGCAATCAAATCTCTGAGTTCAAGGCCAGTCCATACAGAGTTTCAGGGAAGTCAGGGCTACACAGAGAAATACTGTCTCAGAAAAAAACAAAAACAAAAACAAAAGTTTCTTAGCTAGGTGTGGTGCATACCTTTAATTCCAGAACTTGGGAGGCAGAAGCAGGAGGATCTCAGTGAATTCCAAGCCATACTGATTTGTATATCGAGGTCCAGGACATCCAGGACAACATAGACAGACCCTGTCTCAAAAATAAAACAACAATAACAAAAATCTCTTAGCCTAGTGTGGCGCATGCCTTAATGGCAGCACTTGGAAGGTGGGCAGATCTCTGTGAGCTCAAGGCCAGCTTGGTTTACATAGTTCTGTGCTAGCCAGGATTACAGAGTGCTTAAAAACAAAAAAACAAAAACAGAGGGTAGTGGCATGTACCTTTAATCGAAGCACTCCAGAGGCAGAGGAAGGGGATCTCTGAGGCCAGCCTGGTCTACAGAGTGAGTTCCAATACAGCCACAACTACAAAGAGAAACCTTGTCTCAAACAAACAAACAAACAAACAAAGAAAAACAAAAGCAAAAAAAAAAAAAGGAACTCTCACTTGAAAGCAAGAGTCCTGAGCCAGCTCTTACAATGGTAAGTCAAGTCTACAATGTGTTCCATGGCCTTGGTCCTGTGGACTGGAAACACTTTATTCTACAAGCAGGTAGTCAGCTACTCAGTCTCTCTAACCTCTTCCTGTACATTTTTAGCTGTTTACAAAGATGCTCGTCTTTCCAGTCCAATAGTAGCAGCTTTAAGGGGCAGTGCTTTAGTCCTCTGCCTGTATGTACCTCCTGCCCCAGCCAGCATTCGCTTGCTGGATCTACCAGCAGCTCCCCTGCTTCCTCACACCCAAGGCTGGAATCCCTTTTTTCTGACCATGATGAGACACTCCCATCCTGTCCCTCCAATCTCCCAATACAAACTGGCATCCTCACATTTCTCCAATGTGTATGCTGGGCAGAACTCTTGAAAGATCAGAGGGTCTTATTGCAGGCATATGGGGTATTTTTTGTTGTTTGTTTGGTTGGTTGGGGGTTTTTTTGTCTTTGTGGAAGGGGGTGGTTCTAGTGATCCATCTTTGGAGATTTGAGGCATTGGTTGGGCTATGTTGCCGCCCATCTTTTTTTGGGGGGGAGGGGGGGTTCGAGACAGGGTTTCTCTGCGTATCCCTGGCTGTCCTGGAACTCACTCTGTAGACCAGGCTGGCCTCGAACTCATAAATCTGCCTGCCTCGAACTCATAAATCTGCCTGCCTCTGCCTCCCAAGTGCTGGGATTAGCGTGCGCCACCATTGCTCGGCATTGTTACCACCCATCTTAAAATCATTGCAATAGGGTAGAGCTATAGCCTGAAACCTGGGGTGGGGTGGGGTGGGGTGGGGTAGACACTGAGGAAGCAGCCATTAAAGCCATCTGCAGATGCTAAAGTGGTTCTGGGTCCTGAAAAGATGGTAGGAAGTGAGAGATAAATTACCATCAATGCTTGTAAGAGAGGCTGAGCCGGCAAGCTAGAAGGATGCCCTACTTTTTCAGCCACCATATGTATGAAACAGTGAGCTCTTCAACTTCCACATGACATTTGTTGACTTGATAGTATTAGGTGCAATGGGCTCTAAATTGTCTTCTAAGACAATGATGATGATGGTGGTGATGATGGTGGTGGTGGTGGTGATGATGATGATGCCTCTCCTATGGAAAAGCCACAGACTCATTTGCTTTCAAGATAATTGCCTTCTCTCTCTCTTTTTTTTCTAAGATACTAAGGGTTAAATAAATCTTTTAAAGTCTCTCCTTCTTGATGACCGTTTCCAACTGTGAAAGGGACAAAATAATTAGGTTAAGTCACATCTAGCTGGGTACCATCTGTGCATTCAATTCAAGGATGAGCTGGTAGCGGTTAAGCCACTTACATGCCTGCAAGTCCCTGGGAAGTGTAAGCAAGAAGTGATAAATGCCAGGGAGCTGAGGAGACAGCTGTCAGTATCTGGCTTCAGTTTACAGCAAACCTCACCTTTCCAAAGATAAGAGCAAACGGGTGGGTGCTTGTGGTGTTAGACCTGAGCTAGCTGGGAGACCCCTCTGTGCTGGTTACAATTCTGGAGTCACAGAACCGTGTTCAGATTCTAATTCTGCCACCCAGCAGCTACCTGACATTAGATGATGAATCAACCAGCCTCTTCATTCGTCAGATCTCTTCATCTGAACATGGGAAAAGCCAGCCATATTTGCTTCACGAAGTCGTGAAGATAACCTGTGAAAAGGCTCCACGCCAAATGAGAACTTGGCAGGGATCAGATGGTGATTAGACAATGAGTGAAACAAAGAGCGTTTGCTGGTACACAGGTCTCTCTTCCTCCTAATCCCACCTCCAGCTCCGATTCCAGAGCTCATCCAAGGTCCTCATTCAGCAGTGACGCCATCTGCTTGCAGGCTTGCCGTGATAATCCAAGAGTAAAGTCCCTTCGAAAAGTACCCCGATGAAGACAGAATTATCAACAGTAAGCAGAAAGTTGAGGGCAGAATGAATCCTGTAAAAGGAGCCTTCTGAGGCCCTCTGACCAGTGTCTGGGGTTCTCACGAGAACAGCACATTTTAAGCTTCTATTACTGTAAAAGGTTGCAGCAGACTTCTGTGTCTTGGGTATTTCCAGTCTGGCGGTGCATACAGATTGTGAAAGTTTTCCCTGGTGTTGGATATTAAAGCGAATGCAGGCCTCCCAAGGGGATTGGTTCACAAACTCCCTGCAGATAATCAAAGCCTCAGTCGCTCATATTCTATAAAATTGCAATGTTATCTGTATAGAATATATTATAAACATATTGTCTTAGTCAGGGTTCTATTCCTGCACAAACATTATGACCAAGAAGCAAGTTGGGGAGGAAAGGGTTTATTCGGCTTACACTTCCATACAGCAGTTCATCACCAAGGAAGTCAGGACTGGAACTCAAGCAGGTCAGAAAGCAGGAGCTGATGCAGAGGCCATGGAGGGATGTTCATTACTGGCTTGTTTCCCCTGGCTTGCTCAGCCTGTTCTCTTATAGAACCCAAGACTACCAGCCCAGAGATGGTCCCACCTACAAGGGGCCTTTCCCCCACCTTGATCACAAATTGAGAAAATGCCTTACAGTTGGATCTCATGGAGGCATTTCCTCAACTGAAGCTCCTTTCTTTGTGTTATCTCCAGCTGTGTCAAGTTGACACAACACTAGCCAGTACACATATGTATACAAATCATCTTTAGATTACTTATAACAAAACTTATTACATGTTCAAAATATAAATTTTTAAAATATTCTTTCTCCCCCTCTCTTTCTCTCTCTCAGCATGTTTACATGTTTTTATCATGTATATGAGTATTTTCTGCTTACATGTATGTGCACCATGTGCGTGCCTGGTACCTGGAGAGGTCAGAAGAGGACACCAGATATCCAGGAACTGGACTTAGTGTTGGTTGTGAGCTGCCATGTGGGTGCTGGGAACTGAACCCGGGTCCTATGCAAGAGCTGCAAATGTTCTTAACTGCTGAGCCATCTCTCCAGCCACTAATGTACATTCTATTAGTGGAATCCATGGATGTGGAAAGTGAATTGAATGTAACTATAAAGACACAACAAAGAAGGGAGGCCCAGAGCTTCCAAAACAGTCCTGAAACATACAAATGGCTCCTGACATCATTTCACCCTTATGTCATCGTTGTGGGGCAGACGTTGACTGTCCCCGCAAAGTTCTGTGTGTTGAAAGTGTTCTAGCTCATGGGGCTTTTGGAAGGTGATGGGACCTTCAGGAGATGGGGTCTCGCAGGCGAGAGTTAGGTCATTGTGGGCATGCCTTTGAGTGGGTATTGAGAGCCAGTATTAGGTGTTCTTCTCAGTGCTGTGACTACAACAAACAAAATATCTTACCAAAGCCATGGAAGGAAGGAAATGTTGATTTCAGGGTCACAGTGTGAGGATGAAGTCCATCCCTGTAGAGAAGGCATGGCAATGGAAACCAGTAGTCCTGTGACCACAAGGCTGAGAGATGGCAGGTCACACTAGGTCCCAGTCAGGGAGCACAGAGCAAGGAATGCTGCTGTTTAACTCATGTGCCCGCCCTTTACCTTCCGTCTGAGACCCCATGCCATGGGATGGTGCCACCACATTCAAGGTCGACCTTTCCTTCTCAGCTGACCTCTTTCTGGAAACACCTTCACAGACACACCTGGAGGTATATCTCCTAGGTGATTCCAAATCCAGTCAACTTGACAATGAAGACTAGTTACCACAGACTCTACCCTCTTTCTCTATCACCCCTCTCTGTGCTCCTCCACGATATAAATAGGCCTCATCTACTGTCTCCTGCCGTGATATGCTGTCTCACCATAGCCCCAAACCAACATGAACACACACATGTACTGAAGCCTTGAGCCCAAAGCAAACCTTTTCTCTTTTTAAATTAATTCTCTTGGGCATTTTGTCACAGTGATGGAAAGCATAGCAATACACTATGTTATAAACAAACAAAAGCATTGTGTTACGTCTACACAGAAAGGGAGGAGGGAGGAGAATGGTGGGGAGGAGGGTAAGGGAGAATGGTAGGCTGAAGGAGCTGGTTTTACCAAACTTTCCAGCTTCTCATCCAGAAATGGTCCAATTTTATCTACTCCCTCTATAGGCAAGATAACAATTAAACGTTTAGTTTTTATTTATTCTCTTTGTGTGGTTTTGATTTTTCTTTGTTTGTTTGTTTGTTTGTTTGTTTTTCCATGCAGTGTTTTTCTGTCTAACAGCCCTGGATATAGATGGGGGGTGTGGGGGCGGAGGGAGGCCTCCAGCTCAGAGAGATCAGCTTGCCTCTGCCTCCCAAGAGTTCTGGGATTAAAAGAAAGGCATATGCCACCACACCGGGTTTAGTATTTGTTAATTCAAAAGATACGTAAGAATAGTGCAGGGATGTATCTGTATAAACCCAGCACTTGAGCAGTGGAGGCAGGAGGATCATCTTCACGCTCATCTTCAGCTCCATAAAGAGTTCGAGGCTAGCCTGAGCTACATGAGACCCTATGTGATGGATAATATTGTCAATTTGACAGAATCTGGACTCCCCTAAGAGGCAAGCATGTAGGTGTCCCTGTAAGAAATTATCTAGATTAGGTTAATGAAGGTGGAAAGACCATTTTGACTATGGGTTGTCATTAAGACAATTTTAAATCCATCTTTCCTTCCCCAGCCCAGCCCCTGCTTTTGGAATGATGAATCTGAGACTAATTATTTATTATTAAGCGCCTAGGCCATGAGCTTTGGCTCATTCCATGACTAGCTCGTAACTATATGAAGTGTACTATATCTACCATTTGATTAGTGGCCTCTCCTTCAGTCCTGCCCTGTCTGTTGCTTCCTTCTCGTCTCTCAGCATCTCCCTCAGCATCTCTCTACCTGCTGCTTTATGTCAGTCTCCTTCATCTGTCTCTGTGTTGTTTCTTCCACCTGTGTGTTGTCCACTCTTTGTGTTTCTCTTTGGGCTAGCCGTTTTGAAGTCAATTTGCATGCATATTTTGGAGAAATCTGTAACCGAGACAGTCTGTGAGAGTGAATGACGCAGGGTATTTGCTTTATGAAGACATTCTCTTCTCAGTTGATAAGAAGTCTTCCCTGGTCAGATCTAATCTTTATAAGCTTTGCTGGTAGCCATATTTTTTCACTCCCTGTAGATGCATAAGCATAGCCACGTCCCCATCTTAATATTATTGCGGGTTTCCATTCTAATGTCAACACATTCTTATAGTGTATCGGCTCACCCAGATCCTCAGTTGTTTTTTGTTTTGTTTTGTTTTGTTTTTTGCTAACCCAGTGTCTCTCAGCTGCTGTTGTTCCTTCTTCACCAACATTAAGAAACTGAGAGTTAACAAAGCATTATTTAGTCTGCCCTTGGGTTTTCGGGGTTTTTTTTGGGGGGGGGGTTAGTTTGGTTTTTTTTTTAGTTTTTCGAGACAGGGTTTCTCTGTGTAGTCTTGGCTGTCCTGGAACTCACTTTGTAGACCAGGCTGGCCTCGAACTCAGAAATCCACCTGCCTATGCCTCCCAAATGCTGGGATTAAAGGCATGTGCCACCACGCCTGGCTCTGGGTTTTGTTTTGTTTTTTAACTCTTCCTTTTTGTTTAATAAGCATGTCTTTTAAGGTATGGTTGGTTCTTTCTATAACTGCTCGCCCAGTGGGATGGTGTGGTATACCAGTAACACGCTTTATATTGTAATGTGCAAAGAATTGCTTCATCTTGTTGGATACATATTAGGAAACATTATCAGTTTTAATTCACGCAGGTATCGCCATAATTACCTTTATTTCCAATAAGTGTGTAATAGCACAGTCAGCCTCTTCATAACTTAAAGCAGTCGCCCATTGGTTGCACTGTACTATGGTCCTCTGTGCAGGTCTGAATAAAAAGGAAAAACTGAGCCGGGCGTGGTGGCGCATGCCTTTAATCCCAGCACTAGGGAGGCAGAGGCAGGCGGATTTCTGAGTTCAAGGACAGCCTGGTCTACAAAGTGAGTTCCAGGACAGCCAGGGCTACACAGAGAAACCCTGTCTCGAAAAACAAAACAAAACAAAACAAAACAAAACAAAACAAAGAAAAAACTGAGCGCAGAGTGTGAGATACCCACCTCGCTCTACTTCCTTACTGCTGGTGCATGTGACCAGCTGCCCGAACATCCTCCTGCCATGGCTCCACCCACTGTGATGTACTGTGGGCTAAAATCAGTCCTTCCTTCAGTAGCTCCTTGTCAGGTATTTATTTGGTGGCAACAATGAGAAAAGTAACTCATTGTCACCATTTCTGACAAAGAAAAAAAGATACATATTATATATGATTATATAAACTTAGAAAGACTTTAGAAAGACTTCTAATAAATTGATTAGTGACACAGACTTCCACTTACAAAGGACATCTTTATTCTGCTATTATTGGGCTTGACACCCACAAGGCTTTGCTGACCCTGCAATAATTCAGTATCCCGATGAGTATTCCATCGCCATGAAGGAACCTCAATCTTAGAGCAGAAACGCATTGCCAGTTTGGGTTATTGTTGCTGTAGTGAGACACCGCAAACAGAGCAGCTCTGGGAGGAAAGGGTTGGCTTTGCTTCCAGTTCCATGTCTAAAGCAGTGAGGGCAGAAACTCACCTAGGCTGGCACCTGGAGCAGGTCAAAAGCAGTGAGGGCAGGAACTCACCTAGGCTGGCACCTGGAGCAGGTCAAAAGCAGTGAGGGCAGGAACTCACCTAGGCTGGCACCTGGAGCAGGCTATGGAGGGTTGCTGCTGCTTCCTGGCTTGCTCCTGCCATGCTCAGCATGCCTTTTTTATAGAGCCCAGACCACCAGCCCAGGGATGCCACCATCCACAATGGGCTGGGCCCTCCCCCATCAATCACTAATTAAGAAAATACCCTCCAGCTGGATTCTATAGAAATCTTTCCTCTCAACTAAGGTTCCCACCTTTCGGATGATTCTCTAGCTTGTGCCAAGTTGACGTTAAACTAGCCAGGACACAAAAGAAAGGAGAAAAAGGTCCTTGGCACATCTTTAACGTGGTTTTGGGTGATTTAAGCAAAAATAGGATTAAATGTTTTCCCCTCTGGTCGAAGCCTATGGTCCCGATAGAAGCAAGAGGATCGCTGAGGTTTAGGGATTTAAGACCAAGCTGAATAAGATAAGCAGCCTCCATCTAAAACTAATAATAAATATTTTAATTAAAATTAAAAAAGAAACTTTCCCCCAAACATCTGAGTTCATGAAGTCAGTCTTGTCTGCACTTTGCTTCTTCACTGTGTCCTTGGGAATCCCATACATGTTCCAGTTTTTCAGATCTCTATAATATATCACCAAATACTTATTGGATGATAGCGATCTTGCTTATAACCTCAATGGTATCTATACCTCAAATTAACTGCACTCATTGGATTGTCTTTGTGATAGTTTGATGATTTCCAGATGCAGATATGAATAGAAAGGGGATGGAGACACAGCACAATCATTCAAAATAGAACCAGAACCTCAGCTACCACATGTGTTTTAAATATATTATCCATACAATTAAGAATACAGTATTATAAACCAGCTCCATAGATCTTAGGATAAAACCAATGACTTAGCAAGTCTTCTTAGCCACAAAGAAGTTCTTTTTTTTTTTTTTTTTTTTTTTTTTTTTGGTTTTTCGAGACAGGGTTTCTCTTTAGCC